>NW_004624801.1:1277386-1329653 GCF_000247695.1 Heterocephalus glaber
GGTCTGCAGCGGGGTGATTCGCTGTCTTCCATGTAACTCAGGACCTCGGTCAGGAGTGCACAGACCTTCCTGTGTGCAGCGGGCTGATTCGGCTTGTTCTGTGTGACTCAGGACCTTGGTAGAGCATGCACAGACCTGCCTGTCTGCAGTGGGCTGATTCAGCGTGTTCTGTGCGACTCAGGACCTCGGTAGGGCATGGGCAGACCTGCCTGTCTGCCAATTTTTCCTTAATTCTTAAACTTATTTTCACTTTTCATATTCACCAGTTACAAGGAACCATGATTTATTTATTTATACTTCCTTTCCAGTATCTCTTGAATCATTTTTCCCTTCTGCTTTCCAGACACACACACAAAAACATGCTTGAAAACTTACGGATATTGGTTGCACACTTGTTTCCGCATAGTAATTGTTCAACTTTGAATAAAATTATTTCCGCTGTCATAGTTTGGTGTCCTCTTTTTCATAAATGAAGAAGTTATATCTCTTCTAGTTTTCATAAGGCCATAAAGTTTAAATAAAATAATATGTGCAAAATCCCTATTACAGTTTCTGAGTTGATACTGAGTAAATGTGTATCATGTTGTTCTTCTTTTTGTTATTGTAGCTACCACCTTCTAAAGTCAGCCACTAATTTCAGTTACCAGAGCCCAAATTAAGCTAGTTAAAGAAATACAATTAAAAGTTCTCTTTTAGGGTGGAAATATTGAGGTAGAAGGGCTTAGACTCAGCTCAGTCTTAACCCCCCAATTTTTTTTGGTACCCCCACCCCCAGGTACCAAACTCAGGACCTTGTGCTTGCAAGGCAGATGCCAGAACCAAATATTTGAGAGAAACTAAATGTATATCCACAACACCATACCTTCTCAAAGATTCCACATTCATGTCACTACTATTGCTAAGAAATACACTATTAGATTAACCAATTTGTGAATTTTGGATATTTATAAACTGACTCTCTGTTTGTTCAAGAATTCCTAAGATGTTACACCGATGGTATTTAAGTATCTCCAGAACTTAATTCCAGTTCAACGTTCACAAATAGCTGCTACTTTAAACTTTAACCAGATATCTTGCATAGCTTTCTGTTTGTATAAAATTTTGGTAAATTTGTGTTTTCTCCTTTTGCTAATACTATCATTTTTTCTTAAGCACTTCATAGTCACTTGTTCAACTATTCAAATAATACTTATACTTTATTGAAACATACACAATGCAAATCAAATATTTTCCAAAAAATATATTAAATCAATGAAAGAGTAATTCATTTCCCTACTTAAATTATGTGATGGTAAAAATGTAAAAGTAAGTTTAGTATGCTGCACAACTGAAAATTCACAAGAAATAAAGATATTATGAGTCTGAGGTAATAAGATAAACTAAAAGGTTATAATTCAACTGATTTCAATGTGACAAAATAGAAACAAAAGGAGACTTTTAACCATGAGACCCTGAGTTCGAGTCCCAGTACAAAAAAAAAGGAGACTTTTATAAAATGGCATAAGGGATTTAAAATGAACATTTTACATGTTAGACAGAACAGTAATGTATCATGAAAATAAAATCAATAACTTGGATTTTATTAAATTAAAAACTTTTGCTTTGTGAAATGCATTATTACATTGTATATACCACAAGCAGCACTACATTTGCAAAACAGGTATCTAATTGAAGATGTGCATGTATACAAAATATATGAAGAATCCTTTAACTCGATAATAAGAAAACATGAAAGTCAATTAAAAATGAGCTACATATATAAATAAGATAACTTTCACAGAGATAAGCAAATGGTAAGTAATTATATGAAAAGGTATCTAGCATCATTTGTCAATAGAGAAATGCTAACTAAAATAACTGGGAGATATTATTATATACATATTAGAATAGCTGCAATCCAAAAAATGATAGCAATTTCTGATAAAGACAAAGCCCAGCAGAGGCACTTATTTATTACAGGTTAAAACTCTGCGAAATGATAGAGCCACTGGTGAAGAAAATTTGGTGGATTCCTACAAAGGTAAACATAGCCTGAACCTATAATCCTGCAATCATAGAAATTAACGTGGAAATTACCCAATCAATTTAAAACTGATGTCTACACAAAAAAAACATATGCATATGTCCTATGTATAGAAGATTTATTCATAACTGTCAAAAAGTGAAAGCAAACCAAGAAGCCTTTCAATAAGTTTATGGATAAATAAATTATAAAATATTCATTTAATAGATTGCTATTCAGCCATAAAAGAGAATGCGCTATTGAGCCTCACAAAGACATTAACATCTTGCCAACAGAAAGAAGTCACTTTTAAAGGCTATGCATTTTTGTTTCCATTTATATGATATTTTGGAAACAACAAAAGTACAGAGACAGTAAGGTCAGTAACTGCCAAGGAGTGGGGTTGTAGGGAAGAATAAGATTTTCTTAGAGCACCAAAACTATTCTGTAGAATAGTATATCAGCAAACATATAACACTAAACATTTCTCAAAACCCACAGAGCCGGGGATTTAGCTCAGTGGTTTCGCTGCCTGCTGTGCAAGCACAAGGACCCAAGTTCGATACCAGGTAACCCCCCAAAAAAACCCCACAGAACCTTTCAGCACAAATAATAATGCTTTAAAAAGTCATTTAGGAGGAACATACCCTAGCTGTATTACTAACTGTATGAAACAACCCTCTCAACAAAGTAGATAGATAATGAATGTGCTGCTGTAACTTTAAAAATGAGCCTGTACAACTTTAGGCAAAAGGAGGTTCACATAAACCTCACACATTAGTTGAAAGTGTTGGGCTATATAACAAAGTAGAAAATAAACAATCATGACTACAAACTAACATAAATAAATGTTAAGTAAATAAATAAATAAATAAATGCAGTAGAATAGCAAATCGCCAACATAGTAGACTTCCAAATAACTTATGTACTAGTAGTACTGTGCTCCCCACACTGTTTATACCTGGACTTTTAAATTTTTTTTAAATTAAATTTTAATTTTAATTTTTAGTATTTTTACAAAGATTTCAGTATAAAGAAAGAGAAAAAGAATACACTGTGGAGAAACCTGACAAACATAATCACATCGATGGGATTAAGGTTAACATCAACAGTGGTAAGTTAGCTCCTAGAAAGTATCCTTGATTGGATGAGATGTTAATGACATTTGATCTCTGCAGTTTTCATCTCAGTAGCTTACAGTAACCTCTGTGTAACAATAAAAATAAAACAAACAAAAATTCCATAAAGATCAGTTGAAGGATATTCCACAAAATACTGACCTATACTAGTCAAGCTCATCAAGATCATCCAAAACAAGGAAAGTGAGAAACAGCCATAGCCCAGAGAATCTTCATCTGTCCTAACAACTAAATGTAAGGTGACATGTGGATGAGAAAGGACATTAGTTAAGGAGAAAAAGTGAGCATGTTCTGAAGAAAACATGTATTTTAATCAATAAGAATAATTTAAATTTAAAAATCCATCTGTTTATTAATTATGATAACTATACCATAAAAACATAAAATGCTCATAGGATGGGAAAGTGTGTGTGCAATATTGGACTCTGCTATCTAAATAATTTTTCTGTAAAACTATAAAAATAATATAAATTTAATAGTTATCAAAAATTAGCATTTCCCAAAGGTATTGACAATAGAACTATTGAAAGTTACCATGTAAAACACACACACACACACACACACACACACACACAAAGCAAAACTTGACGTCTTTTTTTCTTTTCTTTTCTTTTTTTTTTTTGGTACTGAGGGTTGAACTCAGAACCTTGCACTTGCAAGGCAGGTGCTGGAACCACTGAGCTAAATCCCCGGCCCCCTTGACGTTTTTTTGGACAATATTCTTAAAGATATTTTAGGTAGAAAAATTTGAAAATATTAAAGGAAAAAATTTTAATGACATCTTTTAAAGAAAAGAAGGCAGGTAAAATATAATCAACTGAGTCTGTTTGCTAAAACAGCCTTTTATGGAAGGAAGTTCAGAGAGAATGCAATTCACATTAAAAAGCAGGACAGGGAAAGGAAAAATTATGAGAAAAGAAAAAAATGGAAACAAAGTCTATGTAAATAGGGAAGGGTGGAGGGGGTGAAGGGCACACGGGTAATGAAATAAGAACCAAGATACATCATGTACAGGTACAAGCACCCAATGATAAATGTAAACGTATTATATACCTACAATGTACCAATAAAATAATCTAAGCAAAATTTTAAAAAAGTCAGGACAAATGTTTTCGTAAGTTAAATTATGAAATTCAAAGGTGACTACACAATGTGATTTAATTACTATAGAGATTTGATGTTTTCATGTACAGAAAATTCATTTTTGAATGGATGAAAAGTACTGTAAGTTTTTCTGTGACTCACTAAAATTAATAACTAATGAAGATCAACTTGGTAAATTCTATTCAGAATACCCAGAAATCCATCTGTAGATTTCCCTTGGGAAGTTTCCATTGTCCTTACACTAGATTATTAACTTCGGTGTACTTGACTTTTTATGGACAAGGTTAGAATGTTATCAAGGTCATATAGGAATCCCTATTTCAACAAGCCTCAACCATTGAGAACGTTGCTGACTACATATTTAACATCATTCTATTGTTTTGTTAATTGGCCCATGGAATCCTCAGTTAGTTACTGGGTTTCCTCATACACCGTTCTACCCCAGCAAGACCAGCTGTGCCTTGGAAAATAAATTTCAGTGAGTCAGTACTGTGCTTTCAACTGCACCAATTGCTGATTTTATCTTCTTTGACGGTCATACAGTGGTGGAAAAATGACAAATTCCCTGCCCAGTTTCCTCAAATAGACCTTTTCTGAAGTGAAGGCAAACAGATTTTTAATATCTGTGCTGCCATGCCCTCCAAAGCCAGACATTCGTCCTGTCCTGCATATTCCCCCAGGCCAGGGATTTTAATTCCATGCCGGACACCAAGGCCAGCAATCAATAAGTTGGCTCTCCATCTGCCTTTGACAGAGGAAACACCAGGCTGACACCAGCCAGTCTGGAATCAGCTGTTTCTCTGCCTTTGATCTCTTCTGTTAGGGCTGTCTAAACTCCCATGGGCGTCTGCTTCAGCTCAGATACAGGCCAGGTCATGCTGATAACTCCTCCTGGGCCTATTGTAGCCACTGTATTTGAAGAGGGGATCACCTGTCAAAGTGACTGGTTACAACCCCTCCTACACTGCGGGGGGCCTTTTTGAGGCAGGGCAGATGATAATGAGAGTCTAATTGAGTGATTAACTACCTTGACTGACTTGGAGGTTTTAATGACATCTCTACACTAAGGCCTGCGTTTCCCAGCAGGCCCCTAGTTTGTAACTGTATGGCCATGATATATGCAATTATAAGCCTTTCCTTTAACCAGCAGGGATTTAACAAATGAACTTGGTTATCACAGCTAGCTGGCCCTCATATCTGACTTTGTTATAGGAAAACATGTACAAATTCAAGCACAGTATTGAATTCTTAATACAGGCCGTTCTAGGCCCGGGTCTTACACTTAAGCTAGACACTGAGTTTCAAAGGATGTGGGAATTCACCACGATATGTGATGACCAGTGAAAGTTTCACTTGCATAAAAATACCTTAAAGATAAGAACTGGTTTTTAAGGGTTGCCATTCACATGATCTTTGTAAGCAATGAAAGTCTGCCTAGATATACTGTCTTTAATTAACTAGGGCTGAAGGGCCTATTAATGCAATGTTAAAAGGAACCAGTCTCAGCGGGTTCTCACAGTGGGAAAGGTATCCAGGGCTTTCAATTTACAAGGTCTTATTACAAAAGTGCCCTGCTGTCCTGGTCCTGTTCTTTCTGCCTGGGAGCAATTTAATGATCTGCTTTGGAGCAGAGAAATGGTCAGAGAGAAAATGTTCAGGGTTATAAGTTAGCAATCAAATACCCAGTGGAATTTACAATGGTAACCAGACACTTCCTCTTCATATCAAAGTGGGACCTGGACAATGACATCAATACATTTGATTTGAAAAATCCTAATTGAACAAACTGGTAATCCCTCTGTGAATGTTTGCTGTTATGAGGCTGATACTAAGCATGGTGCCAACACAAGTAATGCAGGCTGAGCTGGATGAGAATGAGAAAGAAGAGAGAATACAAAAGGGGTAGGGGTAGTGGGAGGGGCAGGGGAAAGGAAAGAAGGGAAAGGAAAAATGCTGAGAAATGGAAAAAATGGAGATAAAGTCTTTGGAAATAGGGAAGGGTGGAGGGGGTGAAGGGAGGGCTAGGAATGGGGGAAAAATAAGAACCAAGATGCATCATGGAAAGGTACAATTCCCAGTGAGAAATGTAAGTGTGTCGTATACCTACAATGGACCAATAAAAGAATTTAATACAAAAAATGAATGAGATTTTGATTTGAAGGGCACATGATACTTTATTCTTCACTTATTCATCATCACTCAAGATATATTTGTACTTAGCAATTGTGCCCCATGCTTTCTACTCCCTATATTGGGAAACAGCTGTCCACAGAGAGCTTGTATGCAGGTGAGTTCATACGCATTTCTCATTCACTAAGGAAATTGTTGATAAATGTCTACAATATGGCATTTATTATGATACCCTGTTGATAATTTTTTAGGTGACTTTATTTCCCAGACCTAAGAGACAGGAGACCTAAAAATTCCTTGGTAAATGAAAATGAACACATCTGTCAAAATTTGCTGGAAAATTCCTAGCCCACTTACTACTGGAATAGCTAAAATCATAGAAAAAGAACCAAAAACTTATGATGAAATGCAGGAAACAGTGTAACAGTAATTTGCACACAGCACAGTGGAGCCATAGAAGAAAGGTTTACAAACTTGTTCTCAATTGAAGTAAAACAGCTTAAAGAGTGTGGAATTTCAATAGTAGGTATTGAGTTTAGGAAATCGTTAGACTCAGGTAAATTCTG
This sequence comes from Heterocephalus glaber, assembly GCF_000247695.1. The sequence continues at coordinate 1,284,328 of NW_004624801.1, forward strand.
AGCCTGGAATAAGTTTTGGACATCTGATTATTTTAAGAATGTAGATTCTACAATGTATAAAGTTTTCATTTTACACAAATGGAATGAAAGGAACTATCAGAGATGAAAGGGCTTAAGCGTATTCCAAAATGTTACATTCCCAATTCTCAAACTAGTTATCCCTTATAGCATTGTCTTATCTTAGAATAACATAGTAGAATAACAGGAAGGTAGGTGGACCAAGTGGCTGTTTATATGTTGGAATTTAAGGAAACACTGTGAGATATTGACTCCACTTTCTTATCTGGACTGCACTTTTCTCACTAGAATTATTCTTTCTTCCAGTCGAAGTGCAAACATCATAGGCATGGTAAAGTAAGTCTGACACAACTTTTACACTTCTCTTAGTCTTGCCCTAAAATCACAGTCTACTTTTTCAGATTAACTTTTTCTAATCTTTGCACATACTGTATTTCAGAGGTGGTTGTGTACTAAAAGAAATTAGACCACTGACTGCCTTGAGCTCTAGAAGGTCAAGCTCATCTCTAGACTAATTAGCCACAGGCTAAAAAACGTTTTCTTACCTCAAGAGTTGATTGAATTCAAAACAGGTTTAGACACATCATACTATGTTTAAGAGTAGATATAGTGAATTGAGATGTCAAATCTGTTGTGTTCCTTGAACTGAGTGAACTAGATATTGTTAGATGTAAAATGCAAGAAAAGGATAATAACATTGCTTCTCTACGAGAACAGTCATGGCAACTTTCTTGCTAGGAAAAAAATGAGCTTTTTTAACACTGATCAAACTACTTGTGGTGACAGAACTAAGGAAAGCACAAGAAAGCTCTGACCACAACACTCATATTTATCAAAACTGGATTTTAACAGATGATAATGATGTTACAGTCTACAAGCAACTACATACATTGAATACACAAATTGGTGATTTCAGTAACTCAGCATAATGACAAAGCATAATTGTTATGTACAAAATTAAGTGGGATGCGATAAGAGTGATTAATCTGAGTCAAGTCAGGCAAAAAAACCAGGTCAAAAGTATTGACTTTGAAAAAGGGCAAAATGATTATATGCCACTTCCCTTAAGGTGTTAGAGGTCCTGGCTTTCAAGAAAGAGTAATGCATTGGACAGTGGTCATTACTATGCATAGTTTCTGGATAAGAACAAATGAATTGACAATAATGTAGCTAAAACCACTAATTACAGAAAATACAACAACTTTTTTGATTTTTCCTTCACTCTTGTTAAAAACTTACATTCTTGAGGCCAGGGATTTACCTCAGTGGTTCCGGCACCTGCCTCGTAAGCACAAGGACCCGAGTTCAATCCCCGGTACCAAAAAACAAAACAAAACAAAAAAACTTACATTCTTCTAAATTTGTCTCTAATTTACAACTTGAAATCATTTAATAACATAGCTTATTATAAAAATGGCCCTGAGGCAATCCACTTCAGGGTCCCCTCCTGTCTCTCAGAAGCTATCTCTCTCAATAAATTTTCTCACTCTTAAAAAAATAGCCTTAAAGATAATCTTTATTTTATATACATTTTTCATAACCACCTGGGGTTGCGTGAGGTGAAATGTGACATCTGTGTAGGTTCCCCTAAAATAATGAATTCAAATGAAAAGTCATGGAATCAATAAAAATATCATTCACTCATACAGTACTACTTTTGAAAAAGGAATGTTCTGTTTCTTGAAGTTTTATAGGTAAAATTGTATCCTTTGATGATATTAAGTTACTACAAATGCAGCATTGGCTTAAATAACTTTATTCAGATATTGAAAACTCAACTAAAGAGTAAAATTTTTCATTAATAAATGAACCTTTATCATAATCTTAAGGTAAAATAAATACTCATTTGGTTTGCATAAGCTTGGGACCCAAATTTTATATGAACTTAATGCATAATGTTATTGTATGAACTATATTCTTATCCTGATAATAATTTCAAATAATAGAACATGTATCTTTTCTTTTAGAAGTACAATTTATTGACGTTTACCTGGAGAATGTAGACACACACACACAAACACACACACACACACTAATTGGATAATCCACACAATTCAATGTTATACAAGAGACTTTCTTCAAATAATCTAGGGTGGAAATGAGGAAGACATGAACATTTGAAAAACATTTCAAACAGGGTAAAAACACTGAATATGGACTCTATTATCTTGTATGAAAGGAGATTGAGCATTGTAATTCATAATGTCACTACATGTTTTGTAGATTGGTATAGTTTTCTACAGTAACAGTGAAGAAAGAACCTTAGATATTCAATTTTAACAATGATGCAGTGAAAGCCCAAAGTGAGGATGTGATTTGCCCACAATCACACTTTTTTTGGTGGCTTGGTTGACATCATAATACAGGTTATCTTGATACAGCAGATTTCTGTTTCACATCACTACCTTTACTTTAACTTAAACATGTTAGTGAATTTCATGAAAAATGTTAGCATTTCTCTAGAAGAAAGAAGCTAATGTCCACTCGCAAGCTAGCTATTGATTCGGGTTAGGTCCAATCGGAATCTGGTACAATGTGGCTTGCTTTATTTGGCTGGAAGCATTTTTCTGTAACCTGAAGATTCATTAGTTTGAAGTGCTGGCCATTTGCCTTTTTCCAAGACCATTTTAGATGCAAATTGTACTCCAGACATCATTTTTAAGTGACAGGAAAATCTCTGGAGATAACAAGAATCAGCCTGTTAAATTTATGGACCCTTTGCATTTTCTAATCCTTCTTGATGAATAACTCAGTTTCCAGCCAGGGTTTGAATTTAAGAGTTGATAAAGCATCAGTTCAAACTGCTGGCTACTAAATCAATGTAAGCGATGGCTTAATCAGTCTTTCTACTCCCTCTACTACCTTCCCACACAATTCCACCAGACTCCTGTGGAACCAGATCGGCAAGAGACAGACACCCTGACCAGCCTTTGTAGACATGTGATAGATAGCAGGGGAAGACAATGTCGATCAGAAAAATGGTTCAAGTTCACTCTTGAGGTTACCGGTATTGTGTGGAAGAAATCTGAAAGCCTTGACAGAAAGAGGACCTAAGTTTGAGAGAGAAATATGAAGGTGTTATGAACAAAACAGGGGGTATTATGGCAAAATGGAGATGAGATAAGCAAATTATGGTAGAATTCTAGCCATGTGACTCATTTATAGAAAAGATGCCTTAGGTGACTAGCTTGCTCTTTTAAACTATAATAGTCATGCATGTCTAAGAGCAGAATGCACAGCAAATTAAAAAGGAACGGTTTGTAAACCTTGTGACAAAGGCAGAGCAGGAAAGCAGCTTTTAAATAAAGATGAGCTCTTTGAGTTAACCCTTTCAGGATGTCAATAAAGAAGTTTTCCCCCAAGCTGTCCACCTTTGGGCAAATTGAGGGAGGTTTCCGCTTTTCTGAAACCTAAATTTTGTCATGCAGTTTTAAGTACAGGTTGGTGTTCTAGAGAGTAATTTGCATTACCATTAAGTGGTTTCCTACTGTGATAGTTTTTTTTCCATAATTTTTTTCGTGTATATAAGTATGAGTTTGGTTACAGTGGAAAACAAATGTAACCGGGGTGTCCACTGTGCAGTCGAGGAGGTAATTTTTAAACACGTTAGCCTGACTCTGGCTTTCTGCTTTTGTGAACAGGTAAGCTGATAATTTATGACTCCAGAGTTGTTTCCTAAACTAGATGGCAGAAGAACATAAAGTAGCTCATCTGAGGTAAGAAACAGGATCACTGGGATGAGCTTGTGAGTACTAGGAAAGGAAGATGTGGCTTCTCTCATCTATTCATTACAGTCTGTCTATTAGGGGAAATGAGACACTATGAAGTGTCCAGCATGACTGAGTCTAAGCCCATCAGGGGCCAAATGAAGTTGGCTTTTTAATGAGGATCAGGGCTTCCTTATATCCCCTATAGCAAGGTGCCTTTGGCTTTCTAAAGCCTTGCTATGAAAACTGTAATCTATGCAGCAGAAGGGGTGTTCTCCTGAGAGCCTTTAGGAAACAGAAAATCTCAGGACCCAACCCATTTCTACCAAATAAGAGTCTTCACTGTAACAAGATTTTCAAGGGCTGTAGGTGCACCTTATTGTGAAGTGCTGTTGCAAGGAAAGCACCCATTAAAGACATTGTTATAGGGTCGCTCAATTTCTGGTGTTTTGTACCCAAGTGGATAAACTCATTCTGTTGTAATTCACATTTTCCAAACTGGCTGTCATATGCATGAGACACTTGAGACACTAGTATTTTTAGTTAGTACAAATGAATTGAGGATCCTCTCTCTCTCCTCTCTCTCTCTCTCTCTCATTTTCCTGCAGAGTCAAAATTATCAGTCATATAAAAATTCAGTATTTTAGCTGAAGACCAAAGCATTTTCTCTGATTGACTTAAAAATCTCCATAGAGTTAAGACTATATTCTCAGGTATAAATGTGAGATTTCCTTGGGCGGTGGTTAAAATGGGGATCTGTGACACTCTTCTGCACCACAATTATGTCTTCAAAATTGTATCAATTACTAGAAATTTAATACAATGGAAGCGATCCTAGAAATGTAAATACTTTTCTACAATTAAAAATTGAAGATTTTAGTTTAAATTGCATTAAATTCTTTCCTAAATGAAAGGTCTTGGAAAAACAAATTTACTTTTCATATTTTGGGGAAATGTGTTTAAGTAGGTACAAAGAACTTTGTGGCCACTTAGGAGTTTGTTTAATAAACCAAAAACTTGCTCTAAAACCCAAGTTCCTTTTTTAGGGGATTTAAAGTAAATTACTGAATAAACAAATATTTACTTTTAGCCAGTTTCTACTGTAGGAAAAAGAAATGATAGACTTTTCTAGTAATAATTTTTAGATTTTCATGTATAGATTTAAATCTACTCTGCTTCATTTTATATCCAGGAGAAAAGTCTGTTATTATAGAAATAAACTGGTCTCCTTGATGTTTTAAAAATATTTTGTACCAAATGTTTTTCCACACCCAAAGTTAGATAGAAAATGATCCAATTCTTCCTTTTAATGGTAAGGGATAACAAAAATATAAAAAAAGTAAATTACACTCAAAATCAAATTAGGTCTCTAAATAACAGTAAGTAATTATTAGTATCAATGATAATAGTACTGAGATAAGGAAAATGCTTTTTTATGCTTTCCCAATTTTGTAGTCTTTGTAGTTAGACTAATGAGAGTATTCTTCACGGAAGTGAAATAATTCTATAGATTTTACAGGCAATTAAATTTAAAAACCTAGAGGAAATAAGGAGTGTTTTTTTCAGATTCTGATTTACATGTTTCTGCATGGATTTTTGTGTATGATTTCTCCATAAACACTATCAAAGCACAGATAGAGTGTGAGACATTCACATCTGTAATAAAATGGAAATTCACATTACTGTTTTTTATGTCATATCTCCATGTACTGTGATTCCATAATGCTTGTGAAATTGTCAGGGATGAATCATTAATTCAGCTGTCTACCTATATATCCATCTCTCAACTATTATCTATTTATTTTTAGGAGTCATATCTTTAACGAAAGACTGAAGTAGGTTCAGTTAAAGTAAACCATTAGAAGTGGTGGATTGTGGGAATTATTTTTTAACGAGTACAAAGTTTCAATTATCCAAGATGAATAAGTTTTACTGATCTGCTGTACAATACGGTGCCTACAATGAACAATACTCTATCATATACTTAACAAATTAGTGGAGAGTTTAGACTCTTGTTAAGTCCACACACACACACACACACACACACACACACACACACACACCAGAAGCCACCATAAAGGGCTGAAAAGAGCACAAGAAAACTTTTGGAATTGATGAATATGTTTTCACCCATGACTGCAATTATTGCTTTGGGGTGTGTGCCTATATCCAAACTGATCAAAATATATACATAAATGCATACATTTTTTACATATGAACTATACTTCAATGATGCTGTTAAAGTAGTAATAACAATAGCAAAAAGTAATTGAATGTGGACTACAAAATTAAGATGTATACCATATGGTGCCTTACCCAGTGGAGTTAATACTTCAAGAGTACAGAAGGCATGGACACACTCCATAATAATCCAACTCTCCTCTACTTTCTTTTCTCAGTTAAAAGAATAAATGATATCTGAAGATGGTCCTCTGTTCTTTCATCTTATATTTTCACATGCCCTGTAATACTTTCTCATCCTCTTAAGAAAAAAATCTCAATTTTTCTATTAACTTTAAAATCACACTGTGATCTGACCTCTTTCATAGAATAGCTCCACACTGATCTGCTTCCTAACACCCTCCAACTTTGATTTCCTCTCAAAGGTCGCTTCCTCAGGCTGGAATACTCTTATATCTGATGATCAATGTATCCATCATTGCCCAACTGGAGCTCAGCTTAAGTATCAGCTTATCCAACTGGCATCTTCTGGCTCCCAAATCCAGAGTAGATATCTAACCTTCCTCCAGGAATCCTGGGAGACTTTTAACTCTCTGTACTGCACCGGTCATTGTCTAATATCATTTTTTTTCTTTCTATAGTCATTTCTAAGTTTGTTAATAGTTATTATTTTCTCACCTGGCTAGAGAATAAGATTCGCAGATTGAGGGACATTGTTTCATTCACCAGTTTCTCAGTTCTGGGCTACCAAAGCCACCTGGTGGCTTAGTCCGTGAAAGAGCCAAGTTGATCAGATAAGAGCCACGATTGCTGAGTCCATTCATCCTCTACATAAATATGTGTCACAGGTGTTCAGAGCTAGCCTAACACTTGGTAGTAGGGGTATCCTGGAAGCCTACCTACAGTTAAAATCTACTTTCATGGAAGAGCAGTAAGATGTGCTCTCATCTTTTTTGGTAATTGCCATGAAACAATTCATAACTTCATCTTAACTCAGGTGGAGGGAATGAAGTGTTTTGGAAATCAGCAAAACAACAATCTCCCATTGTTTTATGTCTTCTGATTTCTTTTTCTTCATGTACCTGTAATGTACTGATATAGATAAGACAGTCCCAAAGTGGACTGATGAGCAAGTTCAATTAGATACTTCCCGCATTTCCAGGAAAACTGAATTGAATGCATTTTCCCTATGTGTATAAGTACACTACCAAACAGTGTTGAGGAGCTAACCCAACACCATGCGTCTGCCAGGCAAGTGCTCTACCACTGACCTACAGCCCCAGCCCAGGAAGCTTACATTCTGTTATGTATTTAAATAGACTAAGCTGGAAGGAAGCAATTTAATGAATATCTATAATGAATATACATAGATCATATATATATGATCAAATAATCCACTCAATTCACTCTACCTCTTCTGCAACTACTATTATTTTTTAAAATATCATTCTTATTAAAACTCAAGAGCAATAATATTTACTGCAACACATTTCATAGTACAGAAGTATTGTATTCAGTAGGTTTAAATAGGTGGGCATATAAAAAATTGTGTATATGTTATTAATCTGTAGTAAATTGCCATGAAGAGGAAAGAGGGAGAGAGAGAGAATTCAGTATTACTTAATATAATTCATTGGCACTCAGAAAATTATAGCTGAAAGTATGTCACATTGGCAGGCTGACAACTTTGAAATAAAGGAGACTGGACAACCTCAGAAGGAGCATAAGGGCCCAGTCTTCTTTCTGACCTTCGCCTGTCCACCTTTCTCACACCCACTTTTTCTCATTAAGCAAGTCACAGACACCTGAGCTCCCTGTTCTGGCAGCACACCACAGAGATGGGAATGGCCCTCACCCGGTACAATCCATGAACCCTAGAAGAAGAACCTGAACAGACAGCACTTTCTGAATTCCCCTTCAGTTTGTATCTTTTTGTCCAATCCTATTTTTATCAAACTGTCCAACCTGAGCATAACAAGACGACTTTCTTGGGGGAGGTGGGTATTCATTTCTAAAGGCTCCAGAGTCATGTAAAAATTTGATTAAATAAGCTTGTTATGTTTTTCTCTTGTTAACCCATCTTTTGTCATAAGCATGGGTGAAGAAAGGGATCACAACTTTTCTTTCCTTATGAATTTAGGGGCTCATTTGTCTTCCTACTCTCCAAACTCCTCTCTGCTGCAAGATGTCACAAGCATTACTTTGATGTTTCTAATCAAGAGTGTGGGTGGGATATTTCCCATGAAAAATCTTAATGAGGAAATAGATGTAAATACCTGAAACTGAAAACATTTCTCTCACACTTTAAAAGTGTAAGAGAGTTTCATCAGCAGAGTAAAGTTATAAGGATAAACAGAAATAGGACATTCAGTGATAACATGTTGGGGGTGAGGAATAGGGACATTGGAAAAATCTAGAATGTTGAGTTTTCCCAGGAAGAATGAACTCAGCCAGAAATCCAGAATTAGGGCTCATGAAAAATGGGCTAAAGAGAAGGAGTAGAAGTTTTACAATGACAGCAAATATGACATTAGAGTCAAGCTTTGCCACTCCATGAGCTTACCATTGCACACTGTGCTAGAAATACAAGAGAAGAAAAGTGAAGTTGATGAAATGCTTTTGGAATAACCTGGTTCATATATTTTGCAACAGAGGAGCTGTGTGCCACCTTTTAGTCATTTTAGGCTTTTAAGTTTCTGGAAAGGCAAATGTGAATAATCACGTAGAGAGTACACAAAGTAATGATGTCATGAAGACTAGCTAGTAATTGTGGTCAGTCTTCTATGCATCATTGGCAACTGGGCGGCCCCACCTGCTTGTGGTCATGAACCACTGCCCCTCCCACCTCCGGTCCTCTCACTGTGCCTGCAGCCCCAGCAATTCTCAGCTCAACAGGACTCCTGAGGTCCTGTGAATCACAGGAGTCAGTTCTTCCTCCAGAGATATTCTTAGGTTCTCTTCTTCATTAAAGTGTGGCTCTGGGATACACAGTACCATCTCTACATTCAGTGAATGTTTCAGGTTCTAAAAAATGAAAGAAAAAGACACATTGTTGTCAGTCTTTCTGAAATGCTTCCCCTCACTACAAGCATACATATCCCATCACTCTTGCCACTTTCTGAAGCAGTTCTGGAAGTCCTCTCTCCTGAGTGTGTTTACTTGTACTGCGGGGGCTGCCTCAGTGTCCTGAATGACGGCAAAAGAAAAGTTTACTTTTCATGGTCATTTTGACCTGGAGAAAGAGCCAGAAGATGCACCGTGCCAGATCCAGTGAAAGGAGTACATGAGGACACTCTGTGATCTTTTCACAAGCCCTTCTTTCTATTGGATGGCTTTTAACCACAGCAGATCACATTCACCATGTTTTTGCTACTACTCTGTAAAGACACTCAGGAAAGAGGAATTCCAGAACTGCTTCAGAAAGTGCTAAGAATCCTGGGATAAGTGTTTTTGGAGGGGGCAGGGAGACACATTTTTAGGAGACTGGAGATAAATGTGTCTTCATGAAGTTTTTACTAATCTTTTTATTTAAACTTTCATGTATATTTGATCACCCCTTGTACAAAAATAATAAATCTTCTTATATCACAAAGATAAGGAATGGGGCAAAATTTTTTTTTAAATTTATTTGTATGAATTGTTTTTAATTAGATACTTACAATATGATGTTGAACCATGAGATAAGAAGCTGTACAGTAAATCTTGAGACAAACAGTTTTTATAAGGGATAAAAATCCTCAGTTGGTCTCAAAACTTGAACAAGCCCATATTTCTCCTAAAAATGTATATATGCGAAGTAGAGTCATCCTTGCTTCCTGAGATTTACATAAGATTGGGCACATACTCAATTTCAAACCCAAGGAAAACAAAGTCCACCCTAAGGTTTTGTAGCCTTTGAGCTCAAAATCTCATTTCCTTTCCAGGCTTGCTGTGTATATCCTAAAGCATGAAGGTGCTCAGCAGAGCAGACACCTCAGCACGGAACAGTATCCAAGCTGGCAAGGAGAACTTGCTGCTCAAATTAAACATTTTTCTCTTTTTATACCTACGGAAGTACAAGTCCTGTCTCTTAATAATCTGCACACTTCTTAGAGAGAATTGTTGTTTAAATAACACCTAAATGCCATTGTAAGTCAATCTTACTATTAAAATCAAAATCTTTCCCCAAATCATTAACATGTCTATAGGGATGGAAAATGTGCCTTTTTGCCTACTGTTGTCCTCTGCAGCCTAGGTTCACTCAATCATAAAATAGGGATGTAGGTAAGCACTTATTTATTCTGAAGGAAGATTTTGTTTAAAGTTTCATCAAAAATATGTAATCCAGAACTCTGTGTGTGTGTTTGATGTGAGTGTGTGTAAATTTTTATAGTTCCAAAAGTGCCTAACACTGTATTAGAAATCCATCTGTTAATAAATAAATGAATGCCTAGTTCTATTAAAACAAGACCACAAAGATGCCTTAAATTCTTAGAGCAATGTGGCAAATATATACTTAAGTAAATGTGCAGTTCAGTGAAGGAAAATAGAAGGGTAGAAAGTGTGATGCTCAAATGAGCTCTCTCATCTGCTATTGAGTGTTATACAGTTTGGGGCTTTGTGAGCAAGAACTGCATTTCACCTTTAGATTTGTTCTTGTGGATATGTCTTAGGCACTCACTCTCTTACCCTACAGGATGATGCAGACATGTGTTTCACAAATAAGTGGGAATCAGAGGAAACCCTGGTATGTATGAGGTTTAGAAATTAATGCACAAATCATCCTGGAGACAGCTAGGCTATTTAGAGTTGAAGAAGCGTGGCTGAAGGAATCCACGGAAAATACCTGGAACCTGGTAAAATCCCTTTTCACTGAGGATTCAGGTGAGGCCTTTGAGTAGTAGCTTTGCCCAAAAACCCATCAGCAGCTCATAAAAAATTCTGCAACTTCTCTCTTTTTAAACATATCCTGTGAAATCTACCCTAGTTCAGATAGTTTGTTTCAACTGGACAACAATTTTGGAGAGGAAATGTATAGACTGTGTTACACTTAACAAGCAAGTGTTTATCCAGAGAGTTAATACAGATGACTAATCTCACACTCAAATGTCTGTTCTCTAGAAGTGGGATTCCTGTAAACTGCCAGACACATTGAACTTATGGTTTTCACTTTATGTCATACTCCAACTACTAAAACAACACATGGCTGTGGAGTTCTTCACCGCTAATCCAAAACATACCCGCCTCAAGGAAAATAACCCTGAAAAATGAGACAGAAAAGTATCTTCCAACAGAAAGCTCATGTTCATCTCCTGAGAGCCCTTTCACCACTTTGCCTGATATATACATCTATTATAATACATCAGTTATTCATCCTCCCAGACCGAATGTTCCTTGAAGGCAAAGATTGTATCTTTTTGGGTTTTAAATCTTAACTCCTAACACAATGCTACCAATACATATTAAGCATTCCTTAAGTATTTGTTGAATGAATGAATGAAAGAATGAATAAACATCTTTTAATTCTTCAATTATATTCAGTATAGCAAAGTAAATATAAGAAGAGCAATGGTTTTTATATTTATACTCAGTTGTTCATAAATTTTCAACATCCCTTTAGTGTTTAGTGTTGCATAACTTAGAGCAAATTACTTAAACTGAAACAGATTAAGACATGGAGAGGATGTCTGTACTCAGAACATAGCATATTGGGAGCATCTTAAAAAATGGTGTTATTCCTTTAAAATTATCTCGTTATAAGAATTTTACCATCACTTATTCCCAGCACTGTCTTTATTCTTCAGATCTGGATAGCAAAGTGTCATGAAAGGAGTCTGATAAATGTGGAAAAGTTTCTTATCCGCAGGAGAGGGTGGACTGTGTTACAATCTGGTGTGAGGAGAAGGAGTTGAGAATCTGAGTGCTGTGTAGACTCTAATCTCTGCCACAAGCATAAGAAAACCTGTGCTGAGATTTAACTTTATTTGTATATGGAATGCTTTTAACTGTGCATTCCAAGTCATGAGTTCATGCAGTGAACTGAATTTTTTAGACTTTCAGTCCAGCTACAATGGAGGAGATAGAAAAAGAAGAGAGACAGCACAGGACTTTAAAACTTGAATTATAGAGAATTACTACTTCTCAGGTGCATGTTGTGATGTGTTTTATCAGTTGTTAGATGTGTTGAAAGTAAGCTATTATGGACAAAGAAACATAGGTTTGTGAATGGCTTTTAGAGAGAATTTTACAGAATTTATTAAAGTTCTTTATAATAATTTGTCCCTTTAAAATTTTCAAGTAGATTCTCTTTTTAAAAAATTTTATTGAGATATAATTTACCTACATTGCAAAATACAGCTGTTACATTTTGACCAAATCCTGTGCCATGTGACCTATATCCTTATCAAGAGAATGACATTGCCATTATCACTTTGAAATCTTTTCCTCTTTTCATTCGGTCCTTACCACCCAATTCTATTTATCTCCACCTCAGAGGATACAACTTTTCTAATTTCTTTAACCAGAAATGGATTTTGCCAATTCTAGAGTTTCACAGAAATTGAACCATATTATATATGCTCACTGCTTCCAGCTTCTGTAACTCAATGTGATCTCGCCTGTGAGAGTCATCCTTATTATTGCACGTGTCTAATGCCCACATTTATTGCTATGGGGTGTTTAATTTTGCTACTCTTCTTCTATATATTTAATTTTTCTTGATAAACATTTGACTTTCTTTAATTTTCTTCTATTATAAATCCAAATTCTATGCACATTCTTATGTAACTGTTTTGATAGACATATATTCTCTTTTTATGGGTTAATTCCTTTGAGTAAAGTTGCTGGGTTATAGACAAGTTATGTGTGCACCTTCATGAGAAAATGTCACAAGGATTCCCACAATGGTGGTTGCAATTACTATTTTCACAGTAACATTTGTGTGCCCTGGTTGCTTCTCATTCTCAGCAACATTTGGTGTTGTATGCGTTTTACTTTAACCAATCAAATGGCCATGTAGTGATACCTTTTTGTGGTTTTAACTTATGTTTCTCCAGGGACTCAATGACATTAAGCACTTGTACTTGCACACACCTCCGTTTGTGCATCTTCCTTTAAAGTATCTTTTCAAGTCTTGTGTGCATTTTCTCTTGATGCTTTACACACATCTGACTTGAGGCCTGGAATCAATACCGACTCTTGACCCAGAGCTTTGAACTCAGCCTGTGTCTAATATGAGAGTGGAGAATCATATCTTTGGTACAATGGTGGCGGGCCGATTTCACACAGATCTACAAATGAAGCATTATGTTTGTATCAGGGTAAACTGTATGCCAGACCTGCTTTCTGGATCAAGATACAACCACAAGCCCATGAATAGTCATAGGTTCTTGAGCTTCTTGAGTATCAGATCAAGCCTACATGGGCAGTAGGAGGTTGTGGAGTAAAGTTATGAAGGGAAATAAATAACTGAGACTAGTATCCCTATGAATCCTGATGTATGCTCAAATACCTTGGCCAGAGGGCAGTTTTGGCACCAGAGATTCTAGGAATGGAAGGAGAACAGAAAAGTCTGAGGCAAACACTCCAAAACATAACCCTCTTCCCATCACCCTACATCTGATCTGGCAGAGTCTCCACTGGTCACAGTCTGTCTTTATTACCATCCCTATAGATAGGAATGTTTTCTATTATGTTTCCTCTATTTCTGTGAGACTTCTTCCCCATTGTTTATTCTTTTTATACTTCAAATGCCAGATTTTCCATGAAACTTTTAGAATTCCCCCAACTATATAAGATAACTATCACTTTTGAACTCCAGTGTATTTATGGACATCTTTCTTCTTCTGTAGATCTTGGTGTTTGTTCTGTGTCCAATATGACTATTGTTTCTTTGAGAACAGGACTATGTTTCATGCATCCTTGTCTTCATTAAAACTAAGTAAATGATTTTTAAAACTTCAGGCCAGGGATTTAGCTCAGTGGTTTCGCTGCCTGCTACGCAAGCGCAAGGACCCGAGTTTGATCCCCGGTACCAAAAAAAATTAAAAAATGAAAAATAAACAATAAAACTTCAAGTGAGAATTTGTATTCCAAAACCCTGACTCTAGATGTTGACACATGTATTTTTAGTGATCCATTCATTCCATCTTGTTCTGACTTTAGTTTAACCCTAAGCTGCTCTGCCAATTAACTTAAGTGAGTTTTGTTTCTATGACATGTAAAACAGGGATCTTATTCTTCATAAGATTCTTAGGAAAATAAATCATTTACACAGAATATGCATTCAAGTTCTACAAAATAAATTTTTAGTGCTTATAAAGTAGATCAATTGCAATATAGATTTTCCAAAGAACTGACATCTAATCTATCCTTGGCCAAGTAGGTTATCCTGCCCTAGCAAACTAATTTTACCTAGGTTTCAAGTTAATTTTTTCTCTGTTGCCAAGATAGATCCTCTCAGCCTTTGACCTTCAACCAGAAAGACATTTTTCTGCTCACATATCTTATTCCTTATTACCCTATATACAAATAGAAAATATGCTTGAATTTTTCAAATAGTAGTATGTTAATAAAGGAGTTGAAATAACATGTGACCAAACAATGAGGAAGCATAATAAAATTGTGGTGATGAAAAGAATTCTACAAATGGCCTCCCACAATATTTTACTGATGTTTCTCACAGTTAATATCCTACAGAAGACTAGAAGTGCAAAGGTTCAAAGCTAGTATATATTTTTTTCTATATTAAATGAATCTAAAAAGATTTAAAAGTTCAATTTCTACATTGTGAATAGAATTAAAACTTCATATTTTATTTTTAATAGTATGTGTTTTCTGGCCATAATGATTATATTCCTAGTGGGGAATTGGTCCATGTATATAACACATTTTAATTCTTTTTTATCCTCTTCTCCTCCTTTCCCTCCCCTCCAATTCCTTCCTTCTCTCCCTTCTTCCTCTCTCCTAATTCTTAAAGATACATCAAATAGGTTGCCTAATCTCTTCCTTCTGATAAGAACTCTATCTTGTGTCCAAGAATAGCTTTTTTTTCAAGGAACTTCCGAATACTAGGTTACTACCCCTCTACCACCTGCTCCATCCCTCAGCCCAGAATAACTTTTTTTAAGCCTTTTGTTCCCCACCTTCCTTTGTGTATAATAGCCTGCACTGAAGGATGAATTTTATTAAAGAAAAAGCAAACAGCAAAAGATATTTTTGATATACTGACAAGCAAAGACACCTGGCTTCTAGACTCTTTTTCAGTCACCTTGCTGATTCATTAAACCAGGTGACAAAAGAGCATTTCACTTTCACTTGTTCAATAATTACCTGACCACTGACTGCCCAAGGTTCAGTTATAATCAACACACACACACACACACACACACACCCTAATGCTACACTTTATAATGAAAATATCTGGTGAATGGTGAATGTATACTTGGGGATATATTTGTTGACATATGTTTCTACTGGATTTAGAAGTAATTTGAGATTACTATAAATACTCCTTAAATAGGCAGTCTGTACTATTTCACCCAACACATACCTTTCTGGCTAAAAATATATCTCCATTTGTATATATTCTTGCTAATTGTCAATTTTAATCAGATGGTGTATACATAAGCCTGATCAAAGATAATTGACAGTAACCACATCATAAATACAGTTGTTATAAAGTTCATGATTTGCTCTATTTGGGTCCAGTTATAGCGGTAGCTGTTTACACCATTTCTGAACAAATCTTGAGTTAAACATAAAAATTATTTACATATTAATATTAACAATGAAAATTGTAATAATAACCAGTAAGTATGAGGTAATTATATTGTTGTCTATCTTAATATATCAACATTATAGAGAAGATATTTTTATCTCCGATATATAGATAATGACCCTATATATAGTACACAGTAGGTCACATGTTCTTCTAGTATAAACTGTAGAGTTATGTAGACAAATAAAGATAAGGGAGGTTTCACTCTAAGAAATGAAATCTTTTACATATAGACAACAGAATAGCATTGGCAATATCAAATTTGTGTGTGTGTGTGTGTGTGTGTGTTACTGAGGATTGAGCCCAGCGTCTTTGCACTAAGCAATATCCTCAGATCATTTTATTTTTATTTTGATACTGGGTCTCACTTTAAATGCTTACATGGAGCTCAAACTTGTTATTCTCCTTCCTCCAGCTTCCCAAAGTGCTTAGGCCTACAAATATGGGCCACAGCACATAGCCACAATATCAAATCTTAAAAAAACAAACTCCACAGTTTCTCTCCCGAGATTCAGGTACAAGAAGCTTCGTCCCTAGCATGGTAGTATTAAGAAGTGGTCGAGCCTGTAAGAGGTTAGGCCTACTGGAGGTGGTTCGGTCATTGGAGGCAGAGCCCTCAGAAAGAATTAAGGTAGGTTTCATAGTTGTTATAAAAAGGGCATGACTGTCCTCTTCCCAGTCTCTGGCTTCCTGTGCGAACATGTAAGCTCTTCCTCATGAATCCCACAAAGGTGACACAACTCACTCACTGGGAGGGCCTTCCCAGAGCCAACTGGAAGCCAACACCACTCTTGGCACTTGCTATGGTTTGGCTCTAGAGGTCCCCCCAAAGCCTCGTGTGGACATAGGTGGGTGAATCTAGAGTGTGTGATGCTGGGATTAAGAGTATGTGATTACTAAACCACTGCACATGAGCAATTGGTTTGGTACAGCCCTAATTGCAGTAGTTTAAATAAGACAAAAGGAGCAGAAAGACATTGTTAAAGCTCTTTGTTGCTTTTGCTGCCTTCTGGCCTCCATAGCTGTTTCTTTTCTGGAAGGCCTATCTGCCATGCCACCCTGCCTTGGAGCCAGCCAATTATGGACTGAAACCTCTATGGACTGTAAGCCAAATAAACCTTTCCCCCTTTAATTTTGGGTGTCAGATATTTTGTCTCAGTAAGGAGAAAAAAGTAACTAACACAGAGCTCCATAAACCTCTTTTAATTACAAAATTCCCAGCCTCAGATATTTTGTCTTAGGGATGGAAAGCAGAGTGCTACATACCTAATAAAATCCATTTTTAGTCTTTAATCTAACTATATGATTGTTTAAATTAAAAAAGATTCATATATTATAGGTAAATAGTTAAGATGATTTAGAATGAAGCTCCACTGATTTAGTGATTTATCTTTAGATAGATAATATAAAAATATATTGAAAGTTAAACTTCTCAAGAAATCTTGCTTTAATGAAAATATTTTTAAAGTAAGAAATTTAAATGTTTGAAATATTAACTATCAAAATATTTTAATCAAAAATTCAAAATATATAAATATTGAAAAAATAATAATATACTGATAATTTAACATCAGCATTTTATAGACATGGAAAAAATATATGCTATTTTTCATGCTAGCAATTATTCAAAAGTTAAATTAATCCAAAGTCCTATTGGAAAGAAAACAAGAATTATATTCAGTCTTATCTTGACAAACACACAGTACCTACAATCTTATCTTATATTCAAAATAGTTATTTCTCTACATACTCAAATTTGCTTTTCTCAAAACTTGAGTTAAAGAAAATGGCTTCAATATACCACTTTTGTAAATAAAAATATTTGACTCGATCTATGCAAATGTTTCTAATTTTCCATACTATATTATTAGCTATCTTTGGAAGATTTGGATTCATCTCTCAGGCTCTTGCTGCTACTGTGTCTGCACTTAGGCTGCATTTGATTTAAGGGGCTCAGGGTTTCATTTTTGTGCTGTTAGGTTTATTTTTCATTCTTTCTTTCTTTTGAATGCTTATAGTAACATTTGCTGCATTTCTGACCGATAGAGAATTGTTTCTGAAACACTGTGATAGAAATGTCCATATTCCACAGGCAGAGAGACATCACTTTTGTTGTGGAATAGGAAATACTTTTACATGTAATGAAGTTTCAAAAGGTGACTTTGTTCACTTTCTTCAAGGAAATAAAGAAAGAACCTTAAACAAAAGCACCATCTTCATGTAGTGATGTTTGAACATACTCAAGAGTAAAACAAAGGTGAACCAATCAGAGGAGAGTTAAGGTTACCCAGGCAAGACATGATGGAAGGTAGGACTGTACCCCTGGGGTAACAGTAGATAGGAAGCTCAGGAATAGACAGAAACACATGTAAAACAACAGGACTGTGGTCACACAGAGTGCAAAGGATAATGCACAATCACTCATGCACTATTACATCAGGAAGTTAATCTAGTATTAAAAACAAATTGGAATTAATTACCAAATATCCCTTACTTTAAAAATGTCATTACAATTTCCATACAGAATTACATGTAATGTTATTTACGTAGCCTTTTTAAACTTCATTTTTGTCACTCCTTTGCTATTTTAATGACTGCTAAGAAATAAACACATTAAAACATTAGACGAATTGGATAAAATAGACAAATTTTTAGAAGACACAAACTACTGAACTGTATCAAAAATTTTTTTGAACAGAAGTATGCTACGGTTTGGATAATTGTCCCGCTAAGCCCCACACGTTAAAGACTTGGTTACCAGGCTGTAGTGCTACTGGGAGGAGGCAGAGACTGTAAAAGGTAGAGCCTAGTGGGGAAAAGAATTAGATCAGTGGGGGAGCGGCCTTAAAAGGGCAATGGGGGTGCCAGCTTCTTCCTCTCTCTTCACTTCGTAGGTGCCATGAGGTAAACAAGTTTGTGTTCACAAAGTACTCCCTACTGCAATGTGCTGCCTTGACACAGGTCTAAGAGCAGTATGACCAACTGATCATGAATTGAAACCTCCCAAACTCCGAGCCAAAATAACCCCCCACACACACACACACACACTCACACACACCATAATTATTTTGTAGTAGTACTAGGGACTGAATCCAGGGCCTTGAATAATCCAAGTCAATATTCCTACCCACATCTCTTTTTAAATTTTGATCCGCCTGTCTCAGCTTTCCAGGCATCTGGGTTTATAGGTGTGGGACACGATACTCGTTAACAACTCCTTTCTTCAGTTAATTTTTGTCGCCACAATAGAAAGCTGACTAATGCAAATTATGAAAATTAAGAGATTGCATTATAAAGCTGTTCCCATAATGAAATTCCCAGGCCTACATGTATTTACAGGTAATTTCTAGTAAACACTGTAGAAGTAATGCCAATTCTGCATGAACTGTTCAAAATACAGAAGGAAGATAAAGGACAGTTCTAAGTCATTCTATAAGGCCTGAAAACAAATCCAAATGAAGACATCACCAAAACAACAAAATGAAACAAAACAGAAATGCGGACACCTTTCTCTTCTGAATGTAGACACAAAAATTTTGAACAAAATAGTAATACACTTAATTAGCATAAATAAAAATATTATGTACTATGAATAAATAGGATTCAATGTACACACCAATGCAATATTGGTTCAATATGAGATTTTTGTAATCAATTAAACACATTATATTAAAAAAAGGCAAAGGAAGACATGATCAAAATGGATAAAGCAAAACTATTTGATACAGTGTTGTATTTTTTCATGCTAAAAGCTTATGACATACAAGGGATATAAGAAAACTTTTTTCAACTTAATATCAAGTATCTATAAAACGCCCACAATTAACATCATATTTAATGATAAAAGATTGAAAAATTTCTCTCTTAGATTAGGAACAAGATAAGGATTTCTCCTAGAGGAAAAGAAAGGAGGAAATGGAATTAATATGAGAAAATGGAAACATGGGAACAAAATCTTTGTAAATAGGGAGGGATGGAGGGGTTGAAGGGAGGGCTGGGCAAGGGTGAAAAATAAGAACTAAGAGAGATTATGTAAAGGTGCAAATTTCCAACGATGAATGTCATTATATTGTATACCTAAAATGTACTGATGATTAGAATGAATAATTGATAATGCAAAATAGGAAGAAAAGGTCCAAAGGGGAAGGGGTAGTGGGAGGGGCAGGGGTAAGAAAAGAAGGGAAAGAAAAAATGATGAGAAATGGAAAAAATGGAAATAAGGTCTTTATAAATAGGGAAGGATGGAGGGGGTGAAGGGAGGGCTAAGAATGGGGAAAAAATAAGAACCAAGATGCATCATGTAAAGGTGTAAGTTCCCAAAGAGAAATGTAAATGTCTTGTATACCTAAAATGTACCAATAAAGGAATTTAAGAAACAAAAAAAGATTAGGATTTCTACACTTCCTACTTCTATTCAACATTGCACTGGAAATTCTAACCAGAGCAATCAAAAAAGAAAATGAAATAAAAGCATCTGGATTTAAAAGAAAAAAGCAAAAGTCTCTCCGTCTGTAGATGACTTGAGCTTGTGCATGGAAAATCCTAATGAATAAAAAAATCTGCTATAACTATGTTACAACTAATGAATGAATTCAGTAAAGTTTCACTGTAAAAGGTCAAAAAGCAAAATCAATTTTATTTTTATATAGTAGTAATATAATAACTCAAATAAAATTAAGAAAATACCATATGAAAGCATAAAAAAATAAAATAGGAATGCATTTAACAAAAGAAACATAGACTCATTTGGGCACAGTGACTACAGATTATAATCCCAGCACTTTGGAAGGCTGATGAAGAAGGATCATAAATTCAAGCCTGCCCTGGCTACTTAGTGAGACATTGTCTCAAAATTTAAAAAGGAGAGGGGGATATTGGAGGAATAGCTGAGCTATAAAGAATCCCTTGGTTTTATCCCGAATGCCACCAAAAAAGTATAAACTGAATAGTATTCAAAACACAGTACATTGATAAGAGAAATTTTTAAAAGATCTAAACAAACAAAAAGAATTTTGTATTCATATATTATAAGATCTATATTTTTAAAATGATAATTGTCCCCAACTGATCTACAAATTCAATGTCATTCCCGTCAAAATTCCAGCAGGCTGTTTTGTGTTGTTGCATGTGTCATGGCATTTCATGGTGATATTTTGTTTTCAGAAATTGTCAAGCTGTTTCTGAAATTCACACAGAAATTAAAGAGGCTCAGAATAGCCTAAACCATTTAGAAAAAGAACACAGTCAGAGGACTCACATTCCCTGATGTCAGAACTAATCACAAAGCCAGAGCAAAGAAAACCTTGTGTTTATGGCTTAAAGATAGATATATAGGAATAGAATTAAGAGCTCAGACAATACTCTCACATTAATAGACTGTTGATTTTTAACAAATGTGCCGAAAATAATTCAGGATGGAAACCGATGACAATTAATTATAAAAAGATCATCCACCTAAATGTAAGATTATAAAATGTAAAATTATAAACCTAAATATAAAATTATGTAACTCTTTGGAGAAAGTATAGGAGTAAATCTTCATGATTTAAGGTTAAACAAAACCTTCTTGGATATGACAATAAAACCAGAGTGATAAAAGGAAAACAAAAGAGATAAATTGAACTTCATCAAAAATGAAAATTTTTCTGCTACAAAAGATACCAACATAAGTTAAAACACAACACATAGAATGGGAAAACATATTTGCAAATAATATAGCTGGTAAGGCATTTATAACTATAATATAATATATGGAGAATTCTTGCAACTCAATAATGAAAAGGCAGGTAGCAAAATTTTAAAATAAGAAATGTATCTGAATAAATATTTCTAAAATCATTCAAACCACAATAAAGTATATACCTGAATTAACATTTCTAAAAACATGCAGAGCACCATTAATCAAATGAAAAGATGTTCAACTCTATTATAGCTAAAAGGTCTGGGTATACATTTCTCCAGAGAAGATATAGAAAGGATCAATAAATACATTAAAATTTTTTTCATCTTCACTAGTCCTTAGAGACATGAAAATTGAAATTGTAATTCTATCGCACTCAAAATTCATCAGGGTGACTATAATGAAAAGGACAAAAATAAAAAGTATTAGTGATTATGTAAAGAGATCAGAACATTTACACACTGACGGGAGGAATATAAAAGGGTAAAGCCACTTTGGAAAACTGTCTGACAGATCCTCAAAAGTTTAAGTATATAGAGAACATAAGATCCAGCAATTTCATTCCTAGGTGTATATATATATATATATATATATATATATATATATATATATATACACACACATATATATATATATATCTCCAGGAGAAATGAAAATTTTTGTCCACGTGAAAACATATACACAAATGTTAATAGCAATTGCATTTGTAATAGCTCAAAGGGGAAAACAATCCAAAGGTCTATCAACTGATAAATGGATAAATAAAGTACCGTATCCATGCCATGGAATATAATTTACCAAT
This sequence comes from Heterocephalus glaber, assembly GCF_000247695.1. Next base: position 1,306,473 of record NW_004624801.1, read on the forward strand.
ATAAAGAAATGAAGAATTATTATGTTCTATACAATAGATACGCTGTGCAAAACACTATGCCAAATTAAATAAGGTAGTTACAAAGAACTATATGTTGTATGATTTCATTTATTTTTAAAACAAAAACAAAAATAAAACATTTCCTCAATTTATACTGGAGTTATATAATATGACATTTAATTGTACAGTGTTTTGTCATTTGTATCTTAGAATATCATAAGCAAAGGCATAGTAAACTACATTGCAACATTTTTAGTAGATAAAATAAGTATTCTTTCCTTGGAATACTTCATTTCTGGAATACACAAAATTAGGATTACTCTATTTTCTAGGTGAGAAAATGAAAACATACTTTGAAGGGTGGTTGTGTAGAGAAAGATCTCTCTTTCTTGAAATCATCAAAACCCTATTACTCCGGGGAAGAATTTGTGGAAGGTACTGGTGTGAGTGATGAAAGTGCTTTCCACATTGAGTTATAAATTCCTCCCAGACCTTGTTCCTCTATGACCAGAGAAGCCAGCTACAATATAATTCACTTAACAATTTCCTTCCACTATCAGTATTAAAAAACTGCTATGAGTCACTGTCTGATCTCAGTATTACAGATAAAATATTTGATAGACACAGAGCCAAAAGAAGGAACTCTCTAGTAGCTAAGCAAATAGATCAAGCTTACTCTGGAATGTGTGTGTGTGCTCTAGGACAACAGACACAAAGAGCTTTAAGAGTCCAAAGTTAACTCATTCTGTGACATCTAGGGAGAGCATCTAGTGGCTTTAAATCTTTACTGAAAATAAAAGTAAAGTTCTAAATGGGATACAAAAAAGGAATATGATAGAGAAAGGGCACTCTCTGAAGAATAAATGGTAAGGAGTAAAGACATAATAATGGGAGAACCTGTCAGTCTCTTACTGTGACCTGTGCTGGATGCCTGACTCACCAGATAGGGAAGTACAGCTGTGAGCTGAAGTGACAGATCACAATCTCTGATGGATTTTATTCCAGGACACTCCAACTTTACCCCAGAAGCATGTAAGAATTTTTGCAAAGATCACATTAGCTATAGCCTAGAAGAAGAGAGAATACAGGTATACGAAAGTGAGGAAAGTGAAGCTAGTAAGAAAAGTCTGGATGTATTCAAGAGAAGCTTGGATTTGAACTAAAGCAGATATTCTGAGCTACACAGGATGAGACGGATTCTAGGGAATTTAATAGACAGGACCACTAACCTAAGGGTATTTTGGAAGTACAAGGAAGAGTGAGGGAAAAGGAAGGGTTAAATATCACTCTCAGGTTTGTGTTTTGTGCAGCTGAAAACAGGATGGTATAATTTATTGCGAAAGGGAGACTGGGGAAGCAGGGTGTGTTTGCTCTAGAAAACATGCTGAGATGTGCCCTGACTGTGTTTATTTTGTGGTCTCTGTCAAGTGTCAGGGAGGCTGTGGAGCCCAGAACTCTGCAGTACCAGAAAGAACCTCTCTCAAGAGAACACTGAGGGTTGTTATTATTTAACAGATGGATGGGGAGAGCTGTTCATGGAAAAGACTAAGGATGACCACAGAGGTTTCAAAATAGATCCTAAGTGAGGCTGTCAGAGTGGTCAAGGGGAGATGGAATGTGAAGGAGAAGGTAAGATGGGCAAATCACGTAGATAAGGCATGTTGTATCACAACTGGAAACTGTGCTTTCCTTTTTTCTCTTTGAGAAAGTCCACAGGCCAAAATTTTGTGAGAGCCCTTAGTGGAGAATCTGGGGTCAGGCCGGGTGCAGAGAGAATGGATTGGGAGATGAACAATTGGAGAAAACGTGTAGATCATGGTGATTCTGAAGTTCTGCTGTAGAGGAAAGTAAAGAAATAGACAGGTAGATGGGCACAATTATGGGTATAAATTAATTTTTTAGAGTTGAGTGAGATATATAGATTATGATTAGAAGAAGGCAATGTTGGTGGCTCTTGTGACAAAACTGAGCAGAAATGCCGGAGGTGTGGGGAGAAAAAGTGACAAAGTACACTTGGCAGAAGAGAGATCCCTCTTTCTCAGAGAAGGGCAAATAGACAGACAGAGAACTCAATGAAATTGTTTCTTATTTCCTCTAGCAATCCCAAGAAGCAAAGGAACACAAGTTCACTGACCAATAATTGATGATGCCGTGTTGAAGTGTCTCCACCTGGCAGGAAGAGCACATAATTTAAGGTAAAGAAGCTGCCTCTCTGTCTGCTTGGGGACCATTACATAGAAGAAAAAAATGGGTTTGTGGAGTAGGGGACAAATGACCTCTCCCTGGGTCCATTCTCACTCGAATTTTATTCTCTATGGAGGAGAACAGATGTTCTCTTTTTCAATGCGAAAGTACCATGCTTCCTCTTCAACTTCATTTTAAACAGAGGAGAGGCCACCCACAGTTCTGAGTGTTCCCACTGAGAGGAAAAATAAATGCCAAACCCATGTGCACCAAGCAAGGAGGAGCAGCTGAAAGAAAAAAAAAACAACTCCAACTTTATTGCCAGAGCTGCTTGACTAAATTAGACCCAGAGAGTAAATTTACCAAGAGCTTTAAACCTTCCAACCAGCAAACTAATACTAACAGTTTATAGCCATTGACAACAGACAACCTAATAGCTAATTAGGGATAGCGTATTTAGTAAACCTTGAAAGCATAGAAGGCCTTGGAAAAATATGACATTTTCCCCTAAAGATGAATATAGTAACGAGGATGTGATGGAACCCAGATCATGAAGCCATCAAAAGTTGTAAGTTATGAGTCCTAACAGTAGTGACCAGAGATTTTCCCCATAGGAGAGTGCACAGGGACTGAGAATCCTTACAGTTAAGAAAAAACAAGTAGACAAGCAAACAATACTCGAAGAAAACCAAAATTTAAGGTTAAAGGATATAGGGTATTCACTTTACCAAACACTGCTTTATGTGACTTTGGAAAAATTTACTTAACATTTCTATGTATCAGTTTTCTTTACAATTAAAATGCTTGATGGAAAAAACATTCTTTACATTGTTAAATAAGCAAATGCAAGCATGAATATTGCACATACAATTAAATTTTGTATTACTTTTCTTTATTATACCCATTTATACTATGTTTATGTGTTTATTCCTATATATGTTTTAGTCCTTTGGGATCTCACCAGGAAACAGAGTTCATAGGTATTCAAATGGAGGCACTTACAGGAAAAATGACTCAGACATAAAGGTGGGATAAAGGCTTTATCATAAAGGCACAGAAAGGGAGCAGAGGTTTAGCAACTGTGGGAACTCATTATAGGTCAGGGGATATGGAATGAAAATAGATATCAGAAGAAACTAAGACCATGGAACCATGGAAATGGATCACTTCAGTGGGAGAATAGGTCTTACAGGGAGATATCCCTGCCAGAGACTGGTTATCACGGTGAGAAGCCCAGGAAATGCATAATCCTGTTCTCTCTCCCTTCAATCCCTCTGTGGTGCTACAATTGACTATAACCAGCAGAATCTAAAAGACAAAGGATGACTGGGACATGCCTTGTATAAAAGTCAAAATCCCAGGGCACAGGGCACAGGGCACAGCAGAAGAGGCTAGAGAAGACTGCATCAGAGTAGCACTAAGGAAAACACTAATGATAGTTCCTAGAAAATGGGAAAAATTCATTAAAATATACCTAAAATCATCACAACTATGAAGTTGATAATGACTAAAAAGTTGATGGCAGTGGTAACTACAATGTATAATAGAAAAATCCAAAGGTGTAGAATGAGTTGTCCACGTACTTGTCTTTTGAGTACTTTTGTAGACAAGAAATATAAGTGCCTGGCATGAGAGGAGGTTCTGAACAATGCAAGAGTGATATTTTGTCTCCGAGGGAAAGATCTGCAGAGGAGAAAGGTTTTCAATAGTAACAATACGAAGAGATCTATTCTTCTTGGAGAGCTATATATCCAGCCCTTGCTGGGTTGCTTTTATACGTATCATTAGAAACATTTTCACTGACATTTTAAAATGTGCTTGAACTTATATTTAAAGATACAGGTTCTCTAAACAATAGAAATTGAAAATAAATAGAGGTTAGATCACATAACTTTTTAATTGCATGAACAGAGAAAATAGGGTACAAACAAATCAAATACTTAGGGTGTCATAAATATGTAGAAGCATAACTTGAAGCCAGCTTTCATAATGTTTACGTCAATGGTGAAATACAGATAGAATTTTGCTGTGATACATCTCCAATTACATTATCCGGTGTATCTCACTGTTCTCTCATTGCCTTATAGTCTCAGTTCCTAGAAGTTTCAGTACTCCTGTGTAGCCAATGAGCTTCAGGCCTGGATCCTCTGGATTTCTTTAGTGGGCTGTTTGCATGGAGAAAGCAGAAAGCAAGAGGCACTTGAAGCCAGTCTCACCAGTTTAGTAGCATTGCAGAAGCACTGTTTTCTCTTGAAGGTGTTTCTTGGATGTCAATGGCCAGCTGAGTGCATGCATTCTTTAAGGGTAACTTATAGGGGAAGAAAAGGTTCATATTACACTCAAGTTAAAACATTTGTTAGGCATAGCTGCAAAATGATACAGTAAAGCCACCTAAGGATGTTTGTTCACCTTTTAGATAGTAGTAAAAAATAGAAAAAGAGTCTAGAATTTGAAATGAATCTTGAGATCCTGATAAAAGCCATTTCAGGAATTCAAAAACAGAAAATCCGATATTCACATTGGTAAATGTCTTCGCATAGTTCTTGCCTTGCATTTGAGTAATTATTAAATCTTCTACATCAATATTTAATGCAGATTGCCTTGCCCTTGAAACATAATTGGATAAAATTATTACTCTTCAGTTTGCTATAAAGTTATTACCTATTCTGAGCAATACATATTTTGAAACACAAATTTAAGTCACAGTTTTGCATATTTTAAAGAGTATCTACCTAAACGTATCTTCATAATAATCAGGTTCAAAGATTAAATACTGTATGTTTTAATGTAGAAAACTTTTATCTTTATAAGTCAAGGTGCCTATATCTCCTCCATTCTGACTCTTCGTGATCAATACCTGCTCTATTTTCTTACCCTGATGAATATCTGAAACAAATCTGCTCAGAAATACAATTATAATGGAATTTGGCTTTAGATTTTAAAACTCAGCTTACTTAAGACATAATATATGTAAAAGATCTCCACTGTAAACCAGACATTCTGATCCATACTTCCAATCCCTGCACTCTGAGAAGCTGAGGCAGGAGGACCACAAGTTTGAGTTCAACTTGGGAAACTTAGGGAGACCCTGTCTCAAAAAAAGCGAAAAGCAAAAACCCTCATCACACTGCCATATAATAATTTCATAATAAAGTATCAAACTCGAACTTCCTAATCTCATTTTCCCTCACATAAAGGCATTTTGGGAGAATAACCCTCACCTTTCCCAATCTTCAACTCCAATTCATTTCTCCACCCCTTAGTCTTGAGCTCCTCCACTGCAGTGCTCTCTTCAACTTAATAATGATTTGTTTAATCCAATGAATACTTTCCTTCCCTTTGGCAATGGGTCCCTTTGCAGAATTTGATCATAATTGGAGTCTTTTCTTTCTTTGTCTGACATGGTTAAAGTCTTCTCTTTATTCTGTATGCCTTTCTAGAGTGATTCCTGCACCCATGATTTAAACTAAAAATAATAAGCTCATATCTTGGCCTCCTATTTTAAAGCACTTTAGTCTATCTAGCAATGAAAGACTCCAAAGTAACTAAAACCCAAAATGTTTAAAATTCAATTATTCTTACTTCTCCTAGCACTTCAAACCGACTTCTCTTTATTTCTGATATTGAGGAAATAGTATTATCATTCAGCAAATTTTCGAAGCCAGAAATCTGAGACCATTTTCTTCTCATTATTATTATTTCATATAACATTAAATTCTGAGGTCTATAGCTTCTAATTCCAAATGATTCTCCCATCTGATTCCATCTCTGCATCCATATATTATTTACAACCTTGTTTATTCTTTTCCTAGAATAAAATTACCCGCTATCTCTGATATAAACTTGATTCAGGTATAATCCCATACCACTGTTATAAAATGCAAATAGGAGCCCATGATTTCCCCACTTGCAAATCTGTTATTTTCTAGACACAATGAACTTGAACTCAGCTCCAAACACATCTGTCCATCATTTGACTTCTGACTACATCTATGTCTTCACTTCTTATTCCTACCCTATAGAACACCCGGTGTTCTAGCCATACAGATTAATGAAGTTTCTTGAATGGGCCATATCCTGATGGGGATCTCAATATAGGGTGTTTACACTGCTTCTTTCTGGACCTCTTACCATGTCCTCTGCTTGACTCATTTCCACATAATTTTTTATTTGAACACAGAAGCATCTTCTCCACAGTGGCATCCAGCTACTCTTGGGCTGATGTTTTCTCTCAGTGTCTTTTGTGCTGTAGGTTGAACATTACTCATTTATAACAGTGCATTTTCAGCTGATGAAATCTGTTGCCTTCCTATGAACTTATGAAATCTACCAAGTCCTAGACTGAATCTTTCACATCCTAAATAGTCAGCAGAGAATCTGGCCTCAAGCTGACATTCAGTAAATCTATATTGAATAAACCACACTACTAAAATTCCAGATATGACGCACATGTGTGTTATGATTGCAGGCCACGCTGAAGTGCATGTCAGTAGCTGGAGAAAGGAAGTCAACTCATTAACAATGTCTTATTTATTTTTATGCTGCCAAGCTTAATTTTATCTGTTTTCTTTCATCTAAATTATTGTGCTTACTATAAAATGGTGACCTCCCGTTTGAATTTCACTTATTTTGCCTTTCACAGCAGGGAGCTAGGCTAAGTCAGCACTTTTTATGTTCTGAACTACCTTCAAGGCATAAGGTCTTACTTAAAATAATAAATGATCATCCTTCAAGAGTCAATTACAATCAGAATCATAACAATTTCTTTCTGGAAAAGACAGTCTTAAGAGACGTGTGTTTCAACTGTAGTTGAACTGACTCATGAATTTGATAATTGTTCTTCCCGCTGTGAATGTTAGCTTGTATTCCACTTTTAACCCAACCTTGTTTTTATTCAGAATATATATATATATATTCTGACAACGGTTAGAATCTGTGAGAATCGCTCCAAATTTGTACTCAAAAATATGCACACAGTGATTGTTTCAATCATTCAAAATGGTCTAGAAAATATAAAATGTAATCAAATGAATAATTGAAAGGTAGAAGTCATGTTAGTGTTTTTCCTCAAATATATTGTTTTTAGCCTGGAGCAAAAGTAAACTGAGTGGTCCCGAGAGAGGTGTCTGGCACAAAGTATTCACCGAGGAGAGGGTCCAGCATGTATAGAAGAGTGAGCAAGGCTGTCTTTCGCACAGAAAGACGTTTGCAGATCGTCATGTCATGCCTTTGATACGCCAGTTATTAGGCGCTAAGGAGACCCCCCAGGGATAGAAGGGCTGTAGGTGTATTTGTGTGTGTGTACGTATGTGTATGTGCCTACATGTACAGGTATACCTGTACATATATGCACACATATATACATATATATGTGTGTGTAAATGATTTCATACATGTGCAAGTGTGTATATGTAACATAAGCTGTACATATATATATACACAAATGTATATATATTTGTCAATTTTGATCTGTCGCATTTGATGCTACGATAAATATAGATGGTGCCCTAGGGAAGCACAAATGAGTGACAGCGTGAAGGTCAGAAAATGTTCCCTGGAGAAGTTACTGAAGAAGCTCTAATGGGGCATTGATCAGCTTTAGTAAAGAGGTTGAGAAGTGAGAGTTTGTTACATAGATTTTGAAGCGGTGTTTGGCAGGAAGGATGCCACAGACCAGAATACATATCTTGGCAATTTATAAACAATTTCATTTTACTCAAAAAAGTAATGAGGGTCAGGTATGGTGGCACATTCCTGAAACCCCACCTACTCAGAAGGCTGAGGCAAGCGGATTACAAATTCAAGGTCAGTTGGGGGAACTGAGTAAGACTTTGTCCTTTGTCTCACAATAAAAATTAAAAAGGGCTGGGGTATAGCTCAGTGGTAGAGCACTGGCCTAGCATGAGTGAGACGCTGGGTCTGATTCTCAGCAGAGCAGAAAGAAGGAGTGGGCAGAGAGGTCCCAAGTGTGGGGAACACAGTGAGAGAAGGACCAGCCAGGTCAGAGCTAGGGACTGGATGCCCTGGAGGACTGCCAAGTCAGAGGCAGGCTCAGGCATTTTGCTTGAGCACCCACTGACAGCACAATGAGCGGTGGACAGTAGAGGAAGTGGAATCAGGGTGAACATGGATGCATTCATTCCAGCTTGCGACGTGAAGTCTAGTTGACAACTCTGGAAATGAGATGATGAGACAGGCACACTTTTGAAGAATACTTGAGTTGTAAAGCCCAGAAACTGTCTGAAACACAATCTAAAACCTGTCACACTGATCTGACATTAAACACGTCAAAATAATTAGTTTTGTATCAAATATGCTGTTGTCATTCGCGCTTTTATTTTCCCTCTGTCCCCTACCCCCAGGCATGCTTGGGCACACACTCGCACTGCACATGTGCATGCATGTATCCCCACATGGGCACACGGCCTGTCGTTATAATGTTCTGCTAAACGAGTACAGAGCCACTTACAATTATATCACAAATGAAGTGGAGAAATTCAATTTATTATCCAAGCAGAGCTCTCATTTAGGGTTGGGTTGATTTGGGAAACGGAAAAAAAAAAAATTTGGTGGGTAGATGGAGGAAGATCAAAGTCATCGGAAAGCTGCCTTATCCTGGACTCTTCGTTTCATTTTGAAAGTAAATATGCTGGCCTTGGGCTCTGTGCTACAAAGAAAATAATGGGCAATTATTCAGTTAATATGATCACCATAGACAGTGAAACTAGATAATGTTGGCTGCGCTTCTCATTATCCCCTCCCTTCCAAGAGTACATTGTTTTATCTACACAGAAATTTCCAAATATAGTCCAGGTATGTTATTTCAGGAACCGAGCTGCGACTACACTTTGAGGTCTGCCATTTGGTCCAGGGTCGCAAAGCGCAATGTCTCAGTAAATTACACAATAATTACTCTCCGTTACGGGGGACTATTGAACACCAGAGGGACTTGAGACTCTGTTTTCCGCAGTGGTGATGATTCATGTTTGGCTTTTTAAAGATTCTCATGAAAAAATAAAATAGTGAAACAAATACATTTATCCTTTAATTTTTTGAAGCATATTTTAAAGCCCCAAAGCTGCTCATTGGCTTAAAACTATACTGTATTTACTGAAAAGCACAGCTGAGGTAAAAATTGTCCTCTTTTTTTGAGGGAAATTTCTCATGTGTAAAAATCTTTTCTTATTGCAAGTGAACTTGTTTTTAAATTTAGGCAGAAAGAAGAAATCCCTTTTTTCTTTCTTTAATTTAAGCAGACAGTGCCCAAGTGCATTTTTTGTAAAGGCTACAGAGGTAAAACTAGGCCACGGTGGTGATATTAGCTCCAGGAAAAATAGTCTGATTTACACTTGAATGCAGCTATTTCAATTTTTCAAGTAATGTAATCTTAGGGAGACCTTGGTTCCAAAAATATGACAATGTATGAAACAGAAAAATCAGACTTCACAGGATCATTTTATTTCCATTAAATTCCACCCTGAATATTGCAGAAGGCAATATTTGGTTTTATTATTGTTAATGCCAAATATAATAAATATTCTTCTCAACCTGGGTAGATTTATTATCATTTAAAATAGTAGAACATTTGAAGCTTTTGGTATATAGACGATATCACAAGATTTGGTCCATACTATTACTTTTTCAATTCTCCTGTGCTAAAAGTAGCATGGTAGTTTCTTAGAAAGCATGTGTTATAGAGATGACTTTTCTTAATGAAAGAGTAATAATTATATTTGAGGTTATTGAAGCACATGTAATATAAATGATTTTTTGAAGAAACAAAAAATAATACATGAGAAGTTATTATAGTATATATATATATATATATATATATATTTCATGCATATGTACCATTTACATTTGTTACTAATTTTGGCTTTTCTTTCTCTAGTTTATAATTTCCCCATGATTAGACAGTGTTCCAGCTTGATATAACATCCACTGTCATTCAAGAAATAAAAAGTGTTAACAAAAATAAATTTTAAAGATACTCTTGGATCGGGCATGGGAGAGCACGTCTGGAATCTCAACACTCTGAGAGATCATGGTAGGAGGATTACAAGTTCAAGCCCGGCCTGGGCAATTTAGCAATTTATCCAGACTCCATCTCAAAATAAAAAGTAAAATAAGTCTGGTGATGTTGTGCTCAGTGTGAAGGCCCTGGGTTCAAACCCTAGTACCTCAAAACAAAATCAAAAACAAAAATACCTTGGGTCTAGTGTACCCAAACTAATACCTTGTTATTTATAAAACAGTCTGTTAATTTCCTACAAGAATGCAACAGTGATTATTTCTAATATACTTACGAACTCTGTTTTCACTGGAAAGTTGTTTTTCCATCAGAGGCAGTAGAATGTTTTGTTAGGAGAATGCATGGTAGAAATCAAGGGGCTGGGTTTAGTCTGAGCTCTTTCCCTTATTAGGTCTTTGGTCTTGGGTAAGCTATTTGGCCTATCTGTACCAAATTAGCTTATTTTTGTCAACTATAGGAAGATGCTCACAACAGAATAAAGCCAAACATCTTCAAACAACTGAATTCATAGTAGTGCATTTTCTGACCCATATCTGCCACATAATGTTATCAATGTCTGCCATTATTACATTTGTACATTGGTGATTCACATCACTTTTGGTACTTTGAGGGTGTGGGAGGCAGGGAGCTGACACTGTGATGTTTATTTTACTAAGAAATGTTGGAAATGAAAAGATCAATACCAGTCTCATTTCAATCAGATTCATTTAATTGGGGGTGAGAAATAAATATTGAATCAAACATCTACAAAGAAGGTAGTGAGCCTTCATTATCAGTGTTGATAAATAAAAGCAAATGAATGAAATCTCTTGGTATTTAAAAAAGAAACACAAAGCAAAGGACTTCTCAAGGTTTAAAAAAGTCACCTGTAATTCCTGATACCACATCAGTCACATTATTTATCGTTCATCCAATTTCAAATGCCTGCACTATTCCTCTCGACATCTTTCTAAAAATGTTAGAATTTATTATACTCAAAATCATGGTTGCGTTCAGATTCAGCATCCTTTCAGCACTTGCAAGAAAGAAGCAATAAAAGTAGAATGTGAGCTCAAGGGAAATGTATCACTGGTTTCATTAATGTAGATAAAAGGACCCTTTTAAGATGGTACTTTTAAAGAACTGTAGCATTTTAAATGGGAATGTTTTATAGCAGTGAGTAAGAGCATTAACGCTTCTTAGTTAGCCTTACAATAACCCTGTCATTTGATTGTCTTCTCTGTGCTATATGAATTTACTACAAGATTCCTTATTTTGAACATGATAAATGTGAGCATGTGTCAACTGGGCTCTTACATTCTCTGCTAAACTCCCCTTAAGAAGATCACCTACCATGGGGAGCAATGAAAAATAGATGGAACTTGCATAAAAAATGAATATGGCTGAGGAGACCAAAAACCCATCTATTTCACCACTAAACCTCCAATGAATAGATGATTCTGTTAACCTCACCCTCGGAGCCCTAATGTGATACAAATTGATCGACAAATGTTCTCCCAATAGAAAACTGTGACCTGTGTAGCTCAGAAGAGCCAAAACTGAGTTAAATTTCTTAAAATATCACGCCCTAGGTGCTTCAACCATTCTCCTTTGTTGCTCTTTAATTTGAGACATTTGTCAAGGAAAGAAAATATATGTCTTCGGGGATTTCCCTTGTGGAGTTGCAAAGGATACAGATCTGGCCTAAGACGCTGGGAGCTTTCCAAGAACGTCAGACACACATTGTTGCTTTTTTCCTTGCCTGCTTGGGGTTTCAGCTGGAGCTGGAACTCCTTTCTTTACCGGGTAGCTCCTGGACCATATGTTTTGGACACCTACTCTTAAGATCACTGCTGAAACTTAATGACTAGCATTAATCCCACAAATGAAGAAAACAGAAAAAAGAAAAAAAATAAATAAAAGGAAAAGATCCAGGGGATGTGGTGAGGTAGAAGGAAGCTGATAAATGCTAGGGTTTACTTTGCTTGTATGTTCAGAAGCATGAGATGTTTCTCTGGGATTCTTACCCACCTTTATGCTGTTTAGGAGAATCCAATTTCCACATCAGAACTGCAATTTCTCCTTCCATGTCAGAACTGCAATTTCTCTTTCTCTTATATGACAACATCAAACTATACATAACATCTAAGATCTTTAGAGGGTCCATGGTTTCTATTACTAAAAAGTAGCAAATGGAAATTGTCAAAGATGAACACCCATGAAAAATACATACTTCTTAATGACCTATGAAAAAACAAAAAACCACACAGTATAGGATGCCAAAATGCATTAGGGTTTCAGCAAAGCATTTAAACCTCTTTATCCTAATACTCTTCATCTAAAGAAACTTTGTGTCTGATTACACCTAACTTCATGACATAGATAGGCTGCTCCTTTGACCATACTGCCTCATTTGATAGAAAAGAAAAGTATTTATTTAAACCTCAGAACTCCCAAGCTACAGGGAATTCTAAGAAGTGAAGAATAATTGTTAAAAGGAGGAGAATAGCTATGTGACTTCCAAGGGTTGTGTGTTCGCACATTGTTCATTCAAAGAATACTTGCTAAAATGCTGCTAGGTGAAAGTACAAAGTTAAAATACGTAATTCTTTCTCATAAAGGGACTATGATAGAGGTGTTATGATATATACAGGTAAACTCAACACATGAGATTAAATACATGTCATTAAAGTAGATAGAGTAGTGTAAACATGGAGGGAAAGCCAATCCCACAGGGACGGTTAAGGAAGGCTTTGTTGAGGATATGTCATTTGAGATGGGTCATAAAACATGGGTAGCATTTCTATTGGAAAGACATTTTGAGTAGAAGAAACTGAATCCATCCAGTTATTTTCTCATTCTCTCATTTATTCATTTATCTAACATTTATGAAACTATGATAATTCATGAGACATATTTGATTCCAGGCTATGAAATCAAATAAAACAAGTGCTTTGCCTTATGGAAATAGATACTTATTTCCAAAAAAGGTTAGAAGATCATATATATATATATATATATATATATATATATATATATATATATGAATATAAATTCATAAAATGTGCAAGAATGGGGAACCAAAGCAAAGTAAATTGGCTTCTGACTGTAGAAAGGCTTTTTGAATCCCAGCTTCCTCCTTTTTTGATAGGCAGTGAAGAAGTCTTAAAAATTTCTGAGCAGCTAAGAGGTAAAACTTGATCAACAATGTGCCAAAATAAAAGTTGCCTTAGGGAACAACCAAAAGTAAATGAGATAAAATCCAAGATGGAGAAAGGAAAGAAAAACCAGCAGACACACATAGGTAAACAGCGACTTAGGATGTCTGGTTTAAAAGCCTGACTTGGATAATTTCATTGAGCCTCAGAACCAATCTTCCTTGAGAAACTGCTCTCTGGAAGGGTTTCAGCATTTCGCAGAATATAATCTTCAGAAATCCAGGGAGACCTGCAGAATTAGACAAAATGGGATCAGCATGTCCCAGAGAGGTAGAGGAACTTGTCAGAGGTCATGAAGTGAGTCAGTGGAGTAAGAACAGCTCTGTGAATCACGGCTCCCAGCCTGTGCTCTGACCACCAGGCAAAGCTCCTCCTTAGCAACGAGGCAGGACTCGCTCTGGATGCAGCCAAACTGGCCCTTTCTCTCCATCTCTGGCCCCACCAATGACAGGATGATGTCCTGTTACATTTTGTGCCACAGCCCAAAGTTCCCATGAATACACGTCAGGGAGGCGGAGAAATGGTAGCAATGAGCTAGTTCACCCTGTAATACTGGGCCACGCAGCTCAAAGCAGGTAATGGGGCCAGAACTGGAAGTGCAGGAAGCAGAGCTCAGTGAGTCTGAAGTGGGGAGTTTTCAGGGTTACACAGTTGAAGCACTCAACAAACTAGGAAAAGATGGGAAAAGAAAACTATGGACACAATGAGATGTTGTAAGTATCCTCTCTTTGTTAATAAAGCACTTCTCTGGGACAGTATGTTAAAATGTGGAGTGCATAGATGAGCATGCAATGGCCTGAAGAATTTGTTGATATTACCCTGTATGTTGCTCATTGCTGGTTACGTTATATTTCCCTTTATCTTTTTTTTGGGGGGGGGGTACCGGGTATTGAACTTGGGACGTTGCTTTTGCAAGGCAGGTGGCAGAACCACTGAGCTAAATCCCCGGCCCCTAAGTTATGTTTTCTTATTACCATCTCCTCATCCTTAAGATTATAATTGATAACTGTCTGGTGAAAAGAAAGGTGTTTGCTGGAGTCATTTTCAATTATCCAATATCACCTTTGATATTTGCCATGGGAGAAAACCACAGCTTTAAAAAATCCCCTGTTTGTGGTATAGGCCTAATATAAAGTGTTACTCCTTTTGTTTTTAAAGAGAATTGTCTGTGTCATTCTTCTTCCTTTAAGTCCTAGAATCTTCTTTCCCTTTTAATTATATGTGTGGAATTACTGTTAAAGTTACATTTTCATATAGATTTTAATATGTTACTAAAAGCAAAATTTGATCATTAACTGCGTAGACATAAAAGTCCTGTTGCTGTAGATCTGTAGGCATTCCCTGTACTCTCAAAATAAAGGTATACTTGAATGCATCTGGAAGCAATAAACAGTAGTATTTTTTTTAAGAGTAGGAAATTTTATTGAGGGAGAGATAGCTCCTGAGAGAGACAGGAGGGAACCCAGAAAGTGGGTTCCCCTAACAGTAATATTTTTATGAAAATATAAGCATGGGAAAGCCAGTAGTTCTTAATAATTTTTGGTATTGGAGGAAATATAGATCCATTTTTCTAAAATTTGTGTAAGCAAAATATTATGTTTCAAAATTTTAATTTCACTTCAGTAAACTATACGTATATTCCAAAATGCAAATAGCCAAATCCATCAAAAGCCAAACCATATTATTGAGACATGTACATAAATGGTAAATATATAAACATAAAAAAATGTCATCAAAAAAGCCAATTAGAGTCAGCTCCAGAGATAGAGAGGAGGCAGCTCAGAGAGGGCATACAGTGGCCAGGCTATTGGTAATAGCTGGGATGATGTACCGTATGACTTAGGTGGTGGTCTCAGGCATTGATTATATTGTTAAACTGTCCCAATGTGTCTTACACACTCTTTCGTGTGTATGTTATAATTCATAATAAAATGTGTTTTAAAGGTTGAAGAATACCAAAAGACTAATGAAAAGCAGCTGTGTCTCACCTAGCTGATGCTTACCTTTAATTCCCACTCAACAGATGCAGCCTTTTCAGATGATTCCAGTGACATTGAACTTCACACTTCCCAAACAAGATGCTCATGCATTTATTTTAATTTTTAAAATTTTATGCATGTCTATTTTCTTCAATAACTGAATAGGAATGAACTCTGGTAATCAGTACTCAATGGCACATTGGCCTGTTTTCCCTCCCACTCCTGAGATTTTTAGTCAAATCAGTGTTCAGTGACCACATTTTTATGACTAGACATATTTTTAGTCATGGCTGAGCCATCCAGTACTTTAAGATTATATGTTGTTCTCTTTGGTACATTTTACACTCACTTAGTTGTTAATTCTAGCTCTCAGGGGTTTTTGGCGGGCGTGTTTGTTTTCTTTGTTGTTTGTTTCATTCTCTGTAACTATCACTTACTCAGCTTCAAGGTTTTTCAGAAAAGAGCTTATTTAATATGTTCCACTATAATCCATCAGTGTGCATGTGTGTGTGTGCGTGTGTGTGTTTCTTGGGAAAGTCGTTCTTGCTGTCTCAACCTGTATCAGATGTTGGTAAAGTCTGCTACATCTTTCTGAGACTTTCCTTCCCCATTATCTTGGGAATTAACTGCACTTCTTTCATATTTTATAAACCTTATATATTCCTCTTTTATGAATTACTGCCTCAGAGTGTGACGCCAAAACTTCCTGAAAAAACACAGTAGGTAATTTTTTTGAGAGTTGACAGGTCTGAAAATATCTTGATTCTACTATTACACCTCCTGATGGTTTGGCTGGTATTACAGCTATAGTATTATTGTTTTTTCAAAATTTTAAGACTTACTTCTGCAGTAATCTAGCTCTCAGTCATCTCATTCATGATCTTTCTTTTTGTGTGACTTACTTTGTGAAAACATTTCAGATGTTTATTATTAGTGTCCTGAATTTTTTTTCTGAGGTACTTTGATGGGGATTTACTTTCTTTAAAGTAGAATGCTGGAAACAAGGCAATATTCTCAGTCTAAAAACACATCTTTTTCAGTACTCTGTAAAACCTTTGTACAAATTTTTGTTGATTTCTTTTCCTCTGTTCTGTCTGGTTCTTGAATTCCTTTTAGAGGTTGGGTCATCTTGGTTAATCTTCCATTTTTCCTTTTCCTTTTCTTTTTCTTCTCTTTGTCTTATTTTCTGAGTATTTAGTGAGCTTCCAACTATTCTGTCCAACTCTTTATTTTCTCTTTTTCATTTCTCTCTCTACTCTGTTACATGGAAGAATAAAATTCCTTTGCAGAAGATTAGCAGGCTACTCTTGGCTTGGTTATTTGTCACCTTTCCCAACAACGCTGAGGCATGATACCAGATACCCACAACTTAAAGGTGGATACATGTCACTTGGCTCGTGGTGGGTTGGCTTCAAGGTAAGGACATCATAGCAGAATGGCAGTGGAACAAAGCTGCTTAGCTCATGGAGGCCGGGAAGCAGAGCAGGGCAACAATTCCAGAGAGGAATTGGCCGGGAACCATGTATACTACCCCAAACCAGGCCTCTGCAACCCACTAAAGAATATATAGAGTGTGTTTAGTAATCGCCTAGATGACTTGCAAGCCAACCAAGTTGACAAAATTAAGTTTAACCGCCGCAGCTTGTGGTACATTTTTCACGTGTTTTCCTTAGGACTAGTATAGCCCTTAGTATGTTGTTTGTTACCATTTCACTCCTGCTTAGCTGTGTGGTCCACTCTATCCCCAGATCTCCAATCACTCTAGATTTGAAAATCAGATGCAAGTTTCAATAATTCTAATCTTATAAATGGACAACTAACCACAAGGAACTTCCAAATATTAAAAGGTTAGCTAAATAAAATTATTCTTTTGTAGGTTAAAAAATATAAAAATATCTAACTTGCTTTGTATTTCTCAAATACATAATGAAAATATATATTTAAATGCTATTTAAAATGGCTTTCATAAATACATAGATTTCAGGTCTTAAAGATGCTGATACATAACAGAATATTGTGCTCATATAGTTTAAAGGTTGAATGTGAAGCATTTTAGTACCGATTATGGAAATGTCAGCTACAATGTATAGATACATAAAGATGATGAATAAATTCTGTCTCTTCTTATAAGTATCTTCCTTTGTTTCTAAGTAATCTTTCCACCCTCTCATCATTAAAGTAGCAAAAGTTACAAAGTTGTCATTCAATATCTGGACAAAACATTCTTTAGTTACAAACCTATGTCTTTAGATCTTTGTTTTGATGCAAATGTGAGATTAGATTTCTTTTTTATTAATATTTCTTTTTTATTATTTTATTTATGGTATATGTTTGCAATACTTAATTATTACATTCGTCATGGAGAGTCAGTACATGTACATAACACATTTTAATTCTTTTTATATTCCTTTCCCTTATCCTCTCTGCCCTTCATATTTGGTCCTCTTTCCATTTACAAAAGATGTACTGCTCTGTTTTCTATTATTGGTCTTTAATTTTGATCTTTAATTAATTCACACTTCAGTTTTCTCACATGAAAAAAACCATGTGATATTTAAGATTCTGTGTATGATTTGAGATTCCTCAAAAAACAAAAATAAAAATTTCATTCAACCCAAATATCTCCCCTTCTATGTACCTTTCTGAAAGGGTTAAAGACATCACAATTACAGTTATACATGCATACCCATGTTTATAGTAGCACAACTCAACAATGAGCTGAGTCCTGTAAACAGCCTATATGCTCATCAACAGATGAATGGATGAAAAAAGTGGTATCTATAAACAATTAAATACTGATCTGCTATAAAGAAGAATAAACTTGAGTCATTTGTAGGAAAATGGATTCACCTTGAGGTTGAAATTCTTGTTCATTGTATCAGGTAGAAATCTTTCAGTGGCAGATGGCAGAAAATCATTGCAAGTTGCATTAAGCAGAAGGGGAGGTATAGTTGCTGTCTAATAACTATATACTATACAATATATGCTATATAACCATACAAACCACTTTCTTAAAGGCATAGGCAGGACTCAGGAGGTGTCACTGGCACCCAGAACCTCAGCATTTTAATGGCATTGTTTCTACACTGATGACTCTATTTTCCAGGTCTGCTTGTAAGACCAGCCAATGTCAAGTTTGGATCACAAAGATCTCAGATCCTGAAGCTGTAGATCCTGCTTCTTTGACCATGATAATGAATATCCTACATTTTCTATTCTTGAGATATATGCAGCCATGGGGCTATTTTACCTATAATTGTGTATTTCCCCTATCCCCAAATCTGGAGTGGATTATTTCTACCTAAATCATACAGACAAATCTCAAAGAGGATGCACCCTACTTCACTCAGTGCTATTATTCTAGGAAGGGGATTTTGATATTAAGATGATCTTCACTTTTACAGACACTCAGGTTACTAAAATATTAGAACATCCCAGATTGATCAATCAAGAGCCTCTTTTGCAAGTTATTGGCAGCTATCTATCTATCTAGAGATTGTTCCTTCCTTCCTTTCTTCATTACCATCCCTCCTCATTTTTTTCTCTTTCTTTCTTTCTTTCTTTCCTTCTTTCTTCTGCTGGAGACCAAACCCAGGGTTTTGCACAAGCTAAGCATTCTACCACTAAGCTACAGCTGAATGTTACTGACCATTGTTTTACATTTCTGTGTGATGACTGAGAGAAGAATTTCTTCTTTAGGATAATGGAATAGTGATAACAAATATTAAGGCGTTCTGCTTTAGTAATAAGGTTGACAGCAAATATCAGAAAACTAAATCATCAATAACTTAAAAATGAAGGCTTATTTCTTGCTCATATAAAGTAGAGTATAGATGTGCTTGCTTCTACTTCAGCACTAGGAAAAAAAAGTAGAGGTCTCATAGTCTTGAGACTGGTTTGGCAGCTTTTCAATAATTAGAGATCATAGAGCCTTTTGTGTTGTGTTGCTCTTCCATTTTTCAGAACTCGATGCTACCTTGTGGTCCAGGAGGACTTCTCAATCCCCAGCTATCACCTTGTATTCCGACAGCATGAAGATGAAAAAAAAAAGCACAAAGGTATGACCTTCCCCCTAACTTAATGATGTATCTTTCAGAAATTCCATACAGCATTTCTCTTATCTCCCATTGGTCAAAACTTAATCACTGCACCTAGTTTCAAGGCAGAATGTAATTATAGTTATTATTTCAGGGCATACAAGTAGCCAAAGAGTCAGGTGTCATTATAGTAGAAGAATGAGACAGTAGACAACTGTAAATCACAACCAGAGCTAACTAGTTTATCATCTGACTGAGCATGGAAAGAGGACTATCAGAAAGAAAATAATTATGAAATAAATACTTGGTGGGGAATTGGAATCCTAGTAGAAAAAAATCTTTATTTTTTTACCCCCAAATCATGATGAGGGAATCATCTAGAAACTAACTCTTATTTTGAAGAGAGATGGTCTCTTCAAAACTCTGCCTATGTTCCATCCCTTCCATGCAAGGTGGGTGGTTTTCTTCCTGCTTAATCTCAACCACGTACGGCTTGTGCAATTCAAGTGGGAATTGCATCTGTTCAAAACTCTCTAACTCCTCTGGTCAGTACATCTCTCTCCCTTTTCCAAACTCTTGATCCACTTAGTTTACACACTCAATGCAAGTAATTCATTGAACATATATACACAGAAAATCTGCCACATGTTGGACATTTCTCTAAGTGCTAGAGAAGTGTCAGTGAATAAAAGATACATTTCTGAAGTTTGAAAACAAAACACATGACTAAGTAAATGATATTGTATGTTATACATTGTCAAGTGTTGGAGATAAAATAGAGTAAGGAATGGTAGATTGGGAGTCCTGGGAGTGGGGATTTGCAATTTTAAAATAAGTCACCTCACTGAGAAGTTGATATTTAAACAAGGGAAAAAACCACACGGGAATCTGTAAGAAGAATATTTTAGACTACGGAAGAGGAATTGCAAAGGTCCTGAGGTAAAAGCATGTCCCAGTGCTGAGCTTTTTATTTATATGGCTTTACTACACTGAGCAAAAGCTGAGGTTAAGAGCACAGAACGCAGATGTTTAGCAGGCTAGTTCCCATTCACTGAAATGAAAAGTTGTTGGAGGGTTTTGATCAGAGAAGGGGCAGGATCTGCTATCAGTTTTAGAAACATCCTTCTCATTGCAGTCTTGAAATAAGTCTCTAGAGCAGAATGAGTAGAAGTGAGAAGAGCAATTGGAGTATCTTGAAATAATTAAAAAAAAATAGGATGTGGATAATCTCCAGAAAGACCATGTAATGTCAACAATCCATGCAGACAGATTGGACATCAGTTGTGAGAGAAAAGGAGAAATTAATGATGAGATGTCAAAACTTTAAGAATGGATTTGGGATTTGCCTAAGATAGTGAAATGGTAAGAGCTTTTGGAGAAATCTTAGTACAGTACTTTAGTCTATTGGATCTCCAAACATTTTTTAAGTAATTCAATGGGATTCAATGGAGCATCCCAGGCTGAGTAAGTACATGAGGGGCCTACATAGATGCTATTTAAAATCTTCCACTGGATGCAATTGCCAGGGATTAAGGGAAAGCAGGTAAAAAATACATAATTTTCAAGGATGCTGGTACATATACAATGTTTAGAGATTGAGGAGAAGAAAAAGAAGTAGCAAAGGAGAAAGAGAACAAGTAGCCAAGGGAGCAGGTAAATGGATAAGGCAAGTGATAGTCTATAATTCATGTGAAGAAAGCTTTTACAAGATGAGAGAGTGACCAATTGTGTCAAACACTTGTCCACAAATCAAGAGGGTAGGGGGAGACTAACCATGTGCCATGGAGATTAGTGACACTGAGTCCCTGGGAACCATGAAAAGAAAAGTTTTGGAGGAGTGGTGGGAGAAAAAGGCAAGTGAATTAATTTAAAAACCTATAGATGAGGGGTCTTAAGGGTCCACCATACTACTGCCCCCAGTGCCAAGGAGCAGAGCTGCCCCCAGCACCCAGGAGGTGAGCCTCGAAGGTTCCAGCAGCACACACACACCCTCCCCCATTAAAATGGGAAGACACATAAACAAGTCTCAAAAACAGACTTCCAGATTAACTAAAGCAACACCAAAGGGAAACAAGATGGAACAATCTGATACTCAACCACCTGGATTCCCCAAACTGGCAACAAAAGAGGATCTGGAAAAAATGAAATCTGAAATAATTTCATAGATAACAGCAGAGATTGTGCTCATAGTACAAGACATGATTAATAAATCTAGAGGACCCAGATTAAAAAAATAGAGGAGCTGAGGAACATGATGGAATCTCAACATAGGAAACAAATGGAATCCATAAAATAGATGCAAACAGATTTCCAGGAGATTAAAAGCTCCACTGAAAGTTTGTGTAGCAGAATGAACCAATGTGAGGACAGAATTTCAGATATAGAAGATAAGATTGCAATTCGTGACCAGGAAAAGAAAAATTTCTTTAAAATAGTAAAGAACCATGAGAAATCAATCCAGCAGCTGCTAGATGATGCAAAGAAGAAAAACATCAGATTGATTGGAGTCAATGAACAGGAGAGAGTGCAGGCGACATAAAAAAACTGTCCACAGAAGTAATGTCAGAAAACTTCCCAAGCAGGGGGAAAGAATTTGACATACAGATAAGTGAGGCAAATAGGACTCCAAATAGCCTTGATCAAAAAAAATCTACACATAGGCATATAATACTTAAGATTCCAGAAACTCAACAGAAGAACAAAATTCTACAAGCAGTTACAGAAAGGAAACAAATCACATACAAAGGAAAGCCCATCAGAATCACAGCAGACTTCTCAATGCAAACCCTCAAGGCAAGAACAGCTTGGAGTGACATATTTCAAGCCCTAAAGGAAAACAAGACTCCAACCCAGTTTGATGTAACCTGCAAAACTATCTTTCAAAATTGATGGAGAAATAAGATACTCTCAGGACAAAGAGCACCTTAGGAACTTCATGAATACCAAACCAGCACTCCAAAAAATTTTAGAAAAGATCCTCGGAAAAGACAAGGATCATAACCCCAGGAAGCCCAGCAGAATTAATCTACTGGGCATGATAAGAAATTAAGTGCAAAGGGGGAGAATCCAACAAAAAGAAATAGTCATGACAAGGAAAAGTCAATACATATCAGTGATAACCATCAATGTTAATGGTCTCAATTCACTAATCAAAAGAAATAGACTGGGAGAATGGGTGAAGAAGGAAGATCTAAAAATATGCTCCATACAAGAAACACACTTAATTCAGAAAGAAACTCATAGACTGAAAGTTAAAGGATGGAAAACAATACTCCATGCGACAGGAACCAGAAAAAAAAGCAAGAGTAGCTATCCTCTTTGCAGATCAAGGGGATTTCAAACCAACACTGATTAAGAGAGACGAATAAGGACACTACATCCTTGTAAAGGGAACAATCCAAGAGGAAGAGATGAAAATCATAAATATCTATGCACCAAACACTAGTGCACCCAACTATATAAAAAAAGACTAACGGGCATGAAAAATCAAATAAGCGCTAATACAATATTAGTGGGGGACCTCAATACCCCACTGTCACAAACAGATAGAACAACTAGACAAAAGATAAGTAATGAAATGCTAGAACTCAATCAAACTCTTGAACAAATGAATTTAGCAGGTGTTTACAGAGTGTTCCACCCCACAAAATCAGAATACACATTCTTTTCACCTGCTTACAGGTCATTCTCCAAAAGAGACCACATACTCATTCATAGAACATGTTTAAGTAAGTGCAAAGGAAATGAAGTTA
>NW_004624801.1:1340874-1485544 GCF_000247695.1 Heterocephalus glaber
TTATACATCATTTTAATTATTAAAATACAGTTTTTGTCTTCCAAGGAACTATCCATATATGTTCAATTAAATTTCCTGGTTTTTGCCATATGATTTTTCTCTATTCCCAGTTAAGTGTAACAGATATAATTGAGGATAAGGAGCTGTTCTAATATATCTAATGTTAAGAAGATTATTAACATTTTAGATATTTCATTCTGGGATATCTTAAATATGATTATTTATTAACTCTTTAAACTTTGTTTAGTTTGTTGTCCTTATGCCCAAAGAATCTCTAATTCAGGTCACATTAATATTGAGATGTCTAACAAAGCTACAAATAAGTGCCTAATATAACAATGTACTATTTTTATTTATTAGCTAAAGAGAAAGGTAGAAATGACAAAGCCTTAGAAACAAATTTTTCTTCTGTATATTGAAGGCAAATAAAAGAAACTCAATGTTATTATTTCAGTCACAAAATTAACCATGCGGCTCCTGCATCCTTGAGAGAAGAAGTGAAAGGGATGATTTTGTAAAAGGAAGTTGAAATATTATATTAATTGTATCAGCTTGAAAACAAAACTTAATAAATCATTATCTGCTCATGCGGTCTGACTCCTCATACAAAGGAAATCACAGAAGTCTACTTTTAAAAATTTCAAGCTGTTCTCTCAACTGGAATTCCACAGAAAGCATTTAAAATGTATAGAAATTAAAAATGTACATGTAAAATTTAACTTGATATTATTTTTCCCACCAACTTTTCAGAGAAAATTGTGTCCTACAGCTAAAATTTTGGAGGAAATGTTTTTAAATGATACAAAGTTGTTCATATTTATGTGGTACAATGCAATATTTCCATGTGTATATAATTTTTATAATGTTCAATTCATTGTAAATGTACCTATGCACTCATATCACTTCCTTGTGATGAAAACATTCAAAATCTTTTGTTCCATTTTGTCTTTTAACATATATTTCAATATCCATCGACACTGTTCTGTACTGTAAATCACCAGAACTTATTTCTCCACAGTATTACCTAGTATCCATTGTTCAATCATTCATCTCTTCCTCCTTATCTGGAAGCCACTATTCTACGCTCAATTTAAATGAGATTAACATTTTTAGATTCCATATATGAGAGATGCGATAAAGGTTAATGGACAAATCAAGCCCTGAACAAAATATGAAGGCAATGAAATGGTACTCTCCTCTCTCAAGTGCAGTCTCCTTGCCAAGCTCAATTTGTTCTCTTGGATCATTTTTAGCCTTTTCCTTTTTGAATCAAAATATGAATGCTTTAGTTTTTTGTTTTCCTCATTTGTTCAGAATATTTAGCTAGTATTAGAGGAGAGTAAAAATAATGTAGAAAAGGTTTCACTGCCAAGCTATCATTCAAAACATATTTTTGAATGTCCTGAAATTCTACGTTTTCCATGTCACTCCCTTATTCTTGATCAATATTTCCTTCCATTCTATTATTCATGTGAATAGTCTATGCATGAATGTTCCTGTTTTAAAAACTCACATGTATTTCATTATAAAAATTACACATTTCATATAGAGCTAGATATTTTGCTTAACACTTCCACATAGAGATTTGTATAGAAATGAAACAAAGGAGAAACAAATTCTAAACCTGGCTTATTGGCTAATTTATTTTATTACTACCTAATTTTATTTTATACCCAGTTACCAGCTTGTTTTCCTGGCTAAACTAAAGAAAATGGACAAGCGGTTCCCTTCTGCCGGAATTTTGTCTCACTTATATGACACCATCCAGACTTCCTCCTTTCTTTGTTTCCACTGCTATACATCCCTAAAGTGAGCTAGAGTTTACTGGGTTATGAGAGCAAGGGTTGTATTTTTTAAAATTTCATAATTGGTCCAATATTGGTCATCACCAACAGAGTCTAAGGCTCCTTTGTAACTACTAAATGTAGGAAAAACCACAAATTACCATTGGAGAGGGCTTGGCCTTTCAGCATCCCCTCCCCCTAAAGGCAAATACCCTGCATCTGTGTAAATAAACATCTCTAGGTGTATAGCAAGGGGATATTTAGCATGAATGTTTCATGCAAAATTAGCAGCAAAGAAAAATGTTAGACTCGTAATTACATGAAAAAAAAATCAAGCTATTAGTGTAATCAAGAACTTCTTTCTTTAAACAGGTAGAACATGAGCCATCATTCCTTTGCATAGATCTCTTTTTGAATGAATTTCCAAAGCACAATTCATAGTTTTTTCACTTTCCATGACCATTTATAATAATACCTTTATTCTGGCAGGAAACAAAATTCCTACATTAAAATGTTTATTGGTTACAAGTGCTAAATTTAGAGTAGCATTTCTGTCAGTGGAATCTAGGAAGTCAATAGATAAACTTAATTTAAACATTATGAGCTGAAAGTAATAGTAGTTAATTCTATTTGTAGGAAGTGAAGGAGGCAAATTCATGCCAAAGCAAAAGCTGAGTTACTCCTTTTGGCCAGAACCGCCATCTTCCAGTAATTTGCCAAAATGAGGAACACAAAGGGAAAAAGGAGGGGAACCCGGTATATGTTCTCTAGGCCTTTTAGAAAACATGGGGTTGTTCCTTTGGCCACATACATGCGAATCTACAAAAAGGGTGATATCGTAGAAATCAAGGGAATGGATACTGTTCAAAAAGGAATGCCACACAAATGTTACCATGACAAAATTGGAAGAGTCTACAGTGTTACCCAGCACGCTGCTGGCATTGTTGTAAACAAGCAGGTTAAGGGCAAAATACTTGCCAAGAGGATTAATGTGTGTATTGAGCATATTAAACACTCAAGGAGTCGAGATAGCTTCCTGAAACGGGTCAAGGAAAATGATCAGAAAAAGAAGGAAGCCAAAGAGAAAGGTACCTGGGTTCAACTGAAGTGCCAGCCTGCCCCACCCAGAGACGCGAACTTTGTGAGAACCAATGAGAAGGGGCCTGAGTTGTTGGAACCTATTCCCTATGAATTCATGGCAGAAATGGGGATGGAGCTCTGCCACGCAGCACCTAATTAGCGGCTGAATGCTACTTCAAAATAAAAAGTCATCCTGTGTTGTAAGGATGGTTTTCTTAATTGGAAAAAAAAAAAAAAAGCAAAAAAGCTGAGTTACTTGGCTTTATGGAATGTGTCTTTTGCCTTCCTTTTCCTTTTCTTAATTGTTCTTTTTCTTTTTTAGTTTTTGATGTTAAGATTGCCTTTTGAAAACATCACTTTTCATTCTCACTTGATAATTCTGATAGAGGGACAGTAATTTACAAAAGTGTTCTTGAAGAGGTGTTCATGGGTGTAATCTACTTTGCCATACTCATTCTGAATGCATATGAATTCTTTGAATAATTCCTATGAATGAGTTTTAGAAGTAATGAAAAGTAGCTTTGATTCATTTGAATTCATACATTACCCTTGGACAACTCAGAAACCCACTGTCTATATGTTTTATTGCTCTCAATGCCAGAAAGGCCAATATACATTATCAATATGTACTGATAAGAAACTTTCAACTTCTTGAGACTCAAGATATGTGTGAATGAACTTTCAAGATGATAGAGAAATTAATATAATACATACTGTAGACGTTCTAGTCTGGATTTATAGCTTCCACTTCATCTTCTTGGGCCTCCAATATGGTCAAAGTCTTAAACCGATTTTCTTCTTAAAGTGAATAACAACTGATTTCCAGTACAGAGGCTGTAGATGTCATGTGCTTTGACCTCTTTATTTACAGGTGATAGAAATTAAACCCCTAAAGTTAAAAGTTGTGAAAGAATCAAAGTTTTTGGCATAAAAAGAACTAAGACTCAAATCCTTTGGCTAAATATTTGTTCCCAAATATTTCAATTCTGTTGGCCAATAGTCTCTGGTGTTTTCACCTTGCCTTACTTGTATTTCAAGATGCAACCAAGCTTTATTCCATCTTATCATTTAATCTTCTATTAGTTTCACAGTATGAAAATTTTGTTACCATGAAACTGAGCTTCTTGATGGTCTTTACCAACATGCCTACTGAACTTCTTACTTCTCCTTAGCCTGTGCCAGTGTGGCCCACCATGCCAGTTCTCCACATGCCCAGCGACTAAAGAATGGATGAAAAAATGTGATTTTCTTATATAAAATGGAGTAATACTCTGCTATAAGAAGGATAAGCTTGAGACATTTCTAAGTCGATGCACTTTGAGACCATACTCTTAAGAGAAATAAATCTGCCACGCATGTGTAAATATCACATTTTATTTATTTATTCTTTCTGGTGTGAGAAACTGAAAGGGTAAGTAAGGACAAAAATGTGTAATAGATATTATGAAATAGGAAGAAACTGTTCAAAAGGAAAGGGGAACTGATAGGAAGGGAGGGGAAAAGAAGGAAGGGAAAGGGAAAAGGAACAGAAGCAAAAGAAATATCAACAAAGCTTTTACAAATAAGGAGGGGAGGGGATTGGGTGAAAAAAAAGGAATCAAGATACTATGTATAGGTACAAATTCCCTTTGATGAATGTGATCGTTATGTATATTTAAATTGTACCAATAAAATTAATTTTAAAAATTTCATTGTTTAGCTCTCCTAACACAGCAGCCATGAGTCAAGTGTGTCTACTGTATACTTGAAGTGGGACTAATTCAAAATCAGAGAGTTGGAAACTGAAAAATAAACAGATGTTGAAAACATAGTACAAAGACAATAATGTAAAATAGTTAATAAATAATCCTTATATTGATTATATGTTTAAGTGAGAAAATTTAAATATCTTCATTTAAATAAAACATGTTTAAAATTAATTTTTCCCATGTCTTTTTACTTCTGAAAAAAATTAGCTACTAAAACAGTTAAGTTTATATGCGTTGTATTGCATATTGATTGGATAGCACTCCTTTAGATAATTTCTAGAGACAACCAATAATGATTATTTCTTACTCATTTTCCATGAAATAAACTAATATTTTAATACAGTCTCACAAATATTTCCTTCAAAAAAGTTACATTTATTATATATTAGGTGATTAAATTAATAGATGTCAACATATCCCATAATAGATTTTTTCTTGATTAAATAGTTCACGATAAAAGAAGAATTATATAGGCCACATGAACATAAGTGTGATGGTGAAATTATGGTACAGTCCTTGTGCATAAATCATAACATTCAAAGGATGAGATTTAAACCTCATTTTAATTTGAAATTAACTTTAAATTGATAGAAGAGAATAATAAAACATACAGTGCACCCTCAAGTTACAACCGGACTGACATATGAACAAAGTGGGTAAATTAAATTAGTGGAAGATTCATCTGCCTCTTGTTATCTATAGCGTTTACCCAGGTAAACATCCAGATCTCTGCTGTATTGACTTAGTTACAACCAGCCCTTGGGAACCAATCCAGTTTGTAAGTCAAGGGTCTGTTGTATGTACTAGGAAAAATACAAAACACTCAAAACTTTACAAAGTACTACTATTTTTGAAAAGATTCTAAGATCTAGGCTCTGAAATATTCAGACCTTGCAAAGTTATAAAGCCAAAAAACATACCCTTATCAAAGGATGCCAGCAAGTTGCTTCATTAAAATTCTTATAAGAAGCACATTTTTCCACTTTCTTCAAGCTAATGTGAAGAATTAGAAGTTAAGAGAAAATGTCTTAATAGCATTAGCTGAATGGCCTAACTTTCCATAGTCCCATTTCTAAATCCTAACCAAGAGGTTGATACAAAAAACAGAAAAGAAACGGGTGGGGACACATTGTGTGTGTGTGTGTGTGTGTGTGTGTGTGTGTGTGTGTGTTTAGGGAAAATAGAAAAATTGTCCTCATCACTGCTATTATTAAATTTTCAAAGAACTTGTGTTTCTAACATGAATTTTCTATGTATTTTTAAATATAGTGTGCTATATTAAGTCCAAGAAATGTATTAATGTCCAGACTAATATTTTAATGTAAACATGAAACTGTTCACTATCATAACTTGAATGAAGTTTCCTTCTTTGTTTATTAAGAGATGTGCTTATAACCAACACTTTAGGAATACATTGCTTTGCTTTTAAAAGTATCAGAAACAAAAGGAAGAATTTATATTGCAGAAGATTTAGTGTTCTAGAAACTTGTAATTCAAAGTATGATACAAAGACCAGCACCATCAGTATTGCTTAGGAACTTGTTAGAATACCAGGCCTTTCCTCATATTGACAAACTAGATTGTACATCTTACCAAGACCCCCAAGGGACTAACAAATACATTCAGATTGCTGAAACCCTTCCTGGCAGCATTTATAGATGTGGAAGAGGTTTTGTTCTTTGCAGAGACAGACTAGACCAGACTTCAGTACCAAGACAAACTCAGGTTCACCCTAAGAAATAAAAAGCAGAGTGAGAGTCTACATACAAGAGCTTCATTGCAGAATAAAACCAAAGAATGGAGGAATAGCTTTCTAGTATCAGTAGAGGTCTGACACCTTTGGAAGGAGATAGAGAAGGAAAGAAATTTAGGCAGGAAGAATTTCAACTATAGTACAATTCCAAGAAAGGTTTGGCCAGGCCAACTGTAGTCCTCACTCTGAAGTCATCCTTTGGAGTCCTCTGCTGTTGGCAAAATGGGTTGGTCTTATGGCCATTGCCTGGAAGCATCCCATGGGCAGTGTAGCCTCTGGCTGTTAGTCAATAATGCTCCTGTCACAAGAGGTCTGAATCATATTCTCATGGTTACCAGACAAGGAAAACCATGACTTAGTAAACCTGACACTGGGAGAAGAAAATTTTAAGTATTAAAAAAGAGAAACAGATAGATAAATAAATAAACTGTGGTACATCCACACAACAGTGTTATTATGAGCTTTTTGGAACCCATAGGATGTCTAACAGCAAGGGTGAACCCTGAACTCTGGCCTTTGGATGATAACAGTGAGGCAAGTCAAGTCCACTGATGGCAACCCTGAGTGAATCATTCTGGTGTGGGATGTTGACGGAGAAAGATGTGCTGCAGAGAGGCAGGAGGAATATTAGAATTCTCTATACTTTCTGCTTGATTTTGTTTTTAAATTAAAATTCCTCTCAAAAATAAAATCTATTGAAAAATACTGCATAGATTTAGTAGACCTGACAGTGATTTTATTTCAGCTTTATGTAAGGGAAATGCCACTGTAAAAATGCCTGTCACTTAGCAGTTCACATGTCCACAGGCCATGAGGTTGAGATTTCATGGGCAGAAGCCAATTCACCAGAAAAGTGAAAGTTGTAGAATCGAGAACAGTGGGTTCCCTGAGTGGGTTCCCTGTCTTATTGGTGGAGCACACTTAGAGCTCAGTTGCTGTAGTGCAGGTAGGTGGCTTCTATAGGAAGTTTCTCCGTTTTCTTTCAAATTTTTTTATTTTAAACCACAGACAAAAATTATAGGTATTTATTATATACAACATGATGCTTTAAAGTCTATATGTATTGTGGAATGAGTAAATCTAGCTAATTAACATACACATCATCAAATATTTCATTCTTGAGATAAAAGCACTTAAGATTCACTCTCACTATTTTTCAAGAAAATAATTAACTATGGTCCCCATGCTGTATAATAGATCTCTTGAAATTATCACTCCTATAATTGCACTTTTGTACTCCTTAACCAACTTTTCTCTATGTCCCCTGCCAACTTCCCCAGCTCTGGGAAGAACCATTCTTTTTTTTTCCATTTAGTTTATTGGTACATTTTAGGTATACAGTACAGTTACATTCATCATTGAGAGCTTGTACCTTTACATAATGTATCTTGGTTCTACTTTCTTCCCCATTCCCCTGCCCTCCTTTTACCCTCTCCACCCTTCCCTATTTACAAAGACTTTGTTTCCATGTTTTTCCTTTTCTCATATTTTTTATTTTCCCTTCTTTCCTTTCTCCCACCCCTCCCACTTCCCCTACCCCATTGGACCTTTTCTTCCTATTTCACAATATCAAGTATACATTGCGATCCTTATTTACCCTTTTAGTTTTCCACACCAGAGAAACTATTTGGTATTTATACATGTGTGTCCTATTTATTTCACTTAAGAATATGGCCTCAGTGTGAGTCCGATTAGCTATAAATGATTCTAGTTTCTCGAAGAACCATTCTACTATCTATTTCTATGATACCAACTTTTTAAGCGTCCACATAAGAGTAAGATTAGGAAGTTAATCCATTTTTTTAAAAATTTCAATCTGTTGAGTAGAATTCTCCAAGAAAATAATTTTCCCTGATGCAAAAGAAGGAGAAATGAAGAAAAGGAGGAAGAAGAGGAAAAGGAGAAGAAGAGAAGGGATGGAGAAAGAGAAGGTGACAGAGAAGGAGATATAAGAAGGTGAGAAGTAAAGAGAAAAAGAAGGAGGAGGAAAGAAGAAGAGGAGGAGGAGGAGGAAGAGGAGGAGAAGCAAAAAGAGGAGGAGTGGAAGAGAATAAGAAAGAGGATGAACATGAGGAGGGAGAAAAGAAAGAAGAAAGAAGGGGATGGAAGGAGGGGAGGAGAGGGCAGGGGAGGGGAGGAAAGGAACTCTTAGTTTCACAGGTGCAGACTGAGGTCACTGAAGAAACATTGACTATTAGGGTCATAAAATAATTCTTATACACTTCCAAGCGATCTTTGTCAACAAAGACTCAGAGTAGGCATTAATAGAAGGCCACAGGTGCATTCTTATCAACAGGCAGCAGTTGGCACCACCTGTAGGGATGTGGACACGTCACATGGATGCTTTGATCTCAGGGCCTTCATCTTGGAACAGCCGAGTAGTATTCATGTTTACTTTTCTTTTGCTAAGATCCTAATAATTACCCTTAGCACATTCATAAAATCATTGATTTTGATAGCTTCCTGAGGACCAAACACTCTAAGAACATTTACAAACACAAAAGAGCGATGACTAATAGTGTCACATTACCCCTCTCCAGGGCAGGCCGGTACAGCAATAGAGTTTTGAAAGGAGAATTAATAATGGAGAGTTTCTGGTTGAAGCATCATGACGGGCACTTGAAACCTACAACTGTCTATTAGGCATTTAGCTTCTCCTACAGGGATAGGGATAAGCACAGATATTTATTATGACCGTGTGACAGTCACACTGCATGGTTCTTTGTGTGCACCGTCCTATCCAATTTCACCATAGATCTGTGTCATGCTGCTGTCATTATCTCCACTTTTAAAAATGAGACATCTGGACAAGGGTTTAAGAAGTTAGCCTAGGGCCAACTTTTAATATGTGGTGGAAGGTACATGAGCCAGAGAGAAGTATCCAGTATTTCCTGCCCCTTGTGCATGCATCTCAGTCACTGAGATAGCTTAGCACATCTCAGACCAATGAGCCAGAATCAGGGTCCTGATTAAGTGTCTGAGACTGGGTCCAGTCTTCTGATACAATTAGAAGTTCCTGGAAGGAATCATATAGAAAGGAGAACATGATAACATGTCATGCGATATCTGATACCTATAGTTCTTGGAGATCGATTTCTCCACCCATGTAGTTCTGCAGGATTTTGGCTGCCTTTGGATCTAATTTGGGGTTTTTGAAAGGTTTAGTGAGTGATGTGGAAGCAGCCTTCTTTGGCAATATGTTCAGCTGTTGCCTGGTTTGTAGATTTCTTCCTCTTGGCAAGACCCTGTACTCACACACTGAGCACTGAAATGTTTCCCAGTCTGCCTGTGTGGAGAGATTAATTATTTATTTCTAGTGCTTTGGTTCCAGTGATCCTGCTGATATGGCTCATGAGAGCGAGAGTGTAGACCTTCATTCTTGAATTAGAGGGCTGGGAGGGTCTATAAAAATGATACTCTAGCTCAGCCCTCAAAAGCCATGGAAAGCTTTTCAACAGTTTGTATACACCTAATTCCAACCCCCACTTCCTTTTCCAGTCTGAAGGAAGGATAAAAATCTTAAACCACTTGGTAGGGTAGGGAGGATTAACCCTAGGGGACACAATGGAGGATGAGGGAATGACGTTGGTCACTTCTGGCCTCTGTCCAGCTTTCTTTGCTCGCTGCTCTTTGAGATTTAGAAATGTAGTGGGTGTAGGTTAAGCTATTCTTAGCGTTGCTTCCTGTTTCAAAGAAAAGAAGGGGTGTCAGTGGTGTCTGATAACAAATAATTTAACCAGAAGGGTAGCTAAACTAAAGCAAAGAGAAATCTAAGCTCATTTTTTTCAATAGGCTAAAATGAAGAAAAGGAAGGCTGCAGGTATCATTTATAATGATCCAAGGCATGTTGACCATACACTTATTAAATACTTCAAAATGTTTTTGCTATATTGTGGTCTGGAAATAGGTGGGTATTAAATGAATATATTAGTGAAGAAGGCATTGTATTGTATACAAATATGAATGAAAACTGGTGTTTGCTTTTAATAATTTTAATCAGCTTGTGGGGCATGGAAAATTTTTGTGCAAATGGCTCCAACTTAAGTCAGAATGTGATGAGATAATAGAAACAGGAGATGCTCTGAAGTTACAACAATCAAAACAGTTGTTTTGAACAGAGGGATTAGATGAAAAAGGAATTGGCTTTTGAGGACATTCAGATATAAGGTCTCCTAGAGTCGTTTAAGGGTCATCCTGACAGAGAAGACTTCCATAGAGAAGTAAAGGAGGGCAGGGATTGGAAATAGGCTCTGCAGGGAAACTTTCTTAACTATATTCCCAGAATTTCAAGGCTACAGCATTTCAGGATATTTCCAAACTTTTTAAAAAATGAAAGAAAAAGTAAACCAAACTAAAGGTAGGTGATCTAGAGTAGCTGTCCATTTTCTGATATCACAGATTGACCAGACATATTAGGTCCATAGGGGTGCTGTAACAAAATACTGTGAATTGAATATCTTAAGACACAAATATTTATCCCTTCACAGTTCCAGAATAAAGAAACCCAAAGTTAAGGCATCTGCAAGTAGAAATTGCCCATGCCTCCCTCTTTGCTGTTGCTGGTTGATGCTGATACTCGGTGTTCATTGCCCTATGGACATATTAGTCACTTTCACCTGTGCCTGCATCTTCCCTTGGAATTCTTCCCTTGCAATTCTTCCCTAAGTATCTCTTTGCCTTCAAATGGTCCTCCTATAAGGAAACCAGTCATTGATCTAGGACCTATTCTAATCCGGTATGTCCTCAGCATGACTAATTACATCTCCAAAGACCTTATTTCCATGAAAGGTTACATTCTGTGGTTGAAAGTGGACAAAAAATTTGGGCGGTACCACTATTCTCAATTCCTTGGGTCAAGATTTTGAGAATATAATTTAAAGAATGTAACACTACCATCCATGTGAATAATTTTCAGAATTGTAAAACTATGGCAGAAGGGAGAAGTTCAGGTCAGTATCTCAGAACTGAAAGCTGATCAGAAGGTATCAAAGTGATGAGAGCCTTTAGCCAGGCCCCAGGAAGTTAGAAAATCTATTGGTGATCCTGAGCCCACTGTAAGAAGATGGGGAAATCTACACTTCATAAGATCTGACAAAAGGGAGAATGTTTTCAGGTAGGTACCACCCTACTCTCTTGATGGAAATTCATATCTTTTCTCAAATAGTTGCTTAATTATTTCTATCTCCAAATTCCAATGGATATGAGTTTTATATTTGGAATATTTTTATTATTGTGAGATAATGATAAAACAGTTCTGTTTTCTGGTTGTTTTTTCTAGCTTTGAGGATGGAGCAAGTATTAAAATGGGAACTGGCTATTGATTTAAGTATGGAACAGTAGAGGAAATTTTACACATGGAGGTAAGACTCCTTACCTGATGGATCTACACTTTTCCAGAAACAAGAAACTGAATGTAATGAGCAAATTGTTCAGATTTACAGAAAATCACTCACTTGGGAAGGTCAAAAAGGAGATGATTCTGAAAAGGTACATTGGGTCAGACAATGGTTGACTCAGATTGACAGGCAATGAAAGGAATTTGACAGGGAGCTGCCATGGCCATGTCAGATGATAGACACATAGGTGAAGGAAAAGGGTATTGAAGAAATGATCTATCAGTGCAGATCTGAAGGCCCTGGGGAGGGAGTAATGTGAACCTTAACTAGAACAGTAGAAATAAGATATTCTAGAGGGAGTTCAGAAATAGAACTCATAGGCCTTGTTGAAGAAGCAGTGGAGAAAAGGAAATACTAAAATTACTTGGACTTCCAGTTGGATGTATAAAATGAAAAAGTAAATAATCATATAGTTAGTATTATAATTGTAGTTCATCAATAAAAACAAAAGAGGAACCTAAAAATATCATGTCATAGAAGATGTAGAAGAACTTCCAGCAGTTTAAAATGCCAATGGGGTCAGTGAAAGAAGGATAGAGACTAGCTTTGCCACTTATTACCTATTTAAGCTGTAATTTATTCATTTATAAAATAGGAGCAATACAATACATGTACAAGAACCAAAGGCAATCATTTATTTGAATGTAGAGCATGGTGAACTGCATTACATATGACTATTATAGACAGTTTGGGCTGGTTGAGAACCAAGATGAGAACATGAAAGACTTTGTTCCTGCTTAGAGAAGGCTTCTCTGAAGGGATCCAATCACCATGCTGAAGTAGGTTGTGGAGCAAAAATAATATGTCAAGAATTAAAGACAAGGAGTGTAAGCCACATTTCCCTGTGCCCACCAGTGAAGTACTGGAAGGGCAAGAGACAATCATTTCAGAAGGAAGCATGTTTGAAGTGATTATCAGTAGATGGTATTTGGAACACAGCAACATAAACCACAGAGAAGTTAGAAGGTGTCTTAGTTCATTTTCTTTGACTACACCAAAATACTACAGACTGAAATTTATAGAGAAAAGAAATTTATTTCTCACAGTTCTAGATGTTGGAATGTCCTCAATCAAGGTGCCATGTCTTGTGAGTGGGCATCACCTGTGGGAAAAGCACATGAAAGAACAGGAGGATAGGAGCAAGAGAAAGCCTAGAAAGCAGAATTCACTTTTACAGCAAAACCACTTCCTCCATAACTACCTCTTTCCTTGATAAAGGCCTTAATCTATTCATGAGGGATGCCCACACATGGCGTCTTCATCACCTAAAGAGCTTCCTAACCAACACCACCAACATATGAACTGTAGCATTAAATTTCCAATAGCTAAATATTTGTGAGACACATTCACACCACAGCAGAAGTAATGGAGGAAGGAGACTAAGCCCTTAGATTAGAAAGCTATATAATTATTATGAAATATATTAGCATGAACAAAAATGTGGGAGAGTGGTGAAAAGAGAAAAGAATAAAATCAAAAAGTAATGCATTTATATCAGCAACTATCTCCCATCTTCTCTATCTAAATACACAAACACACAAATATAGGCACATGCTTATACACATGAGTGTATGTTTTATTGAAATAGCATTGTATTTTCATTTTTAAATTTGCCTTAACTTTTTACAGGCCTGGTTACTGGTCATGTCAGGAAAGTAAACATCTGACACTTAAAGATTAGTCCAGGAATTAGTCTCAGTGCAAAGAACACTAACCAAACTGAGTAATGCTAAGGAGCTAAAACAGTAAAATGAACCTTTATAGCATTTGGCTAGAACAAATGGAACTCACTAGCTGACTGATATACAGAGAAGGATGCTCAGGAACATCAAGAGGAGTTGAGGTAGCATAGAGACATCACGGAGAGCTGGTTTTGTAGTTCTGATCCACACGTCTCCTTAAAATAACCCTATTTGTAAAGTAGCTTTATGAGCAAATCTTCCACAAACAGCAAGGACGACACAAGATTGATTGCATCTCATCAGTGCAGGCAGGATAAGATGCATCATGAGCCTAACTCTCCACCCGTGTTTGCCTAATCTGGGGTCTTGGACCACCTTTCATCAACTCTGCGGTGTTCAGCTGCAACTTCTAGGCAAGATGTTAAATTTAACGCACAGGACCTATGTTCTGAAACCACTACAACATTATAGCCATGCTCCCTTAAAAGAATGGTTTCCAGTCTTTGGAGAGAAGTTAGCAAGGCTATTGAGTACTTAATCTGATTTTTTTTTCACATTAGGAATGAAAAGTATTTGGAGAACAGCACCGCAGAAAAGCCCAGCATTCTTTCAGCACTCCATGAATTTAGGTTGTTATTAGCTAACATATCATGTGGGTGTAGGCAATTGATGGAATTAACTACCCTGGCAAAGCTAAGTGGGACCTGGTGCATTTGATTTTTGCTTCTGCAAAGTGATACATCTTAGTACTCCAAAGAGCAGCAAAGAAAATAAGAGCTCTCCGATGTCTTTCTTCTTTGTTCCTCTTTCCTTCCTGTTGGATGTTGGGAGGGGTGGCCCAGCCCCCAGGGATTAAGGCATTCAAAGCAGTCAGTAATTTCCATAATAGGATTCAGTGATCAGATTCAAAGGCAAAGAACAACTAATAGGAAAGAATAAGAAGGATGAATGGCTGTTATAGAAGAGGCACTGAGAGTTGGGAAATTGAGTATTCCAAGGAGAGTATTTTGTCAACCCTCAAGATATACACAAATGGTAGATAGTATTGAAACGTGAGGAAGCCTTGATGTCGTAATATCTTGATGGAATAATTTCTATTCAATTATGGACTAGACGATTGAATAAACAGGGAAGACATTTTGAATGGGAGAAAAAAGGGAAATGGAAAAAAACGTCAGCACTCAGCTATTAGAACACATTTTTGGAAGAGAAAATGGTACTCTGAGAATAAGCAGGAAGAATGAAAAGAAGGCCAGATTCATTCCTGAGCTGTTTTTTAATGAGTCAGTGATTTGTAGAGCCATGTTTATAATATTTTCTAAAAAAGCTATTAGCTTACTTGTTTTATGGAAGAAATACTAAATAAGTTTGGGATTGAAAATTAAATATATGTATTTTATTAATCTTAATTATATTTAACTAATCTTAATCCATCTCAAAGTTCCTGCTATTGGGTATACTTTTACACTTTAGGTAGTGCTGTAACAACATAATGCTTCCAGTGAGGTGGGTAAAAATAGACTATGGAGTCAAATATACCCAGTTTCAACTCTCCATCCATTGTGAAGTTGTGTGATTTCTGTTAAGTCCCTTAAACTTTTTACCCTCGTACCCTTCATCTTTAAAGGAGAAATATAAAATGTACCTGGGGAAGATTAAAATAAATATAAATATGGACATAAACATATATTTATACATACACACAAATACACGCACACACACACACATACTTCAGTAAGTGGTAAAAGCTTACTGTGTGTTTTCTGCATCAGTGAAAGCAGTTGTTTTTATTTTCTTGGGCAAGTGTCATCTATAATCCAAAGTGACTGGTGGTAGTCATGCGCTATCCACTTCTTTTTTGCTTCCTACTATCATAGAAGTGTTTGTACACTCCTGGTTAGGAATGTATCAAAAAAGTGTCTTTTTATCTGTGAGGTAGGTAAAGTCTATTTGTCACATGGCATGAAAAATAAAACTTAACTGCTTAAATTTTTTTTAACTTCAAATTTGCCTTTCCTTCCATCCAATCAGTATTTCAAGAACATGTTGATAACCAAAGTCTGTTCTTTCAAAAGTCCAGAAGAAATGGAGTTTTCTTGTTGGTCGTGGAAGCTCAGCTCTCACTCAACATGATCACTTACCAACCTATGATAAGCTTTTCAACCCTGCAGTTTCACAGGATTACCCTGGCCCCAGTGTAGTCCAATCAAGTCTTACATAGGGCATCTATTTCACAGAGAAGTTACCTTGTAAATAGAAGGTGGATATCTTTTTATAAGCAAAAAATGGGGACTCTTGGTAGTACTACTGGCTTAGAAAATCAGATCTAATTTCCACTACTTTCTTGTTTCACATCTAGTAAAAAGCAGACAGAAGTACCTATGCATACTGGTCTGTATTAAATTTGTAAGCTATAAGTTTTGCACAGAAAAAGGGTGGTATTACCTAATGATGTCTTTTCAGCATAAGAATTTACCATTTCTCTTTTCTTTTGCTCATTTATTTATATTTTAGTTTTCTCATGTGAAAGAAACCATGTTATATTTTTAAAGTATAAAAGTCATAATTTTTAATGTCCTAAGCATGAAAATGATATATCATTACTTTTGCCATAGTCACTAAATCATAGCCAAGGGAAAGGCTTTACACAAAATATATACAGTAGATGCCATCAACGCCCCTCATAATCAAAAATATTTCCAGGTATGGCAAAAGTTTCTCTGAAGGCAAAATAATCCCCCCATTCAATACCACTGATATAAAGAAATAATTATGATCAAAATTTTCCTGTTGAAGCAGTTTATCCTGATAGAAATGGAGAGGTAGTGCATTGCTTAATCAAATGATATGCTTTCTTAAAATGTTAATCTTATTCACACTGTGTAATATCGGTAATTTCATCATGGCAATCTTAGTCCCTCAACTGCCTTTGCTCTAATGAGGAAAAGAAATGTATTTTTAGGTTTCAGAGAAGTCCTTCTGACTTCCTTTACTTAGCATTATCCAGTTGTATCCATTTTTTTCTCAAATGATATGATTTCATTCTTCTTTTGGTGGAATAATACCCATTGTGTATGTATACCATATTTTTCAATCCATTGATCCATTGACAGCATCTAGGCTGTTTCCAGAGCTTAGTACCAATAGCAAATTAAAATAAGTACTACTCACATACTCATTTTTTGGGTGAGAACATTTCATATCTATGCTTAACATTTCTGTATTCTAACACAATATGCCATCATTAACTCTAGTCATTGTGTTGACCAACAAATCTCTTGAGCTCATTCCTCCTACTAATTGTAGCATTGTTTCCTTTACCCAGCATCTTCCACTCCACCTACTACCATCCAAGCACCCCAGCCTCTGGTAGCCATCATTCTTATCCTTTTGTGACAAACTTCTTTAGATTCTACATAGGAGTGAGATCACATGGTATTTGTCTGTCCTTCCTGGTTTATCTTGTGCAACAGTACTATTTAATAATTTTTGCAGTTTTGTGAAATGGCATTTTATCTAAGTTTGATTTGTCTTTCCTTGATTACTAATAATACTGAGCATTTTTGAGTTTACTGTTTTTTGAAATGTTCTTTCAAATATTTCAATTAATTTCAATTAATTTTCAATTAATATTTCAATTAATTAACTTTATTTGTCATTTTCTTATTGACTGGTTTTGGCCATTATAATAAGTAAGGATTTCTTCCTGATTGTGTATGATGGTTCAACTTTGTTTACTGTATCTGTGGTTATACAGACTTTAATTCACTTTGAAATATTCACATTTATTAATCTCTTATTTTACATTTTAAGCCATAGCTTGAGATTGTGGGTTGGCATAGTTGATGCAACTCAAATGGTTCTCAAAAGTTAGCATGCAAACAATCACTTGAAGAACATGTTAAAAGTACGGGATCCCTGCCCTCACTCTACTGAAGATCCAAGGATTCTAAGGTGGGGCATGAAATGGGAAGTCATGTCATATGATCACAAGCCTGCTTCCGCAAATACAGCTTCCGGAAATACAGCTCACCATAGTGAAATCATCCTTGTTTAGGCTGCTTTCACCTGAACCATTTTATTTAGTTGTTGGATTTTTCATTCCGTTGGGCATTCTTATCTGAAGAAGTTGTGAATCCAGGGTAATGCACACAGATAAATGTGCAGAAACTCTAACAACGTTAGTGCTTTTTTTCTGCCTTTCCTAATGTTCTTGATTTAAGAAAGGATCTGAAATCCCATGAGCCCCACACTCCCAGTGGAAGTAAATCATTACTGTAATGAGAAACGTGGACAATCAAAAGAAAAGCTTGCTATGGTCTATTTTCATCATTTTATTTGTATCTTTCAGTAAAGTTTTTAAGACAATTTCTCCAAACAGCTATGTTACAATAAAAAATAAATAGAACATGAAGTGTTGAAGACAAAGGTTTCTAATGAAAACAATGTAAAAAAGAAAAGTTGAATGAAAATTTGAGATATCATGAAAAATTGGTTTTTCTAACTTTAAAGAATTTAAGTGAGTTGAAGTTGGGCATTTTCCTTGTTCTCAGCCAGATTTATTTCCCCTTTGTATTTATGTGCACTATCAAGTGTTTTAATGTTGAGGATTTGTCCTGAATGCCATGAATAAGGCAACTTCCTGTCTTAGCTAAGGTAAGCTATTCACCTAATTTAGGGAATAGCTGATCCGTGTTTTAAGACAAAGCTCTTTTGTTTAGAAAACATTAAGACTAGAATGACAACTGAGAGGTATTTGACCCAAATCCCAGAACGTCCCGAGAATGGATTTTCTCTGTCTAGCACATTGCTGCAGTTGAAGACATTAAACTAGAAGAGAAATGTCTCGGAGAAAAGCTCCCATCTACCTAGCAGAAGTAACAGAACTGATGTATTTGTTCCAACAGCCTTTGTTTATACTCCTCTGTGGAATACATGAATTCTAGTTAGGTGTTTTGGTCAGTTTTATTAGGAAGTTGACTCGGGTCACAAATCTTTCGGAAGTGTTGAAAGCTGAGTCATTTCAGATGTGTAAATCCTGCTGCAACAAACAGAACAGAGTTGCTTATTTTGGACAGCTATAGAAAAAAACAGACGTGAATCGAAAATCGAATTGGAGGCAGAATGAAATGGACAGAAATAATGGCACAGGGCCAGGGAAAGATCTGTTTCTGTACTTTGAGAGTTGTCATCCTGGGCAACTTTACACAATCCCTATTCGTGTCCTTCCCTTTCTCTGATGCATTAAACGGACTCAAGAGGGAACTTTAGTATCCCATATGAATTCAGAGAGTAATTGCATGATTTACTTGTTGGAGTAAGTGTACTCTGATCTCTAGAAGAAATCTTACCTTTATACTAAGAATGGTAAAATCATTCCAAAATGAGCAATGTTTGAAGATATATTACCTGTTTTGCTCTCTCCTGAGTTGCTAATGGGTACATATCCTTTGAAAAGTCACTGTGATCCAGTGAGTAAGTGAACGATTTCCAAATGTATAGTCCAGTTATTGCTTTCATCAGGGAATTTCAGAAGCCTCAAAAATGCATGCATAGGTGTTTCAAGAGTCTTTATAATACATTTAATTGAAACTTGACATTCATTGACAGAAAATTTATTAATCTTTTTCCATAAACACAAAAATCTGGGATGGCAAAGAGCTGTGATAGCAGATGAAGACTAAAACTGAACGGATGTGACTCCGGCTCAGACCATAACGCTGAGAATGCCACATGTCTCACCCTGATCCTGGACTTTGACAGTAAATATTTGACTGGTGGCACTGGGGAGGACCTGAATAGTAAATATTTTACAAGGGGAAATGCGAACGCCTCTTCATTCTGTTCTTCCCTTACATTAAACATATTAATTTATATTAACTGGGGACCATGTAATTCCCTAATTACCCCTGTCAATAATTAGTCAGTTAAATCCTGAATCCTGTTTCTATTATGATTAAAATATATTTTTTC
Source organism: Heterocephalus glaber (assembly GCF_000247695.1). The sequence goes on from NW_004624801.1 coordinate 1,360,291, forward strand.
TTGGTCAGAGTGGGCTAAATCTAAAAGTCAGCTAATGAGGCACACATGCAGCGCTTGACTGAGAAAAATCAGAAGGCTCAGATAATGTAAAGTGTTTAGGAATCATTATTTCTCTGACAACTGCAGAGGACTGTAATATTGATTATGCCCAAGCAGGCTGTGAAGAGTCAACCCCACAGGTGGCTTGTTTATAGAAATGAGTCTGGCTGAAGCCTACAGGCTGAGGTCAGAGTAACTTGTGCCCAAATTCCTTTCCCACAACCAAAACCTTCAGACTAGAAGGACAATGTTCTAATTACAATCATATACTTTGTCTCTTCTGTTCCTAACTTGAGAATGCTTTGTCTTGTCCTCTCTGAGCTTTGTTTACATTAATTTCCATAGAAACCACACATCACTTTTACCACAACTGATTACCAATAAAAGTCGGTGCCTGGGACTGGACAGTGGCTTTGTAGGTTGCACCATTGTTGGTTATCCTGGCCCCCGCTTTCTCTCTTAGTTCTGTCTCTTAGTTTTTTTTTTTCCTCAGGCCCGAGTCATATACTGAGCAGGTGGGTACTGGAACCCGTGGTACAGGGGTCTCAGGCAAATAACAAGGATATCAACAAAATCATTCTTCTCTCTGTCTGTCTCTCAGTCCATGTCTCTCTCTCTCTCTCTCCCTCTCCCTATCCTCCCTCTCCCTCTTTTCTCTTCTATCAAATTCCATCTTTCTTTTTGCAATTTAATAAGTGACATCCTGGGCTGCTGATTCTCTGCTTATTCACCTTTTAGAATACTTGGTGGAACTTTTCCTTTGTTACTCTGAGGGACAACAGCTGGCTTTCATTATGCATCAGATTATGATACCTTTAAAAAAAAGAAAATGGCCAAAATGAATACGAAGACAATTGTAGTGACACACAGGTTTGCTCCTAGGGGTGTCAAGGTGCAGAATCCCTCCTGTGCTGTAGGACCACTGTAAGATTGATTCACTTCATCATACGTACCAGGGAACTTCAGTAGCGTTGACTTAAAAAGATTTGCGACTCTTATTTACTGTGGGAGAGGCCCCCGAGGTTTTCTTTCTTCTTCCTTTGGCATCACACTAATGCATTTTATATGTCCTTTAATCTTTGTTCCAGTTCTGTCAATATTTGAGCTTATCTTAAAATGAAGAACTCCAAAGGAAAGTCAAAGAAAGTAAATTCTTACTCCGGAAGGCAAATAACCATTTCATTAAACATCTAAATCACAAAGCACCCTTTGGATCAGGGCTTGATATAAGAAAGAGGGAATAAGGTCCCCCAAGACCCTCCTCACGTTATGAGCATGTTAAAGCGCCAGGGTTTTTAATACGGCATTAACTTTCCAACAACATATTGTTTTGCTCCCTGGTTCAGTGGCACATAACTGAAAGAGTGCTGATCCCCATGTCTTTGTGCTCAGAAAACTGATTCCTGAAGACGAGAGGGGAGGAATAGGAACCTGTGAATTGAATCAGGCTGGCCCATTGGACTTACTCATGAAATGTCAAAGAGAAGAACAGCTCATTGTCAACATCTCATACATGAACTGAGTGATTAGATTCACTTTAGGGCACCTCCATTTTCTGTGCAGCCAAGTACAGAATCAAGATTCATTCATGATTTTGAATGCAACTAGGGCTTGCAAAGTTCTACTGCTTCTTGAAATAAGTATTGGTTTTTCCATAAGCTTCCCCCTTCCTGAATTCTGGAGATTGTGTTCTTATAATAGAAATGAGCCCAATATTAACAAAAGCATTATGTGAAGTCACACTTTTGTTTTCCCGTACTGACGCTTCTTCAATAATAAGTAGGTGGTCTGGCATGGACATTTGCTGCTGATATAAAAAAGAAGGTGTAAGGTTCCCCAAGATTTTCATGTTTGGTAAAGGCCAAGAAAATATGCACACAAACCATGGACAAGCATGTTCTATGAAAATCTGAGGTGGCTGGATGCTTTTTCAACATCATTTCCTTCTGGCTGCTAGTGGCGGTACGAAGGTGATGCAAGCATTCCTTTAGCATAATAACTTAGGGGATTGATTATAAGGGCCACGCAAAAGTTCAGTTAGTGTGCAGATTCCGCACTCCAAGTGGACATTCCTCACGTTGTCTTGCTCTTTTCCCTTCTCCTTCCTCCTTTTCTCCATGCAAGACCCAGGCTCCATCCAGCTGAGATACAATTAGGGCTGAAGAAATGACAACCAACACTTAAGTGGCAGGACCATAGAGGTGGGGAGCAAAATGGAAAACAAAAAGATAAGAAAGAGCCATTGGAAATCTATAATAAAGAAACCTGGAGGTGTGGGCAGCTTCCTCTGGGGGCTATTAATAGAATAAGTACCACCTGAGTACCCTAAAGGTCAAATACTAGGAGCTTTTTTTACATGGAAACTGAAGTAACCAAATTCAGTGGATGAGGAGGAAGCAATGCTATCCAGTAGAACTTTATTCAAAGAGGCAATAGCCTATAGACTGCAATATTCAGGGTGGAGCCCCTCACTGTTTGTGACCAGTGAACACATTAAATGTGTAGTGCAACAGAGGAACTGCAATTTGAGTGGGTTTTCCCCTAACTTCATCAATTTTGATTCATTTGAATAGCTGTGTGTGCCAACGGGCACCACACTGAGCAGTGCAGAGCTAGAGGGATCACTCATGTCTTACCATCCTTGGCTGTGAACCTTTTAGCAGGTTATCAAGGACAGAAACCACAAATAAGGATTTTTAAAAGATTATCATGGAGTTTTAGTGGTTGGCTATCATAAAGAACATTTGGCACATGTATTTTCCTTCTAGTCTACTGTAAGACTGAATAACTTTATATATAGGAACAAAACAGTCTCAGACCTACCCCCAAATGAGATTAAATTGAATTTCCATCTTGACTAGGCCATATCCTGGTTTTATGTTATGGGGCAAGGCATTGAACCAATATCATTCTCTTCCTTCTCATCTGACAAAATGAAATTAAAGATCTCCATTCACTGATATGTTATGGATGATTAAAGGCAATGAATTTACCAAGCTGTGTAATAGACTTTTTCTCTTCTCCCAAAGACCACTTCTGGTCTTTTATCCTATGCAGTTTATCTCTGGATTGTTATAAACTTGAAATAATAATAGTAATGAAAATAATGGCAAAACAATAATAACAACAAGAATAATAAATGCAGTTAGCACTTCATTTTAATGTAGCCTGTATGTATAAGCTAATCAGCTTTTCTGTAAAAAAGAATCCTCAAAATACAGTGGCTTCAATGAAGAATGCTCATTGTTTGGCATCCACATTTCTGTCTGGAGTGGAGTGGCTCAGGATTTGGGGGGAGGAGCTGCCTGAGGTCCCTCATGTTCCCGTTGTGCTCTTTCATGTTGTGCTCCATTCTGAGGCTGCACCATTACCTAGAGAAGATGTATCCAAACTGCAGCCCCAAATCTAGCCTTCTGTTTTTGTAAATAAAGTTTTATTGAACACAGCTATGCCCAGTCATTTGTATGTTGTCTATGACTGCTTTGGTGCTACAATAGCAGAGTTGAAAAAATTAGCAGTGACTTTATAAGCTTTAAAACATTTTCCATAGGGCCAGGGATTTAGCTCAGTGGTTCCACCACCTGCCTTGCAAGCACAAGGTCCCGAGTTTGATCCCTGGTACCAATATATATATATATATATATATATATATATATATATATATATATATATATATTATATAATATTTTCCAACAAATTTTAAAATCTCTGCCTCAGAGTTCTGGGATGCTTCTAATTTTCAAAGTTAGACCAAGGATTAAAAAGACAACATTATTTAAAAGACAGACACAAGTTGCACACTACCTTATTTTTCCCATTTTATTCATTTCTTCATTCAGTCAATATTTGAACACCAATTTGTGCCAGCCACAGCTCTAGCTTCTTGGAACACATTCCACTGATGCCAATGTAGTCACATGGCTACATGAATTTACTAGAAGATTCTAAAAAACTAAAAAGTAAAATGTACCATCCAATACGACTACACAGCCAGTTTCCTCTTTGTAACTATAAAGTGTTCCCTGTCAAAAGAATCATGTGGTTAAGACATGAACAGCCACAAAGAAGCAGGATGGAAAGCTAGACATCTTAATATTTTCATATGACTAAGATTCCATAATGGAGGATAGGGTTTCTAAACTAATAAATGTTTATCACACTTCTGGTATATTATCGACTTTGAGAATACATTAATGAAGAAAACCACATGGTCTCCTTGAGTTTACTATTTATAGTCTAAGAAATTCGTTGGTAATTTTCATGTTCTTTTTGAGGTACTTACTTCATAGAGGGAAGAGCATTTCTTTACCAATTAAACAATCCTTTTCCTGTTGAGTAAGAAATTTCTTTTATATGGGGGACAAACTTATATTAGCTTTCCTTGGCTTTCTTTCACTTACCTCTGGACTGTACACTAATTTTCCCAAAGGCAAAAATCAAAATTTCATACTCAGATTTTGGACTATATATGTTTTCCGATAAATAATTGATTAATTTTTTGGATATAGTATAAAGGATATACTTTCTATCAGTGTATCAGTGATTTCTATATGGAAAGTGGAAAAAATTCACTAAATTATATCTTTTTAGCACATGGTTATTGACTATTTTGTAAAAAACATTAAGGCAAAATGCTTGAACACAAATGTAATTGAAAAGCAGAGTGTTTTCATTTACTAGTCAACTCCACAAGAAAATATCTCATTTGATTCTCCAATGGGGGGGCTCATGCTATAGATGTGACTTAGTAGATTAAGGGGCTAGGAAATAAATCTGGGCATTTGAAAATAGATGTTTTATTTCTGAGAATTATCCACTTTGAAAATTTTAGCTGATTAAACTGACAGTCAAAGAAAAAAAACTGGATATTAATTCTGTCAGCAAAATAGAATGTTACAGTCCAGAGAGAGTTAACAAGAATAAAATAGAAGAGAATGAGAAAATCTTGAACTGTGGTGAAGAATTACACTTGCTTAGCCTAAAAGATTACTCCTGTGTCCTGTGATGAAGTAGAAAGGATTGTGACACAGAGGCTGATGGTTACAATGGAAGAGATGGCTTTAATGATATTTATTTATTCATCAACACATATTTATAAAAATGTATAACACACTAAGCTTTAGTTGAGTGCTACTATACAATACTGAGCAAAAGAGGCAGGGCTGTGCCACTCATGAACTTCATGAGTTTATGGTTGTAAGAAGCCAATCATGGTAGCCCACACCTATAATCCCAGAACTCTATGAGTTTGGGGCAAAAAGGCTAAGTTTGAGCCCGTCCAAGAAAACTTAGTGACTTAACCATACTTGGTCTCAATATAAAAAGGGCTGGGATGTGCTCATTGCAAAGCCCCTGGGTTCAATCCCCTGTACTGCAAATATAGATAGATAGGTGAGTAGATACAGATAGATAGATAGACAGACAGATAGACAGACAGACAGATAAGTCAAGAAACAGAGCGTTTGGTAATGAACTAAAGAGAAATTATAAAGTAGAAGACTTGTAATTGTTCTAAGATTTCTAATACTGGATACTGGGAAATGTCTAGAAATGTAGGTCTTTAAATGGAGAAACAGGGGAACGAAATTCTTATGGTAAGAATTCTGCCCATTTTTGTTTGGGCAATAGTGAGTTTCAACAGATGTGAGTGGTGTCTAAAAAAACTAGGAATGGGACACAAGGACACAGGATTGGAAGAGCAAGTATATTTCTAGTCTGAAGAATATTTGAAGTTATGAGAACTCAAACACAGAAAGTGAGCTCTGGAAAAGAAAGATCTGAGGATAACATTTTCAGCTTTGATATTCAAAGATAAGAATTTCAGCAAAGAAAAAATACAGTGTTCTATACAGACTGAAGGAACTGTGAGGGCAATAAGAATAGAATTAAGGAAGGGCACAGGTGGAGTTCAAGGACGAATTTCAAGGATGAAGGTGAGATCAGAAAGAGATCAAAGAGCATAAGGACTTAAATAAGTCATACTTCACACTTTTGAGAGCAGACTTAGGAAAATGATTCGTGAAAGAGATCTCAGAGTGCTTGAGAGTTCATAGGTAGGCGAAATTTAGGGGCAGCAGATATAGGCCACCAATAAAGAACATAAACATACAACGTAGCTCCAAGACAAACTAAGTTAAAGTTAAGTAGATGTAAACAGAAGACACGAGCACCATCAAAACTGTGAACAAAAAAAGTCCGCGCAGAGGAAGTAACCTAAAATTATAGAAAAAGGCTGGAAAATTCTATAAATAAAATAAATGACTCCAGGGAAGTTTTAAATAACGAGAAGTAACATACAGCATTTGAAATCAGTAGAGTCTAAAACAGTCTGCCTATATCTATTTAAATGCAGTTGTTAAGAATGTTTTGCACTTCATTGTTTTAGGTTCTGAACACTGGGGGAGGGGGCGGTTTTAGTTTCATTAGCCACCAAAATGACGTTCCCAAGGGAAAATTCTCTGATCTAGGCAAAGATGCTTATCCATGTTTTTCCCAGGTGACCATCTAACCCCCTCAATATTTTTTTCCACCAGGTGGCAATGCCCCCTTACTGTTGAAGAGCTGGAAACTGATACGATGAAAACAGTGAATAATCTGGATTTCTGAGAGAACATTCTGACAACTGTCTTTGTTTAGGAAGTTGACATTTTCATCAGAGTTGCCTCCTGGAAAATTCACTACAGATTCCCAAACTGCTGATTATATACAAATGAAGCAGAAACCTAAGAGACAATGTGCTTTATATTAAAAAAGGTCACTTAATGTCATGACCTCCAAGTGAATTTTTCTAGAAAGAAGAAAAGAATGGTTTTTTTCATAACCTGAAAATTTTGGAGTGTTGGGCAAATAATAGAAATTGAGACACTCTTGAAATAGAAAAGATGAATGAAATAATTAAGGAAGACCATAAAATGAGAGGGAAGGGAAAAATTTAGGGATTGATACATATTCTTCATTAATACTCAGTAAATATTTCTTGAATGGATAAAAAGAAAGAACAAAGAGACTCTGGTAAGATGCAGTGTTCTAGTATCCAGGACACTAGAAATTGTTGAAAGAATGAAAAGGTTTTTTCACTCATTAAATTTTTTTTTAAAATATAGTTTATAATACAGAATCGAATAAGGGTCAGCAAACTGTGACTCAACTCAGAGGTCAACTCTGGCTTACTACTTGTATGTACAAACAAAGTTTTATTGGAACTTCCATGGTGATTTACTTGCATATTGCTTATGACTGCTTTCATGTGATACAACAAATTGTATGTTTGCCAGACTACTTGAGCTACAAAATCTAAATGACTTGCTATAACCTTTCACATTAAAATTTGCTGACCCCAGGACCAATATTTAATGGCATGGGATGTGGAATAAGATAAATGTGGATCTCAGTCCCAGTTCTAACACTTAATACTCGTTTGAATTTGTACACGTGTTAAGGATTCATTTAGAAATTACTTTTAAAACACTCAATGCTCTGTTGGTAGGTACACAGAAAGTATATCATCCATTCAGTTATTTAACCTTCTGTCTCCAACAAAATTCCACAAAATAGGCAACATTATCAGAAAGAAAAGTTTATTTTGACTCATGTTTTTAGAATTTCAGTCCACACCTTCTGGTTCTGTTGTTTTGGGGACCATGGCAAGGCAGAACTTCATGGAGGGAGCACAGGGTGGGGCACAGCTGCTCGCTAGAAGCAGGAAAAGAAAGAAGGGGTTCCTCCACCGCTGCTTTCTTTGGCTAGGCCCCACCTCCTACAGCTTCCACTAGCTCCCCATAGCGCCACCAGCTGGTGACCAGATCTTTAGTACAGCACAGTATGTGGTACTTGGGAGGACATTTAGTATTGAAAGCATAACTCCCAATATTATCTCTTTGGCTAAAACTCGAGGAGATAATGCAATAATATCCATTATTTCTACCAGCTTTCAAACAACAACCTTCAAATCTTTTTTCGATTATATACAAAAAATTGAGCACAAATGTACCTCTTTTATATTCTGGTGAATTTTGGTTTCTGTTTCTTTCTCTTTCAAGGCAAATTCTAATGATGGTATTTAGTGGTTAGTCAATGTTTAGTGTGCTTGTATCTCTCCAGATCTGATACTTTTCACAGTCCCTCAATCGTGCAAAATGCAATGAAACCATGAAGAGTCAGAAGATATGGACCAAGTATCCAAAGGTCCCCTAAAGGGTTTTTGACCTTGGATAATTGAGGTCCAACTCTGGCTCACAGAACACAAAGGTGATTTTGGAGTTTCTTGTGCTTATTCTTAACTAATCTAGTGCTTGACTGCCAGTAAAGGCCTTTGGCAAACACCTATAGGAGAAGTGTCTAAAATCTAAAGTGTGAATCACTGGAAATGGGGACTTTGTCAAAATAAGGGAATTAAATTCATTAAAGGAGTGGTAGTTTAATTTTCTGTGCCAGCTTGTACTGATCAGGGCTGGCACTAAACACCGAGCTTGTACAAACCCACCCAAACTTGGCAGGATCGATGATCCCAACCAACCCAGCCACTTGGCTTTCACTCCAGGTTAAATGTGCCTAAATTAGTAAAATTGGGTTTGGATTTGGGGCCGTTCTTGTCATCTAGAATGAGGACAAAGGACCAAGACAGCTTTGCTTGTGGGGTAATGTAGTAGACATCTCCTCAGAATTTCCTCAGAAGAGTCTTTGGGACTGACATGAACAACTGGGAGAATTTAGGTTTAAACTCTGTAAACACATGTTTCCAGGACTGCATTCAGATCCCTGACTCTTGGTAGGAAAGAAAGCGGATCCCTTGGAGAAAAAGACTTGAGTGCCAAGTGAGCTTGATCCTGGGACCATGGCAACCACATTGACCATGGCACGGACTCATTGGTAGTGGGTTAGATATGACAAGGGCCACCCACAGACACATAAACCTTAAAACCTAAATGAGGTTTATGTGGGCATGTGGGAACATGTCAAAACACAATGTGTTTGCTGCTTTCTGTGAGGTACAGGGATTTTCCTAGTAACAGAAGGAGAAAGGTATGCCTGTTGCAACTCTCAAGTCACTTCAATATATGTAAATCTTATTTGGGGCATGATTTCCCTAGCTGCATTTTTGCAAAAGAGATTTATTTAGTGCTTTTCTAAGTATCTTGTTTAGAACATGAATGTGAACAACCCCTGCTCTCATAGAATTTACATGGTGATCTTCTACACAAATAGTTGTATTATCACTTGAATAATGACCAATAGGAGATAGGAGTAGAGTGCTAGATGAATAGAGAAAAGAGTCAAGGAAATGAAAAAATGCTTCATCAAGGGTGATGTTGGCCTTGGACCATGAAAGGCATGGTAATCCCTTGGCTCTCCATTATATTTACCAAGAAAGGAACTGAAAATTTACTTTAAAAATAACAATAGATATGAGTAGATATTCTCTCCCTTTCATTAGCCTGTATTGTACTAGTTCTATTGAATTTCCTTAAAACCTAGATGAAATCAGCAGAAGTCTGGATAAGTAAATTTAAGAAAACAGTGTAACAATGCTTTATTGCATGTGGATAATTTCTCCGATGTCCCTGAATGTTAGTCATAAATAGGTAAATGGAAGTATTATGCAACCTGCACCTCAAGCCATCTAAGTCATCTTTATAGTTACATTGATATTTTTGAAATAATTTTTATTAAAATAAAAGGTACTTGAGAAGAGACCATAACATTTGATTGGAAAAGGCATAATTGGTTTATCATTGTTTTTTAATGTGTTTTTATTGTTTGCTTCTTTGTCTTTCATCATAAAATCCCTACTGTCCAACTGAAATACCTACAGTAAATAACTGTCATTATGTGATGTCTCAATAATACTGCTGGCCTGAATAATATTGCCTAACAAGTATTAAGCCTGAATTAATTAATGAGCTGTTGAAAATTATTTTTCATGCAACCCATTTAGTAAATCCATTTAATAAAAATTTATGGAGTACCTACAATGTGCAATTTGCTAGGCAATGGGAACAGAAGAAATAATTATGATCAAAAAGACAAAAGCCCTCTCCCTTTTCATCTAATAAAAGAAATTGGTATTGTTCATCAGAGTGATGAAAATAAAATAAAGACAAAGTCTAAAAGATTTTCAAAATGGATGTTCGGAAGGAAATTACAAAAAAAAAAAAAAGGAAAGCAAAAATGTGGTCGAGAATAGAAAAGCCAGGAAGGATCCCTACTTAATAGAGAATTGGCTTAAATTCTATTGGCTGAGAGAGTCGTTCATGACCTTTTACTACTACAACCCTTAGGCTTTGGCTTAGACAAAGGATTCACACCAATGCACTTGCACTTTCAGAGGGAAAAATATGTAACAAAGAGGAATACATGTAGGGAATGGCATGAGGAGCTTAACAACGCTGAATCGTAAAACTGGGAAAGAATAAACTGGGGGTGGGGACACACACCTCTAATGTCAGCACTCTAATGAGAAGCTGAGCCAGGAGGATCATAAATTCTAGCCCAGATTGGTAAACTGAACAATTTAGTGAGACTCTGTCTCAAAATTTAAAAGTTCAAAAAATGGCTGAGGATGTAGTTTACCTGGGTTCAAGCCTCAGTACTCCAAACAGGGGAGAAAATGGGAAAGAAAAGGTGCACTATGAGTAACTGGTTTCTTTTAAAACAATAAATAATAAAAAAGAAAAATTGAAAAAATGTATTATGTAAAAGTTATTAACACAGCAGAGAACTTAATCTCGGTGGGAACCTACACTTTCTCTAATTTCTGTTCACTGTTTCTGGTACTTCTTCCACCTCCAGCATTCCTCAGTGGACTCTTGTTCTTGCTGAAAACGTTTACTATTTCTATTTTTGGTGGTGCTAATGCATTTTCTCTGATATTTGTAGAGAAATTGGAGAAAAATTAGTATTCACATATGAATGCTATTTCTTGGTAGGTTTGGGGGTGCTTTGTTGTGGTTATTAAGGGAAAATTGGGGTTTTTTTCAGCTTTCCATAGTGTGAAGAATCAAACAGTCAATATGGGAGTAGAGTTGAAGATTCTCACAGGCTATCATCCTTCAGAAGGTATAAAGTTTGCCATAAAAGAGGACTTAAAAGGATTTTTAAACATACTGTAATAGTCAGGATTATCCAAAGAAAAACACACTGTGACACATATAATTCACACACAAAGAAACATAAGTATATAAATTTATAAATCTATGTATATTATGTAAATCTACATATATTACTTTATTATGAGGGATTGAGTCATATAATTATGGAGGCAGAGATGTACCACAATTTGCCATTTGCAAATTGGAGACCCAGGAAATCTAATGATCTAATTCAATCCTAGTTCAAAAGCAGCTCCTGATGGTGTGATCCTATTTAGTGGGCAAGAGAAGATGAAATAAGATGTCTCAGCTCAAGCAGTGATTTAGAAAAAATGAAGCATGTAAAGGGATGTATTCCTCCCTCCTGGCCAGCCACATTGAGGAGGGTGATATACTTTACTAATTCCAATGCTAATCTGATCCATTAAACATTCTCACAAACACATCTAGAAATAGTGTTTAAAGGGATGGGGATTTAGCTCAGTGGCACTGCACCTGTCTTGGAACCACAAGGACCTGAGTTTGTTTCCTGGTACAAAAAAAAAAAAAATACTGTTTAATTTGAATATCCCATACCAGTGATTTTGACACGTGAAATTAGCCATCACATACACTAATACCAAAATAATACTAAATGTCATACTGAGTACTCCTTGCTTATCTTTAAGATTTAACTGCTTAAGATTTATGCCATTAAATATAATTACTTTTGGTTGTTATTTCTTGTCTTTTGCAGTGCTGTAGATGAACTCAGGAGATCTTGAAAGTTAGACAAATGCTCTACCAATAATATACACGCCCAGTCCTTCCTTCCTTCCTGTCGGCCTTCCTTCTTTATCTTTATTTCTGCCTCTTCCTTTCCCTCCCTGTGTTTTCTCTTCCTTTCTCTTTTGTTCTTTCTTTCTATCTCTAGCCCTTCTTTCCTTCCTTCCTTCTTTCCTTCTTTCCTTCTTTCTTTCCAAGTATTATTGCCAAGCAAATTTCAAAGCAGCTGGAAATAATAATATCAAGAAATAACAATACATGGCTTTTTTTTATCCATTCAAAAAGCAAAAAGTCTTTACCAAATATATTCAGAAAATCTCTAAAACCCTCAGTGTGAGAAATATTAGGTACTCTAATCCTATAGAGTTCATAAAAAGTATTGTAATTGGGCCAGGGATTTAGCTCAGTGGTTCCACCACCTGCCTCGCAAGCTCAAGGTCCCGAGTTAGATTCCTGGTACCAAAAAAAGAAAGAAAGAAAGAAAGAAAGAAAGAAAGAAAGAAAGAAAGAAAGAAAGAAAGAAAGAAAGAAAGAAAGAAAGAAAAGAATTGTAATTATTGACTAGGTACCACGTACAATATAAGTATGTATATACAGTAGCCAAATCTTCATGAACACCTCATAGACAAGTTGTTCTTATTATCTCTGTGGACTGTAGAAGAAACTGGAACAGAAGCAGTTAAATAATTATACCAGGTAACCAATGCAGGAAACTGAATCTTTCCTAGGGTGCTTTGATCTTGTGCGTTTCTTCCTTTTCCTTAGTCCACTGAACACAAAACAACCACAAAACATTAGAAAGTAATGTGCATACACATAGTTACAGTTAAGTCACTGGAGATTTTATAAACAAAGATAATGTTACTTCATTTTTTAAACTGCCATATTTACTTAGATTTTTTTTTTTACATAAACGTATTAACAATGTTCCCATATTGTGTTGGAGACCTTTTCGTTTATCAATAGTCTTAACAACAATCTTTCTTCTGAATATTCCCGAATATTCCTTCTAGCTTTCAGAGCCTCATAGTCCGCTCCTGCTCGGTCTTCACACATGCTTGCCATCTCACAAATAGAAAAATCCTTCACGTCTTTACAACTAAATCCTGAGATCTCCGTGCTTTCTCTCCTGATTCTTGACAACATTGTCTGCAAAATTTATTCACTGCAGAATACATGAGTTTTATGTAGTGTGAGAGCCATTAAAGTGAACATTTAGAGAAAAAAAAAGAGGAAAAAAGTTAAAGAAACAAGGAGTTTCTTTCCAGAGAATGCTCCACAGTGGCTCCAAAGGGCCCCTGCTTGGAAATGCTGAGTCTTGTGTAGGAGCCCCTCAGCGGCAAAGGAAAACAGGCCACTCTTATTAGAAATTCTACAGCTAAAGATGTAACATCATAGCTAAATTCAGTCGGAGACAGGTCGAGAAACAAAAACCAGGAGCCAAGGCAGTCTAGTCGGCTCTGAAATTTGATTCAGGCACCAGATTATGAATAGATTTAACTAGTTCGCCAAATGAAAATGTAGATTTTGGCACCGACTGAATTTTTTTTGGAGGGGAGGGGGTATTCTATATGTGGAGTCCGAGTACACATTGAGGGATATGAAAAGGAGCTTTTTATATTATATAACTACTCAGTGTATGTTAAGGAAAAAGAAAAACAATTAACTCAATAAATGCCAAAAAAAAAATTCAGCCTCTTTTTACTACCTTGAGCATCCAACTTCTCTTTACTTACCTTAGTTTAGGATGCAAGCTTTTGAACCATTCAGAATGATACAGCTCCAAGCAACAATCAATAACTAAATAATTACTTATGCAAAGTTCTTATTAAATCGCTTGCATCTGGTCCCATTCCATTTGCCTAAGAGCTTGGTGTGACAAGAGGCTTACGTCGGTCCGTAGCAGGAGGTAGTACATTGTCAGTCAGGGTATGGAAATGAACTGTAATTGTCCTGAGGTTTCTCAGATTCCTTTTCCCGTTTCCTTTCCTGGCAAGGGTGGCAGGGTGTGCCACCAACACGGTGAAGTCCAATTTCCTCCGATTTCCATAGCTCTGGCCCTCACAGAGCTGTGATTCCGTGTCTTGTAATGAAGATGAAAACAAATTAAAATAAAGACAGAGAATGGGTTTCATTTCTCCCTCAATATTGCAACCTGCTTCTCAATTGCTTGCGTCGTGCCAAACTGCTTTACTAGTAGTTCCTAAATTGTCTATCTTTAAAACATACATTCTCAACAAGTTAACGCCACTTAAAAATATTTTTCCAGTGCTATTCAACCCACCCAAACAGAATCTGATGAAACATTTTTGATTTCAAAAAAAATTATTATAGTGACCGGGGATTTAGCTCAGTGGTTCCACCTCCTGCCTCGCAAGTGGAACGACCCGAGTTTGATCCCCGGTACCAAAAAAAAAAAAAAGTTTATTGTAGAAATAGTGTAACATGCTTTTGCTAAGTTTCTTTTATTTATGATATTGCGTTTCTGGGTAGCTTGAAAGACTATTATTCAAATCAGTGTGTGCATGTGTGTGTGTGTGTGTGTGTCCCTAAGTTGTAGTTATTCTGATAATTTCAACAGAAAATTGTAATTGTTATTCACTGTGTATTGAGAAAAAAAGGACCAGCAGATTCTGTCTTTAAAGGTAGCATAGTGATGTACAAAGTTTAAAAGTCAAATTCTGGCTCTGTCCTTGTGTGCCTGTGGCCGTCACTCAGCTTCCTTCTCTTTCTGAGACTTAGACTCCTCATTCATCACTAGGATAATGATAATAATCTAGTGAGCTTTAAAAACCTGGTACATATCCTGAAGAAATTTCTCACTGAAACAGTCACAATGTGGGTAAATGCATAGGAACTCATCTCTACTCATAAAAATATTGACCATGCGAGAGTTAGCATACACCTGTAAGGATTTATAGGCCGAAAAAGGATTAGTCAACTGCCAAGCAACAGAGCAAGAAGGGACACTGGGGTTTTGGGGTGCACATAGGAAAAGGACAAGTCAAAAAAGCCATTTTGTCATTTAATTCAAGTTCTCCTTTTCGGTGGGATATTTGTCCCTAACAATATTAGGATTGAATAGCATTTGCTTTAAAATGAAATGAGGTCACACCTGTGTGTCCATGTAACTCATAAAATCTGGGTATCTACTATATTATTATGACCAAACACATTTCCAAATCCAGGCAATTAACCAGATTATTTCAGCATTAACTCTTTCACTATGGATTTGGGTTAGTAGGATTTATAGCAGTGTATATGCCCAGGCTAAAGTAAACTATGATATCATAATTATGATAGCAAGTAAGTAATTTATCTCGTTCTCTTCTCAAATTTAGTAAGAGAATGTTTCTAGATTACTGAGATAAGCTGCTGTGTCCAAAGTTATGAAGGAGTCACATAACTAAGATAAAATTTATTTTTGGATGTTTATCATATTGAGTAATTTATGATTAAATTTGAAATTTCTCCAAATTATAATCTATATAATCAGACACTTTGACCAAATACTCTGTATCAAAATCCAGCAATATTTTGCAAATATCTAATATCTCCTAATGTTTATATTTAGTTGAAACACTTAGAAATCTGACAACCTTTTGAATCATCCTTTCCTTTTGGCAATTTTAGCTTTTCTTAGTTTAAAATGGTGATTAATTAATTTTTTAAAAATTAAAATATACCCAAAAGCACTAATTCCTAAGGATATACGTGTAAAGATATAAGTAACCTTTTGGAAAACAGACCATATAAAAAGAAAGGAAGAATCATAATAGATTTTTGATAAATATGTTAATCTTGAGAGGATACATATTTAGAACTTAACTGAATTAAAATGAGAAAATAGTATTTTAAAGGAAGCAAGTTTGAGCTTTAAGAACATTTTACAGGTTTCAAATTGAGAGGCTAGTAAATATTGCTGAGAATAACTGTCTCTTTGTTAACTGAATAAGAGTGCTAGCAAAATAATGTCAAGTCTTGAACACAAGCATGACTCCCCTAAAACTTATACAGTATCCATAAATCCCAAACAAGGTGGAGTGAGGAGTTGGAAGTGGGAAATGGAAAGCCTCAGGAACCCACTTGAATACTCAAGTGTTTTCCAGGGGAAGAATGTCAAATGATAGCTGTGTCTCAGGTGTAGTAGCTTTAGCATGAGTGTGTGTGTGTGCGTGCGCGTGCACGTGCGTGCACATGTGCATGTATGTGTGCTTAAAGTGTATGTGTGCATCTATCAAAATTAGCAGTTAAAAAAAACTTAGCTTAAAATTTAGTGAAGTCATTTAATATTTTAATGAACTTGAAGTGTAAGAATATTGTTACAGCAGAAGACAATGGGTTAAAAGGCCCAAAAAGTTCTTTATATAGTCATTCAAAATGAACGGACTTACATTTTACAAAAAGTGTGTTAGCTTTGACTAGTATTAAGTTACTTCCCACTGAAAATGGCAAATCTATTTCCTTACTTAAAAGGGAAGCATGAGAAAGAAGAAAAAAGCACTTTAAATCCAATGCAAGTCACTAAATATGATTTTTAATGATAGCATCTTAGGGAGACTATTTTTTATACCTTGTGCTTGAAAGAATACTAATAGGAGCTTCTCTTTCCTAAGCAAAAGATATACTATATTGATCATATTACATTAACTGTTTAAATAAATGGTCTAACATCTTATTTTCTTTCTAGGATATGAACATGTAGCTATTATCACTCAAATACTCATACTGTGCTGTATGGAGCACAGTATGCACATTTGGTGGTCTTATTAAAAATGCATATTTCTTTTTTCCAAACACTCTCTCAAGTTCTTGACCTTGAGAGAAGATTCTGAGTGTGCTGAGTGTGGACTTACTTCACACAATTCACCTAATAGTGAGAGCTGATTCTTAACATCATGCCTGATCTAAGATGCTCCTTAATGTGAATTTTATAACGTGGCTTAAGAATGTAACTTTATTTGCAATATGTGTGCATGGACCAGGCAAAGAATTAAAGTTAATGGATTGCCTCAAGTATACAGCTCAGTGCATTCTGCGGAATGTTTTTGTAAAAGACATTGAGGTATTTATTTCACATACATATGCTTAAATACCACAGAGTCTATAGAATACATTTGCACAGATAGAAAAGCAAACAAGAAACCTTTAGAGGTATATTTGGATTATAGATGCCAGTGCCTTGTGGTTGGATTTTACACTGACTTCGTTCAGGTATACGATCTAGGAAGTGCTAAAAGGTAGATGTTTAAAAAAGTGAAATACAATAAATAAGAAAGTGCAAAAGAACACCCAGATGTATGCATATTTTCTATTAGTGGAGACATACTGTGGCAAAAAGGGGCTAAACATTTAGGGTATTTCTTTAGCAGGGAAAATACATTCGTCTTTCTTATATGACGTCATCCATGGCACCATGGAGATTTCAGCCTGGTCATCACTGCCATCGGATGGACACTAGAGTGTTATTATCAAGAGTGATAGTTAAGATGGCGCTGGGGATTTAGCTCAGTGGTTCTGCCACCTGCCTCGCAAACCCCAGGTCCCAAGTTCGATCCCTGGTACCAAAAAAAGATTTCATTTACCACATGAGTAGGTGTTGATTACAAACAAACAGGAAGTTATCTCAGGAATGAAAAAATATGTATGTAAGAAGTGTGATCAAAATACATGATGTTTGGGGCCAGGGATTTAGCTCAGTGATTTCGCCGCCTGCTGCGCAAGCGCAAGGACCCGAGTTCGATCCCCAGCACCAAAAAAAGAAAAAAAAAAAAAGTGATGTTTAAATTCATAAAAATTTCTTACAGTGAAAGACATATTACCATTAATACTCCTTACAATATTCCTCCTTACTTCAAACACAGTTATACCATTGTTCTTGCCACATTCTGAAGCAGTTCTGGAAGTACTCTTTCATAAATGTTGTTATCAGATGCGATCCAAAATACAGTGAATACTGCTGCTGAGTGGCATCCGTCTGAAAACCCAGCTTGTAGGAATGAAAGTATGTCCTTATCTACCGCATTTACCAAATGTCCACCATTCCTTAGAGTTTTTGATCATACCTTGTCTTTATCTTTTAAGTTTTCCAGGTTTCAATAAGAGATAACCTTTAAGTAATAAAAGCATGAATTTATCCTTTATTTCCTCTTTTTTAGGTTGAGTAGGAATAATTCATTGGAACTAGTAATATGGGATGCTTAATAAGCCATAGCAATGTTATATAATATTGATATAACTATGGATTTAATAGGGTATGTCTTGGCTGTGAGACTGTACTTAATGTATGTCTGTCTGCCTATCTATCTATCATTTATCATATATCTACACATTCACAACTGCTTGCACAAAAACACAGCTAATCATTCTTCTGTATAACTTAGAAAAAGGAAGTAAAAATAATGGACTTGAATGTTCATTCTGTGCTTTACTGCACAAAGATGATGAGTCCAAACTCACATACATAATTGAATACGTGTAAACAATGGATAAGAAAATGTTTATGATAAATGTAGATATCAGACTAATATATAGAAGAAATATTGGAAATAAATAAACACCACTTGTCAAGCACACGTTAACAATTATTGAAATTGAGTATCGTCAACACATGCTAAAAATAGTAGATAAAAATATAATGACAAATAGGACATTTGCATAGTCTGGAATTATTTCTCCATAATTATAAAAGGAAATATAGTAACTACAGTGGAGGAAGCTAATGGATAACCTTCACCAAGTAATCAAATTACCATTGCCAGTATTAGATGTGTAGACATCACATGCTTTCTTTTTTTTTTATTCATTATGTTTATTGGTACATTTTAGGTATACAATATGATGACACTCATCATTGGGAATTTGTACCTTTACATGAGTATCTTGGTTCTTATTTTTTCCCCATTCCCCTGCCCTCCTTTCAAACCCTCCACCCCTCCCATTTAAAAAGACTTTCTTTCCATTTTTTTCCTTTTCCTATATTTATCCCTTTCCCTTCTTTCTTTTCCCCCTACCCCTTCCACTTCTCCTTCCCCTTTGGACCTTTCCTTCCTATTTCACATTATCTATTATACCAAGAAATGAGTGGGCTGGGGATTTAGCTCAGTGTTTCAGCCCCCTGCTTTGCAAGCACAAGGTCCTGAGTTTGATCCCTGGTACCAAAAGAAAAAGAAAAGGAAATGTACACTTTCTGATATGCTACAATAAGGAAGATTGGACATTGTTTTAGTGCTTTTCTTGTCCAAAATGCATAATTTCATTTTACTTATCAGAAAGTATCACACAAGTCCAAATGGGATCATTCTGTGCAAAAAGTAAACAAAAATCAAAGAGGAACATTTTACCGCTCTTTAAAAGTGTCAAAGTTATGAAAGGCAAAAGAAAGACTGAGGACCCATTCCAGACAGAATGAAATAGGATTAAATGCAATGAGTGGTCATGAGTTGGCTCACGACCAGAAAAAGGACATTACTGGGAAGACTGCACATTTGTAAAAAGTCTGTAGTTTACGTAGTATTCTTGTATTTAATTTTCAGGTCTTGATCATTTTACTGTGCTCATGTAAGATAATATTATTGGAGGAAATTAAGTGAAGGATAATGAGAACTTTGTGGAACTAATTTTTGCAAGTTTTGTGTTTAATTATTTCAAAAATTTAAAAATTAAAATAGAACTATAGTGAACACAAATTTTAATCTATGCAATAAGACCTAGAATAAAAATGCAGTAATATTTTAATAAAAGTTTTGTTTTATGTTCAGATTTCAAAAATCTGAAGTTTCTGTAATTATCTATTGAAGGAAAATTGAATCAATTTCAAATCCTAAGAATAGTAATAGAGTTAAAAAATTGATAGTCATAATTTATTAATTCAAAACTCAAGAAGTTTTAAAAATTATCAGCAAATATAAATATAAAAATATAGATTTACATCAGTCAAATTCATACTATTCAGGAGTAAACCTAAGAAAATTACAGAAATAACATAAATAAAACATTAAAGTATCAATGAAAGGTAGAAAATATATTGAATTACAAGATAATTTTGTTTTTCAAGTTAAAAAAACACAATATAAAAGAAATGAAATACTCTCAAATTACCTGTAAACTTAGTAAAATATCTATTAAAATGATTCTAAATTTTTTAAGTTGCCAAAGTGAATTTAAATCTGTCTGAACCTTCAGATGATTTGGAAAAGAAGCATAATAGTGAAAAATGTTAAAAAAAATAGTATATATTATAAACGAAGTTTGCTACATAAATATAATAAAGGTAAATATCTAAATAATAATATATCATAAATGTAAAGTTTCAAATAGTGTCCTATTAGTACCAGAATTAATATGTGCAATTTATTAAGGTAGGCAATGTATACATTGCATAAAATTGTTTAATATACACTAATCATGGCATGATATTCAATGGAAAATCACAATAATTCGTTAAAAAATACAGAGTCACTTGGTAAAAACCTTTCTGGTAATAAGATTAGACATTCCTCACACTATACTACAGAACATACTGCAATTACAGTAAATAATTTACTTAAAATAAATCATGAAAGGAAACAAATTACTTTATATAACTAAATTTACACATAATTTTATTCTAAATACATATGCCCATTTTACATGGTTGAGATTCAAAGTTTTTTTTACGTTCTTTGGTGTATATTATATTGTGATAATTTTACATATCTCTTTAAAATTTTCATAATTCATACTTTTAAGATTTTACTATAAAATGGTACATTTATCATATTGTTTTGTTTTTGTTTTTGGTACCGGGGATCAAACTCAAGACCTTGCGCTTGCAAGGCAGGCATGCTGCCACTGAGCTAAATCCCCAGCCCTGGTTCATTTATCATATTGGTCCAACATAACTTATTAAACTTTTCTCTTCAAGGTGGAATGCTGGCTTGTTTCCTGCCTTTGCTCTTAGAATTAACTTTGGTAGAAATATCTTAATGGGGCATTTTATTTCTTCTATTAAATACACTTCTGAGAATCAGTGTAAAGCAAAATTAGTTGCTATAAATATCTTTATAATTTTGTGATATGAACTGTGGTAATGGATAATGCTTTTCAAATTTTATGCATATACAAACATATATATAATCATATAATACATAAAATAAGTTGTATATATTTATAGATGTTTATGTGCATGTAAAAATTTTGTTTATAAAACAATTACACATATATAATGCAACTTTCAATGTGTGTGCTATATATACATACATATATTTGGTTTTGTAGCTTAATAAACATCTCGTGAGGTTTATTTTCAAGTTAATTTTATTTACATCTTTATATCATTCTTCTTAGTGCTTAATGGTGGTAAATAAGATGTGAAACAATGCATTTTGGTGAGTGGAAGGGAAAAGATCAACTATGATCTGTGTGAAAATAAGGCTATACGATTACATTTCTTTGCTCTTCAGACTTCTTTTTCTGGATTAAACCTGATCATTTTTAAATGAATTAGCTTCCTTCCGTTTTGTTCTGATAACAAATCACAGGAAAAAGAACAACACCCCTCACCTCGTTCTTCCATCTGTTTTAGAATGGGGGACATACTCTCTCCAGCAGTTCATGGCCAGGAACATTTTTCTGTGTGCTTCCGAAATCCACTGGGGCTTCATTTTGAGCCAGCAATTATCTCACTGACTTGGAGGCCCATGGATTTCATACTAGGAAAGATATCAGCACAGAGAATCCACATGCTGATTTGGATATTCATTAATCATGTAGCTAATTTGTTTTAACACAGGAGTGTTGACAGCAGATGAATGTTATTCCAACAACGGTGACTGCATGATCCAGACTATTATGACGTTAACGTTCACAAGGCTGGCAAGTCCATGTTCAGATATGGTCAGTGTTGGTTTCATTCCAATTGCAAATATATCTATATTTTATCCACACCTACAATAATCATTGAGTGGGCTGGATTTTGCCAGGAGGATAAATAGATTATATTTTTTCATATTTTTTATTATTAGATGAATATATACATTGAAATCTTAGAATGAATGCTTGATAAATGTATGGACTTTATGTTAATATTCTTCACTTAAAACTGAAGCTAAATATTGCTTTGCAATATATCATGTATTTGTAGTGTGAATTTAGATGTCTTGCATGAGGTAGTTGTGACATTAACCCCAGTTGGGAAAAGCTTTTCTACACTTTATAAAGATGGTGAAAGTAAACACTTTTAATATTTTAAATTTGTAGATACAGAATTTACTGTGCAATAGACTCGTCGATATAGACACTTTAATTTTTCAAAATATCTTTCCCTTTGTTGTTTTCTGTTCCCCTCAGCTCATCTGTGAAAGAGATTTGTCCTTTTTATTAGATTGTTGAAAACAAGAATTTAACAAGTTAAATAATTTACCTAAAGCCTTTCAACCTGTTAGCAGTGGACTGGGACTCTAATGAATGTTTACCCTATTTAATCTAATTAATTCCCACATTTAAGTACCATCCATTAATGAACACAACATATGGGTGTAGCATGGCTTCTCAGTTTCAATGAAATTATAAGCTTATATGGGTAACCATCTCTCAGAGATTTTAAAAAAAAGTTCCTTCCAACATGTATGATGTGCATTGTTTATCAGTATCTTCTCAAAAAACACCCCAAGAAAGGAAATATTCTATTTCTTTGAATTGAAACTTTCTAAAAGGCCTTCTCAAGAAGCATTTAAACATTTATTTCTTGATTCAGTTTATTTACTGAAAGAAATATAGTACATGGTACTAATTGGTGAAGAGATATGCAATTTAAGGAAAAAATAAAGCTATTTGGAAAGAGTCCTGTTCACCGTACCAAACTATGCCTTTCACCCAGTAGGATAATAGAGGAAGTAAATGCTTGTTTCTCTGACATGTTTACATTGTTATAGACAGCCTTTTAAACAGTAGCAGAGCTGTGGTTCTCATTTTGCTCACTCATTATGTTATTAGAGAAATTCTTAACTTCTTCCATGGGGAACTATTTTTCTGTCTTCACTCTTTCCTAGTGCCAGTTCTCAGTATATCAGAATACAGCCAGAATGTTGAAAGCATGTCTGTCCTTCTTGTTCCCCCTATGGGTGGCAGCTCAGTTATCTCCCGTACCAAACAAGCATCTGGGTTTTAGGCATTAAAAAAAGGCAATAGATATTTATTGCCAATTTGCTCATGGAATACTGGCCAACCAACCATGTATTATGAGTAAAGCTTGTGTCTGTAAAGCTGAAAAAAAAAGCAAGATGAATATGAAGGAGAATTTTTTCATAGCAAGCTACATATTTTACTTATCCATGCAGAATAAAATACATCAATAAAACAGTGAATTTTGTAAAAAAAAAAAAATATATATATATATATATATATATTACCACTCCTAAATATGAGTTGAACTTTACATGATAAGTCAACAGCACATGGACTGATCTGTCTTATAAATTAACCAATTTTCAGGAAATCTTTCACTAAATTAAGCCATTTAATTGAGGAAATAGTACATTGGAACTTAAAGCTGTCCCATTTAAGGGCAGCAGAAAGAGACATCATTATATTTAAAGGAATACTGGTGGATTGAAGCCAATAGGTTATTTCAAGATATATTATTTCAGAGACTAATGCAAACAGTACCCTGTGTCTAAGTTTCATACAAGTACTTCTTACTTCAATTCAATGTTTCTTTTTCAAAATTCAGCACCCTATGGTTTACTTATTTTGTATTAATAGTGTTCATTAAACTTGTAATGACTATAAATGTAAAACATTACTTAAACAGCTTGAAAAAGAGATAAAAATTTTCTTCTCATGTTGCTGGGAACTGATCCAGGCCCTCACATATGCTAGGCAACCACTCTACCACCGAGCTACACCTGCAACCCAAGAATTTTCTTATCAACAATTAAAACATAAACCATAGTTCATAACATCATTTCAGTTTGTGTGTGTTTAAGGTACAACATCCTCTAAGGCAGTAAAAATGCTTCTGTGCCATGAATTTAAAAGGACTCTTTGGGTAGGATCCGTCGTGTTCTTTGTTTAGCTATACCTGAGTTATACTTTTTCTGTTCTGTGAGATAGAATATGTGTCACATAATTTGATAATAATTATAAATAGATAAAATAATTATTTTAAAGTATATTTTAGAAGCTATAATTAGGACCTTATCTAGAAATTTGAGTATTATCATTATTTAATTTAGTATATAAACATGTAATTCAGTACATTTATATAATTTGTTTAAGCAAATTACTGTAAAGAAAATAAATAGAATATGTGCTTTTTGTCTGGAACCAGACAAGAACATCCTCAGGGCAATATCCGGTGTACTTCCTTTCTTTCATCTAGAGCTCTAAACAAGGAGGGAAAGCTAAGATTTAGAGCAATCCTTAGAAAATAATCACATATCATGCAAAAGGACAGGTCCTTGTTTTAATATGTGCAGAGAAGCTGACTGGGAAATCATTCTGTCCTGGTATTATTTGATGAGAGTGGGAAAAATGATAATAAAACGTGAAGGAGTTTTTTGTTTTGTTTTGTTTGTTTGTTTATTTTTGTTCTGAAGTTCTGGGGATCAAATCCAGTTATTCTTGCTTTTAAGCAAGTGACTTGCTGGGGAGCTACACACTCAATCCAGAGAAGGAGTTTCCAAGTTGTGTTTCTTATTTTGTTTTGTGTTTTCGTTTGTTGTTTCAGAAAACTGAATGATTTCTTTACATTTAAAAGAGTGCTTTTTGATAAAATTTACTTTGTTAATATTTTGTCTATTTTAATTTTAGCAGAACCAATATTTTAGCATTATTATTAAAACATAATAACAAGTGCTCTTTAAAAATTATTGTTATCTCGAACATAATAATGCTCAGTTTTTGTTCCTGCTGAATTACAGTAAACTCCCTATTTAATGATCATTGATATGAAAAATTAAAAATTGCTTAGCTTTTTGAAAAAAAAATCAGCTCATTTATGTTGTCAGTTAAGCTAGGAGGAAACTAAAGCAATAAAATAAGTCAAATGACCTATCCCAGTTCCAAATAATAAGTTGTGGGGACTCATACAGAATATCTATGATCTGAAAAAAATCTATCCTCATTTGTCTGCACAATAATTGTGGTTTAATTTCTCAGAAAAAAAGAGCCAGAGAAAAATACCCTATCCAGGATATTGAATACCTAGCAAAATCATGACTTGCTTTAATAAGTCTTAATAACCTGAATTTATTGTGTTTATATTTCAAAAAATTAAGCCAATACTTTACCGTATTTGAAACCCTTTTAATTTTATTTACATCAATAAGATTTCAAATTACATGTTTCTAAAATTGCATCAAATGTGTGGGTGTGTGATAGCATTTTGTGACTTCCAACACTTTTAAGTTAAATGTCTACTAATCATCAACCAAGAATGATAACTACAATTGAACAAGAAAAGGAGAAGTAAAGGAAATTTTTTGTAATTTATTTCTAGCTGGGCTGGAGAGGAGAGAGAGAGAGAGAGAGAGAGAGAGAGATTGATTTGGAGAAATGTCCCAAGAGAACATGGTCTCATGGCATTTCTAACCTGATTTCCGGGCCAGAGAAATTCTGATGGATACACAAACTTTGAATGGCTATGCAAATCAAACTTATGAACCTTTGGAGAGCTATCCTTCATTAAGCTCGACCTCAGTGGGGAATACGCAGTCAGAATGGATGGGCTACTAAGGCCAAAGGTCTCCATACTAATCGTATAGAGAAAGACTAAAACCAAGGGTTGAATATCCGTGGTAGATTGATGATTATTTCAGGTCCCTGAGTTAAAAGGCTTTTCGGTGGTTTATTGGATATCAGCTGATGTTAAAGAAGCAGCAAGACGTTTTTCTACATCTTTGCACACGGATGCAATTCTTAGGTCAAGAATAAAACACAGTTTCCCACAGCAGCGATTTGAGCTGAAGGGATCAATTTAGAAAATCCTTATTAGAAATATGATTAATTGCATGGTACTAGGGTGGAGTTAAGGAAATTAAAGTTCAAACTCACTTAGGAGAAAGGTCAAAATGAAAACCAGAGGAGAAAGACCCAAGGAACATATGTGTAGGACTCTGGGTGATAAAAAGTTAAGGCCGGCATACATGCATATGCCACCAGGTCTGCTGCAAAGTTTATGAGCCAGGAAGCAATGGCAGCAGACGGATCCACACAAGTAGTTTACGGGAGTTCTAATGAGAATGGGCAAAATTCTTTTCATTTCCACCACGTACTGCTTGTCAGAAACATGTCAAGACCTGTTCATTCATCAACAAAACTGTATCTTAAAATGGAAAATAAAAGGAAAGAAAAAAGTCACAAAAGCATAATTCCCTTTGGGATAAAAGTGGCTTAAAACCTACAGTATTGATTTCTCCCAAGTAGAACTGGTTAGCTCCTAAAGGGCCTGACAGCTCAACTTGATCCTAAAACTGACTCAACAGTTGCATTGCTTTGCTTCTGCAATTTACCAATTGTTTGGCAGGAGGTACTCCATTCGCTATTCCACAGAGAGGTGAGAAGAAGGATTTCTCAGCTCACAGTAATCAGAGACTGTGGAAATGGGAAGGAGAGCTGGGAATAGAGGAAGATGGAAAGACAGGGAAGGAAGGGAAAGAAAAAATCATTAAGATGATGTACGTGTGTGTGTGTGTATATGTATGTATAATACCATAGAGTAAAATATAATATATACATGATAATTGCAATAAGCCAATAATAAGCGTTGTAATGATTATGTATCACAAACATATACTATTAGAAAAACTAAAAAAAAAGAAAGGGAAACAATGAATCTATAAACAGTATTGGCGGTGTCTCCTTTTCTACATTTTGTTCATTTTTTTCTCATTTTCTCTCTCTCCTTTTCTTTGTGTTCTTTTCACTCCACCTTGTCCTCTTTCTTCCTTTCTCTTCTTTTTCACCTCCTCTCTTCCTCCTCTTTTCATATCTCTCTTTGTTTCTATTTCTTCTCTGTCTTCCTTGCAAAAGAAAAACTGTTTTCAAAATGGCCCTCAAGCCGGGTGTGGTGGCACAGACCTATAATGCCAGGATTTGGGAGGCTGGGGCAGGATAATTCCTGCAAGTTTGAGGGCAGGCA
Organism: Heterocephalus glaber; assembly: GCF_000247695.1. The sequence continues at coordinate 1,387,303 of NW_004624801.1, forward strand.
AGGCTGCATAGTGAGTTTAAGGCCCAGCTGGACTATGTAGCAAGACCCTGTCTCAAAAAACCAAATAAATAAATAAAAAATTTTTAAATGGCCCTCAAAATCAAATTGCAGACTTGAACACTGGAATTTTGTAGCTCTTCAAACTCTTTGCCACACAATAAGTGATTTATTTATTGCAACAATAAAAAATTAGGGCAGTTATCTTTTTTCAAACATTGTCAGTATGAGTACTTGACCCTTGAGATAGGCTGAGGGGTGAAAAAGGGAAAGATTCTTTCTAACTTTTACTGCTCAAGCATTTTACACCAAGTGTGACTAATTGTCCGCAGCATTATGAAACTCTAAACTGATTCCACGAACCTTTAGTTAGAAGCAGATTTTGGCCGAAAATGACTCAAGCAAACTTTCCTTCTCTCCCTTCCCTTTCCTTCCCTCTCCTGTTTTTGTTGTTGTTGTTGTTGTTTTTATCTCGATTGTTTTCTCTCCATCCATTGTATAGCATCCAAGATTTCACAGGGAAACACCCCATGGCATGTTTTCCTATGCAGGTTAAAATCTTTAATTTTGTTATTTTCCCCCCTAACATGTCACTGATCCCATTACAGTGATTAGACTTTTCTTTTGAACTGTTACCTGAGGTAAAAATTGAATTGGCAAATTGGCCACTGAGAAGGGAGGCGAAAGGAGGGAGCAGTGCCAGCCCAGCGCTGCATGGGCTGCTGTGAGAGCAGGACTTCAGTTTCACACCACGATTCAAGATACCCTGTGTTCAGCTCTGATGCTGCAGCGTCTGTGGTTGTTATGCATTAAAAAACTGAAATGTGTTTCCTCACTTGAGAGCAACTAACCAACATGAAATACCACATTTATGTGCATAGCAGCCATATATTGGATAGCAAAACAAGGTTCCTGCTAGGGAGACCGTTGATGCTTGGTTGAGCTAACTTCAGAATTTTGTGCTGCCTTTTGTTCATTACTGGAAGCTCCAGTATTGCCAATGTGAATTACAAAACCATTCATTTAATGGTATAAATGAAATTATGTTCTACAAACTGGGTTTTCAGGGCGGTAATATGATGCGTACAATAGTGCTTATGTAAAGGACATAGGAAAAGATTTAAATAGCAGCTTCCCATGTTTCCTTAACCAAACAAAGTAGCGCTTTACAATGGTATGTTATGACTGAAATCAACCAGTGATAAAAAGATTATTTTTTAACCAGGCTGGAGTAAATTTCTGTACTATAAAAAATAATTTTTGAAAGAAAAGTTTCATGGAACACTGGTGAGGATTAAAAGAGCTATTAGGGACCAAATTACATAGAAGTTATTTCTTTTAACTTTTTCATTCTGTGCAAAAATTCTGTCAGACAGTGACAGAGATCATCTTGGCAAATCTACCTTTGTAGTCCCAAATTCTATGGTTCCGTTTGGTTGGCTTCAAATCTGAACAGGAGCTGTTTTGTATATATATTTATTATCCCTAGAATTTCCAGGACAGTGTTGAACAGTGAGAAAGATAAAATGGGGATGTAAAATTTGACTAACAGACATTGGTCATATCAGTGAAATTTGTTGCATGTAGCCATGAGCTAAGACAGTGAGCCTCTTTCATTTTCACTGTGCACTGAACTCTCAGTACTCAGAAGTTTATATTCTTTTTTTTTTTTTGTACCACGGATTGAACTCGGGTCCTTGTGCTTGCGCAGCAGGCGGCGAAACCACTGAGCTAAATCCCCAGGCCCCAAGAAGTGCATATTCAGAGAACTCGCCACCCATAGGCAAAGAACTGGATTGAGGAGTTACTTGCTTCTTGAGTGAACAATTTTTGCCTCATTAGCTTAAATGTGTTTTTACTTGGACAAGTTATCTCATTTTACATCATTTATAAAACAATTCAGTCACAAATCTCCATCTTTTAGTGAATGGAGAAGCAAAGCAATGAAATACTATCTGTAATCAGAGAGACAATGGAGTACTGAGGTCTACAACAAAAGAGACAAGCCTCAAAATTATTATGCAAGTGAAAGAAGCCAGACACAAAAGAGCACTGCTATGATTCCATTTCCATGAAATATCCAAAAGCAAAAATCTACAGAGAGTAGGTAGGAGTGAGTGACTTTCTAGCAGACCAGGTGTCTACGAGGACGATAGACAAGTTCTAAGATTGAATTATAGTGATGCCTGCACAGTATATGGATTGGCTAAAATCACTGAATTGTAATGTGTACGGTATATAAATTATACCTCAATAAAGCTGTTGAGCAGCAACAACGAAATTCAGCATTCGTTCTTTTTCTCCTGGTCCATACTAATGAGAGGAAACATTGCCTTCTTTAGTCTCACTATCCTAAATATTTTTGTTGTAGCAAACCCAGAAAAGTTTGTAAAAGGTGATCAAGAGGACAACTCAGGCAACCACATAGCTCTCAGCTTGATATAATAATTGGAGCAAATGATAAAATTGTGGAAAATATATTCACATAGTTCCCAGCGTCAATTTGTGACTTCTGAAAAAATTATCTTCCTTACTTTTAATATTTAACTATCTGCCTAAAATGTTGGTCCACAAAAAAAATCACCAGGGGAGAGGCATGGAGAGTTATTTATTTATTTGTATTTGCAGTGCCTTCTCTCGTGGTCAGATGTTTTACAGATTAAGTAGAAGTGAGGGGGAAATTCTGCTACAGGAAAAACAAAAGTAAGGGTAAGTTTGCTTTCTGTCATTACTTTCCTCCACACTCCCCCTGAATCTTCTTCTTCTTTTTTTCCTGCCCCTTATTGGGACTTTGACAAATGACAATGCAAGAGGAGAATTTATGTTGGGTCTTGGAGATTAGCACATTATCACAAGCAAAACATAGCCCTTGGCCTCCGCCACTGGGGAGCAATTGAAAGAGTCTTCGAATGTGATGCATGGGTCAAGACCCATTTCTGCAGAAATGGGGATGCTGTTATCCCAGCAAAAGTCTTGGGAGAAACCCTTGGAGATTGAGGTGAAGACACTGAGCACTGGATGAGAAGCATTTAGCCAGAAAGCTCACTCTGGAAAGGAAAGAGGAACTGTGTAGCTCCCCGAAGACTGCCGTGTTGAATGATTTAAGGCTACCTGTAGGAAATGCCTTTTGCTTTATTGCTTTCTAGTCTCCCTTCTTTTCTGGAAGAAAAAGAAGAGGGAAAAAGCAGAACAGAGATCCTCCCTGCCTTACACCCCTTTCAGTATTCCCAAGGAAATGTTCTCAGGAACATGGTCTCACCTTTTCTATGGAAGGCTCTTCTACAACAACTGACAGGGAATGAAATTGGGGGCCAAGATTAGACCTCCCTCGGGCAATTTTTTAAAAATGTTTGATTGTATGCACAATTCTTTTAAAAGTTTGCATGCTTAGTTTACAACTTTGGGCTCAAATATCTGAGAACATTCGTCATGAAGCAATTTCAGGGAACAAACAAATGCAGTTTCTTTCATCTGAAATACACACTCAGGGCCTACAGGATATGAACTTACTCCTGAAATCACCAGAAAACTTGAAAAACAATATTGAGAAAATAATAAAATGAAGAGCTATTTGGAAGGTCATAAATATCTTAGTATGGTTATTCTAGATTTTAGACATTTAATTTGGTGCCCATAGTATATAAAAAGTAAAAAAAAAAAAAAAAAAAAAAAAAAAAAATGTGGGCATGAAAAAGCATTGAACAGCAGGCAATGGGAGAATATTTATAACCTGACTTCGCAGAGACAATTTATTGGCACTTGAGAGACACACATGTATAGAGCAGGGCCTCTCAAATGAAGGACTCTCATCATTCTGGGCCCTGTAGTTCTTTGCCACGGGAAATTGCATGTGTAAGGAAAGATGTTTAGCAGCATTCTTGGCCACTGTCCAATAGATACCAGGAGCATCTTCAAAGTTGTGACAACTACAAGTGTGTTCAAACATTTTAAACGTTCTCTGGTTGGTGAGGGGGGCCAATAAGAGGCAAAATCAACTCTTGGTAAGAACCATTGATTAAGATAGAATGGTAATCCAATCTGCCCTCTAGTTTTTTGTTTGTTTATTTGTTTGCTTTGTAGTACTGAGGACTAAACCCAGGGAGTTCTGAGCTACATCCCCGTCCCTTTTTACTTTGAGACAGAGTCTCACAAAATTGTCCAGACAGGTCTTCAATTTGTGGTCCTTCTGCCTTAGTCTCTCAGATAGCGGAGATTACAAGTGTGCATCATTATGCTTGGTTATTCTGTAGTTTTGGGATTGTGTTTATGCTTTTCAGCCTTCCTGGAGAATGAAAGATGAAGCCACCCAGTGGCATGTGTGATATTTTTATACTGAAGTTACTAGTTTGGATGAAACCTGACATACTTCTTTTGATCCAAATTCACATGACTCCTGGTTATTTGATGCTACAGTTCAACTTATGAGGAGATGACCTTCATTCCTCCTTGTTAGCTCTTTTGGACCCCTACATGTGGGGTAGTTCTCCATACAATAGTAAGAACAATAACAGATATGGAATATTTCACATGCCCCAAGTGCTAAGGTGTGAAGGCCCTGTGTTCAACCCCTAGTACCAAATTTTAAAAGTTTTATAATTATTAGGGATATGTCATCAATATTTGCTTTCTGGAGATAACCAGTTAATTATATTGCTTCCTGCCTTCCCTGAATTCTGATCAGACTAAGAATAGACTTGGACATCAAATAAAGCTCTAACTGCCAGTAAAGTTGGATTGCATAACTCAGCCTGAACTGGAAGCCAACATAAATTTCCTACATCTTTCTCCAAAACTGTTCCCAAAGGAACCCTAGGATTCTTAATACATAGAATAAGGAGAATGAATAGTGCCAGGAAGCTGACCTAGAGAAAAACTATGCACACAGTTACCCTGGTCTCATCTGCTAACCATACTGATGCTCCTTTGGAGATAAGAAAAGGGGTATAAAATCTAATCCACTTGAGAAGTAAACTGTTTTTGATAAGGTTGTAAGCATAAGACAATCCCTTTGGTCTAAAAGTCTTAATGGAAGAAACTGAAAGCATTTTACTACATGGAATGGGAAAGGTAAAGAGAAATCAATCAATGTAATATAAGTCACTAGTGGAGGAGATTTAGGGAGACGCTTCTCATGGAAAGAACACACCATTGGCAGGATTACTAAAGAACTGAGTGGATGCTATGACTTGTTTCTAGATGTCTCCCTAAAGCCTCATTTGGTCATAGGTGGGGCTTTCTCAGAGGTGGGTGGATCTAGGTGTGTGACACTGGAATTGATTCATGGTGTAAGGCTAGGCTCAAGGGCACTAGGACTAAGGGTGTGAGTGCTGCCCACCCTTAGTAGTCTGGATAAGATAAAAGGGGCAGAAAGATGCTGTTAAGGTCCCTTGGTTGCTTTTGCTGTCTTCTGCCTGCCACCAACTGTTTCTTCTCTGTGATCCCCCTTTGCTATGAGCCACTCAGCCTTGGAGCCAGCCAACTATGAAGTGAAATCTCTATAAATGTTGAGATGAATATATCTTTCCCCGTTTAACTTTGGGAGTCAGGTATTTTGTCTCAGCAAGGAGAGAAAAGTAACTAAGACAGTGGGTGGATTTAGAGCTAGACATTTTTATAGCATTAAGTAGTCCTACAGTCTTAAAGTATTAATGCTGATAGAAGAAATATAGATGAAAAATGATGAAATTGATGAAAAATGATGGATTCTAAACTAAAGTAATAGAAGTAAAACAGAGAGGAAAAATAGCTAAATGAACAATGGGAAATAATATAGAACAAAGAATCCAGACAGAACTATCAGATCTCTTTTCTCTTGCACAGGGGTCCAGGAAGACACTACAATTTATTTAGCAAATGCATAAGTGGCCCTCATTATGTGGCAGGGATGATGGCAAGCACTTAATTCAGTCTTGATAATAATTTCAGTGAAATAGGAATTACCATTATCTCCCTTTATATGTGAGAAAAAACAGGCACATGGAAATAACATCACTTGGCCATTTGGTTAGTAAATGGTGAATCCTAGATTCAAATCTAGGCAGGGAGATTCAAAAGGTTATGATCTTCCAGCTAATAGGATATGGATATATAAGAAAAGAACAGCTCTGTGGAAAGTATAATAAATTAGATACTTGTTTACTTTTTTGTTTAGTTTTCTGTGGAACATTTAATATTTTCCTCAACTAAATAAAAGTGTTGGTACACTTTTAAGAAAATATGAGGCAAGAGGTTCTGTAAAATTTAAAGCTCATTTCATTCATGAAAATATTAGAGGAAAAGACATTCTGGGAAATATTGATGTAGAATGAAATCAAGAAATGCAGTGACCACTGAGACATATCTCAAACTTACTCAGCAAAGCCACAATCCAGAAGAACAATAATAACTTTTAGATCTGTTTGCTTATGAAGAAAGTGTAACTCTAACAAATTGGGAAGGTGAGCAAAGTATATTAATATAATTTTTAATTTTGTAGATCTCTTCCAGTATCCTTGTTGGGTTGAAATTACTATCACTTTTTATGTCATCTACTTTCTCACCACAATCCACAGATACTGTCATCTGCTCCTTCACACACAACCTACATCTAACTTTATATCTACATCTGTATCTTCTAATTCTGTATCACCTATATTTACTCCTGTTATATCTGTATATCTCCCCTATTTCCTCAACTGTCTGACTCTTTTGGCTTTGTCCAATAGCAACATCACTTCCTTCATACTCAGAGGATTCCCCTCTATGTGAAATTTCTTCAGTGTTTTCCTCTCCTCAGATTCAATAAGGACTCAAGGACTCTCTGCTAAGACATTAGTAGAACTATTCAGTTGTCTTTTCTGTGATACTGTTTTGACACCAAATTGTGGTCCCAAAATTAGAAATCTGGGGAACCTTGACAGGGCAGTGTGAGACATGCTTTGTGTAGGAAATACCCTGGATCCAAAGTTCATCCTATGGATAACTCTTATAAAGATAACATTAATAAAACTCAGATTCTTTTATTTTGTAAGACAAATAATTTAACTTCAGAAGCATAGAAAACGAAAGATAAACATGTCCTCCACAGTAGTTTCAAATTTTTAATTTTCATTATAAATGTGGACTGGCAAAAGCCCTGGTTGAGTCTATGAATATTCAGGTTGGTTAAAGTTCTAACGAATCAATAAATGTATGTGTCATTTTCCCAATACGTAGGTGGTTGATCAAGGTGAGGATACATTATTGGTAGCTGTTTAAATTTGAAATCACTCTTGTAGAAGAGGGAGGAGATATGGATCACTTTCAAATTTCATATTCAAAATTCACAAATAATAGTTTTCATTTGATGTAATTCTCTATACATCTACCTACATTTATTTCCTAAACTCTCTGTGTTTGCCGTTTTTCTCTACATGTGATATGGAAGTGTCTCATTCTCATTTGTATGCACACGTTTACAGAGTTGTGTCTATACATGTAAACAGTCAACCACCTCTGCTACTTTTATTTATATGAAAGTACAGTAGTCAAATCTTGTTTTGAAGTTTTTTTCTCTCTATTTGAAAAAAATTTAAAAATAATAACTTACAATGAGGAATTTGCTTTGGGGGAAGGCTGAGCTCTTTCGAGGCTACATTGACCCATCTAATATCTCATAAGCTCGGGTGCAAAGTAGACACATGTTTTGAGAAAGTGCATTTGTGATTGTAGACTGTGTATTAAGGGGGAAAATAATGTGATTTGTCATCAATCTCTCCACATGGTACACAAGGGCTGACTTGTTGAAATTTTGTAGGCTTTTATTTACAGAGAAAACACAGACCTGTGCTGCTCAGAGTCCTATCAGTCTGCACAGTCAAAGGCATCACATCTGAAAAGAGACTGTTTAAATCATGAACTTCAGGGATAATCTAATCCAGAAGGAGACCAAAATTACTTCGCTCCTGTGAATAAGAACAAAAGCTAAAAAATTTAATTATTTGCGAATTATTCATGAAGATTTTGATCCTGGCTCAAGGCTAGAGTTGGAAAAGAGAGACAATCACGGATTGTTGCCAATCAGTGCTTCATGGAGGAAAAATATGGAATATTTCAGCCCCAGGATAACACCCCATATTTCTAGATTGTTTAAAAAAAGAGGTGTTGCTATAGACAAGTGAACCTTAGGTGGAAACAGAAATAAAAACAGACCCTTTGAGAAAGAAATGGGATATGGATCAGTGCTGGGAAGAAATTACTGCAATGATGTGTGTTGTTTAGTTATAATGCTCAGATTATAAGTTACATTTTGTGAGAAACATGTGGCTACATGCTAAACATCTATATGCCAAAGTTAATAAAATTACATCCCACTGATATACCTTGTACTACTGATCTCATTTAGTGGTTGGAAACTCCATAGAAAGTCAATGTAGAAATCTGAATGGGTAATACACACACAACACACACAAACACACACATACACACACACAAACTAATCACCAATTTACCTCATAGATAGAAGTAATTCACATGTACAGTACTCAATGCTTGATATGAATGTTTTTTTCTGAAGTTATGGAAGCAATAAAACAGATTGTACCTGTTATGGCTTGCATTTAGATGTCCCCCCAAAGCCTCAACCAAATAAGGTGGGGGTTTTTCAGAGGTGGCTGAATCTAGAGTGTGTGATTAATTCCTGTTGGGGCCAGGCCTAAGGGCACTAGGATTAAGAGCATGAGTGCTACCTGCCCTAAGTAGTCTCGATAAGATGAAAGGGGCAGAAAGACACTGTTAAGATTACTTGTTGCTTTTGCTGCTTCTGCCACCATGTTGCCCCTCTGTCACCCTGCCTTGGAGCCAGCTGTCTGTGGGCTAAAACCTCTACAAACTATGAACCAAACAAACCTTTCCCACTTTAACTTTGGGTATTGGGTATTTTGTCTTAGCAAGGAGAGAAAAGTAACTAAGACAGTGTCCAAGACATATTAACCATACTATTTACATAACTGACAAGCAAGGGAGAGAAGGAATTGAGAAGGATGAGTTTGTATCAGATACTCAAGAAAGACATCTCTGAGAAAATAACATTTCCTTGCAACCTGATGACTGGGGATATGTCAATCAAGTATAAATTTCAAATAAAGACATTCTAGTCGTCAGAAAAAAAAGTGAAGTTGGTGAATATGGAGTAATTTAGCACAAAAATAACAAAAAGTCTAATATGTATATAACATAATTTAAGAAAGGGTATAGGATAAGATCAAATTGAAAAATGAGTCAAGTACCAGATTCTGGAGGTCTTTTGAGGCCAATTTAAGGGATTTAGGTTTTAGGTGGATTGTAATTGACAGAGAGCCATTGGAGAATTTTAGGTGGAGGAAGGACAGATGGAGTCTATGAGTAGAAAAAAAACCAAAAAACAAAAAACAGAGCAGTATTTACTGGAGACTCATGAAACGTTACTGGAAACCTCTGCAGTAGGCTCTAGACTCCTGCCCAGTGTACAATGCAGGCCTGAGAAAAACTAAACTAAACTAAACTAAACTAAACTAAACTAAAAGACAGAACTAAGACAGAAAGCAAGGCACCAGGATAACCAATGGCAGTGCAACAAAGGCACTGGCCAGTCCAAGCCGCTGATTTTTATTGGTAATCAATTAGAGTAAAGGTGAACCATGTGCAAGGGCAGAACTATGTGCAAGGATGTGCAATCATGTGGTTTCTATGGAAATAAATGTAAGTAAACCTCATAAAGGACAGACATTGTTTAATTAGGAATAGAATAGACAAAAGATATGGTTGTATTTAGAACATTGTCCTTCTAGTTAAGAAGATTTTAGTTGTGGGAACAAAATTTGGGCATGAGTTACTCTGACCTTGGCACATAGGCTTTGGCCAGACTCACTTCTATAAACAAGTCAATTGTGAGGTTAACTCTTCACAGCCTGCACTGCTTACAGCCTGCTTTGGGCATAATCAATATTGCAGTCTCCTGCAAATATTCAGTTTATTCTAGAGTCCAGTAAGATAAAATGGTGGCTGGAATTGAGCAAAAGCAGTGAAGATGAAGGGACGTTGCTGGATTTGGTAGATGTTTTAAAGACATAGCACTTGGGATTGGATGTAGAGAGAGAGAGAGGGAGGGAAGAACCAAGAATTACTCAATTGTATAGAGTTGATTCCGTTGTTCAAGAGTATATCCCTGATGTTACAACAGGGATATAGTTACCAAAAGATCAATTTTTTTTGCTTTGCATGGATTACCTCATTTAATTTTCTTAACCCCTCACTGGCTAGAGCATGCCCTTGGCTATATTGTATATGGAAAGAGACTCATACTCATATTAAATATGTTGGTTAACATTTTGCTCAAACCAAGCAATGAAAAACTAGTCTTCCTACTAAGTAATCCAGATGTAATTTGTCTGACTTCCTTATAGATCATGGTTTTATTTTCTATTTCTGGGAAGTACTTAACATCTTTTCCAGAAACTTGACATAAAGTGTAGTAATTTTGCTACATTGCTGCAGCTCAAATGTGTCTTGGTTCCTGGTTTAATAATGATGATAGCTATCATTTGTTGTATGGGTCTCAAGTGTCAGGCACACTATTGCTATTTCACTGTTATTAAATTAATTTGATTATAACAATAGAAATATATCACATGAATACAAGTATTATTACCCTTTCATAGAGGATGAAGTTAAAGGCAGCGATTTTATACCCATCTACAAGTATTTGATTCCAAAGTGAATTATTTTCATTTAGAACTTAGCATGTGAAAGTGTTTCATACAAGGGGAATCAAAAGTAAAATAATATTTAAGTACTAGTATATATCTGTTAAGATCCATAAATTTAAAAGGCCAACAAAAGTGAATGTGGTGAAGATAGGGAGAAGTTGAAACTGCTATACAGTGGAGCTGGAAATTTAAAATGGTACCTTATAACTATTTCAGACAACTTTTTATCAGTTTCCAGTAAAGTCTATGTACATACCTTCTCTGAAACCCAGTAAATCCACCCTTCTGTTATATCCAAGAGACAGGAGAGATGCAACTATTTTTCAGCAGTGATTTTTAATCACATAATATTTACTAGGTACTTTGTAGGTGCCAGGTACAATGCTGTATTCCTCAGGTCTCCAAGCAGAACGGAATAGGATGTATAATAGATTTATTACAGGTAATTGACTCATGTGATTATGAATGTTGAGTCTAGATCCATACTCAGAAAAGTAAATAATTTAGTTCTAGTGAAAGTGGGAGGTCCTTAGAAGCAAGAGAGCCAACAGTGTAAGTTCCAATAGAGTCTACATCCCCAGTCAGACTCCCTCCCAGCTCAAAGACATCCATCAGTCAGAGAGGAGGAATCCTTTCTTACCGACCCTGTTATTCTTTTCAACACAGTGGACAAGGCCCACTCACACTAGGGAAGGCAATCTGCTTTACTCAGTCTACTAACTTAAATTGAATTATAGTAATCTCATCAGGAACATGCTCTGACATACCCAGAAATAATGCTCAAGCAAATATATGGTCATTCCATGATCCAGTCAATTTGACACAAAAATTACCCATCACAGATGTTAGACAACTTGTTATACACGATGAAGAACCCCCTCTAGTATGACTATGTACCCCAATGTGTCAGTACCCACTGCCTTGGTATTACTATGGCTTTCCCTTTCAATTTTGACATGCCCCTAGTTTGGATAGTAAGCCATTGGATCCATCCAATTCTGACCCATGCCATCCATACAACAAACCTGTTATAAATTATGGTATCAAACATAATATTAAAACTCAACACCATCCCTGAACTTTCCCCTCCTAAGGGATCTAATAAAGATACAGTTTAAAAGTCAAGTAACACTTCTGCACATTGCTGAATGGTTTAAGCACTCCATTCTAGATTTCATTAAAGGAGGTTGTATTTTTGCACTTCTATGCAAAAAGTCACATTCACTCCTCAATTCTTAACATTAGGATATTATTCCCTGTCATTGGAAAACTGGCAGTTCTACTTTACAGACTGTTCCAAAACAAAACAGTTTCAGCGAGTTTGAGATTTTAATATGTCCCTTGTGTAGAATCATAATTGTGGGTCCTGAAAGGAGGAGACTTAATCCACTATGTGTCATCAGTGTTTCGTCCTAAGATTTTTTCTTAACTATGATGTCCACAAACACGGTTTTATCTCACAGTGGCCACTGTGGTCATTTCTGCCTTTACCATGTTTTCTTAAAAGGGTGGTGAGCTTTCTATTTGACAGCCTCCTTACAAAAATAGGATGGACAGGATGATAGAATTTGGAAGGAGCCCCCACCTGGCTACTGTGTGAGCGGACTCTCCCTCTCATTTCACCCAGACAGGGAGCCACCTTGACAGAGACATCGGCAACTCTGGTCAAGAGGAGTGGATGGGCTCTGCGCAGACTGAGAGTCTGGCCTGGGCTAAGAAAGCTCACCCTGAGCTCACCTCCCTTACACCAAACAGCACTGCTCAGATCATCTTTCCAATGTAAGGGTTCCTCCTTGCTCCTGCTGAAGTCCTCAGCCGCACAGACTTGTCTTGGAAACTGTTTTCTCCCTGCCGGTGCATGGGGATGATGATTTAAGGAACGATGAGCCACTCCGGATTGCTTTGGGGGAGGAATTTTGCCCATCATCCCGCAAGGGCTGACCTTTGGCCAGAGAGGTTTCCCAGGCTGCTACAGTGGCTCTGGGGTCCTGGGATCCTCAGTGGGGAAACAAGGCTGAAAGCAAAGATGCACAGTGGCTCTCCCGCTTTGGTTTCCATCTCCAGTGAGCTCAAGGGGAAGCTATTGTTAAAATAAGTGTAGAAATTAAAAGACTCTGCTTTGGGGGAAAACACTGCTTCTGTGTGTTAAAAACAGGTGCTGTTCGCTCTGGGAGGCTAAGGCAGGAGGATTCGAGGTTTGAGCCCAACCTGAGCCATGTAGCGATGTAGTGAGACCCTACTTCAGAATAAAAAATACAAAACCGCTGGGGATATAGGTTGAGTGTATGAGCCCTGGGTCAAATCTCCAATACTCCAAGCAAAAAGAAGACACTGTTACTGGAAACACTTCGATGTAAATGAAGCCACCAAGAAATATTTCTTTGCCTCTTCTGTTTAAATCTCTACTGTAATTATAATTATTTTGCCATGTATTTGATGCTCTAGCATAACTGGAAATTGGTATTCACTGGGTGATGGAATGCGTCTTCGATTTAAGATGAGGTAAGTGCTATGTGTTCATGATGCTGTCAGCTATTGGACTTTCTCATGAAAATGAATCCCAACACCATCCAGTTATTGAAATGAAACATGATTTTTTTTAATCTGATACATGATTTTAATAAGAATAATAGCTGCTGAAATAATAGAATTTAACAGCTACCTCCTAGTGCTGTTATTAGGAGCAAATAAGATTTAAAGGTCATGTTTTTGCAATTATACCTGAGATATAGTAAGGAAATGCAAGTATTTAACTCTTAATAATAACTTCACCTGTATTCCTCTGAATAGTATCATAACCAAGCCTCTAGACAGACCCGTGTACACTTTATGAACATAAGGATAATGAATGTTCACAAGAGCCCTCTGAGATATGATTCATTATTCCGTCCAGTTATTAAAGGGGGGTTGAGGCTCAGAGAATTTTTAATAACTTGCCTGAGGCCAAAGCCTAGTAAGTAATAATTTGTCCCTCATATTCTGTCTGGCAGGATGAAGAAGTTCCCTGAGGCAATGAGGCAATGGGCAAAGAAGTTTGGATGAGAGAGATATTTGGAAAATTTCAGGAAATGTGAGATTCTACCTATGCAATCACGCTGCAGTAGGCATGAGTGAGATAGCCTACCATGAAAGAGAAAGAAGAGTTCAAAATACTAATAGTAAGAAGACAAGAAAAAACGTGTAGACATACTGAGCATTAAATTCTAGCTATGGTAAATTTTATTTATGCCAGAACATCAGACATTTACTTTATGAAATAAATGGAATTCACTTTTTTTTTTTCCTAGACTGGGTGATTCTTCCCTAGGACCACAACTGCTAGTGAAATGTATCCTTACTTCCCTCTCTGTACACAAAGCTGGAGGCTAATTAAACTTTGAAGAATCTATTTTTTTTCTCAAAACTTACACATTTCTTTCCAAAGGAATTATATATTTTTTATAAGGACTCTGAAGCTTTATCCCAATAAACTTATTCCCCTCACTGAAAATGATTACATTTATTTTTCAAAGAAAGTTTGAGAAGAGAATGAGATCATTTAATTGTTGTTGCTAAACTTTAATAGTACCTAAATACAGGAATTGGTAATCTTTGTCTTGTTTATCTGTTGTTTCTTTATGCTTCTGCTGGATCAGTAGCAGTCACTAAATGACAAGATGCTAATCAGACCTTTTTTTTTTCCCTGCAATTTGAAAGAAAGAAAGCAAACCTCACCTTAGCACGTAATGAGGCAGTTCTTGCTGATTTTGGAAAAGGAATTAGCTCTGGAGAGAAAAATAACAAACTTGGTCCTGAGGTCTTTCCTATATCTTGAAAAGGCCAGTTTGGAAGGGGAAGTGTGGAAAAACAAACAGAAGGTGCCCAGGTTTCTTTATCATACCTGGAGATGGATGCACTCAGCTCAACAGAGCTCTGCCCTGGCGCCAGCTCTTCCTTCTTTTCAAAATTTTTTTCCCTTTAAAATGGCAACCACCGCTCTATAAAATGATCTATTGGGACTTCAAAGCCATGGCAATTCCATGTGGCACAGGATGTACGCAATTAATTATGTGATGCTTAAATGACAGGGTGTAGGAAAAATAAGGGAGAAGAAGAAAATGGGTTTTTTTAGAAAAAGCAAAAAAAAAAAAAAAAAATCCAAAGTAAACTGAAAGACTTGGTTGTCTGCCTGCCAAGAACCAGTAGCAGATAAGGCCTCTAGTTGCTGTGGAAACTTGGGCCTCCAGGAGCCAGAATCCAATTTCAGAAACCACAAAATCAACATAAACGTGTGCAAAAATAAAAAGGTTTGTTTGGCAAGTAATAAGGAGAAGGCAACCAATGTATAAAACACATGAACCAAGGTGACCTCAGCCAGCGGAAGCCGTAATGCCGACGATGTCCACGGCAGATTGGGCACCTCAGAAATGAGCGGGAACAAGATGCAGTCCATACCGCTTTCTGTTATCAGGTAATTGCTACCTTTTGGAAATATTAACCATATCCACCACACTTCGTCCCATGCCTCACCTCAGAAAACATAACACCACCCTTCATGCAGGTAACGTTAGAAACCTTGATTTTAACTCAAGAGACCAGAAAACAGACAGCGAAACTTGTCACTTGTTCTTTAGATCGTGAATTACACGCTATGTCATCAAGAACAAAATAGAGAATATAAGAATATACAGCCTTCTTTATTCCTTCTCCGGTATCTGCAAGAAACAATTGTATTCTAATTTTTTTTTAAATTCACACTTGAACATTTAATAAGCTTTAATGTTATCTGAGCTCTTCATGTAATTTGGTTTTGAACTAAAGAAATAGCACCTAAAATAAAACTTTTTAATGAGTGGGTGACTTTTAACTCATCTCACACTCTCAGAAATTATTTACATATGCAAAGTTATTATTGTGTTTTCCTTCATTTCCTTTTGACTCAGTTCATTAGTAAGCTGATCGATCATTTGCTTTGGTATAGTCAACTTTGTATTTTACTTAGCATAAAACTTGGAGGAGTTTAAATATAAATTTCAGGGGACCTAGAAGTTTGGGATCATAGAGAAAATGTGCCAGTATCTTGGTTCAGAGAGAGTGACCATAAGTCTTTTCCAGGAATAAAATTATTTAAAAATTGCATTTCAGACAGGTAAATATATAAAATAAAGCAAAAACAAATACAAGGTAATATAAGTTTCAATTCCTTATTTTTTAAAAAACCCTCTTTTATTTCCTTCTCAATTTAAAATTTTTGCTTCTCAATTTGAGAATGAAATTTAAAATACATACCCCACTTTCCTGATAATAACCCACACTGTCTAAGCATCACATCACTTATGGTGTTTCTTGGGCGAACACAACCAAGTCATACCTCCTAGCAGCTGATACTGGACCATGCAACTTAGGCAGAACAGAGAGACACCGCTTTCAAGACTACTGCAGGATGATCCTTCATACTCTCTAGCTAGTTAAAGATAGAGAAAAAAATAAACCCTGAAGTTCATAGTGGAGATCACTGTGTTCTGATGGAGGGAGTCTTGATCTCTGATTTCTACCTAGAGAAGAGCTATCTAGGAGGACCACTTCATCAAAATCATCCATGCTAGGTGCTACATGCATGACAAATCATCTTTCACTAGGTTGCATCACTAGGATTTGTAGCACAGGGTACCACACTGTATGCCCTGTCTGGTACAACAATCCCCAAGAAACAGCTGCACATTCCCAACCTCTGTGAAGGAGCCTTGCATCTGTAGGAAGATGAAGACACCCTCGAGGCATGCTTTGCCTGTTCATCTGGCTCAATCATAGCCTACTCATGTCTGATGGCTACATAACTTTCATTTTCATAAGCATGCCAAGACTATGCTTCCTTTTCAGTATTGCCCAGGGAAAACATAGTACTAATAACACACACTGACATTTGAAATACAGGAAACATATTCACTAATCTATTTAGTGAGGAAGGGAATGACAAACCCACAAATGTTCAGAAAAGATATTTTCTTGTTCCTTCTGTAAAACATCCTTTCAACAATTCTTTAAAAGGACTGATGGGCAATGTAAGTCAAATCCTTGGCCTATGTTTTAAAGAATAAGGGGATAGAAAAGTGCAGTGATAAAACAAATTCCCTCCTGGACACTATAAATGGCAAAGAGAAAGCTGAGAGCCTTAAAGAATTCATCACTACACTATGCTGTATTTGGAGATACAATATTTGTTACTATGAGCATGGTTTGTCCAGTTAAAGTTCTACCAGCAGTACAGAAAAAAATATGATATCTGATGATCTGGAGAGTCAGAGGAAGTTGATAACATTCTTCTTTGTTTTCATAACCATTTAAGGCACTGCAGGAAAGGGAAGCTGCTATTGAAGAACTGTTCGTTTGATTCAGTGTACAAGTATATTACAGCACATTGGTTTTTTTTCTAGAAGTTGCCTCTTCAGTTTGTTTGTACTTTTAATTCACTTACAATGAATACTTGCTTGTTGGAAATATTAAAGTTATATTCATATGGTAGAACTTTCTATGAACATTAAAATGTTTTTGAAGAAAATTTAATAACTAAGGAACACTTTTGAAATAAAGATACAAAATATTAGGAGTCTAATTCTGCTCAGGATTATAAATGACTTTAATTTCTCCTGTATCATTTTCAATAACTTCAAATTTTATCTTCTAAAATTTGATATTGTATCATTCTAAAAAATTGATATTTTTACTTGTGGAAATAATTCAAATAATCTAATCTTCACTCAAGATAAATTTAAGGCAATCTATAATGTGAATATATATTATATAGTGCATTTAAAAGAGATATGAACAATCAAAGAAATAGAATTCTATTGCTATACATTTTTCTATAGCTATACATTTTAGGTGTGCTTTTTCAGTATTGTGCATATATTTACTTATTTAATCCTTGTAACATCCAAGAAAGTAGGAAACATGTTATTTTCTTTCTTAGAAAAGAAAATTGAGGCAGAGAGGGTTTGAATCACTTGTCTAAGTTCTCTTAGCTAGTTAGTGCAGAAGATGGGGTTTGAACCCATGTGGTCTGATTCCACAAGCCAAAATTTTAGGCACTATACTCAAGAATGGATTTAAGAAATAAAAATAGAGTTTGCCCTTGGCTTGCTCTTCCACAGAACAGCTGAAATAATAAGTTCTATATATTTATCTTTCTATTATGGAAGCTTTTATGTGAGTAAATAGATGCTTTCCTGGCCCTCAGTTTTAAGAGGAGTTATCGTTGAAGTGAATGAGGGCAAGAATTTCAATTGTATTATTACTGAATGTATACAAGCAAAATCCAATCTGGGAAAGGGAGCAATGAATCAATACTTAAACCCAGAAGATCTGGGTTTGTAGACATTTTTATCTTTTCATGGGCAAAGATGGATAAAAACTTGTTTCCTTATAACAGTGGCGGCTAAATCTATGGCACACTGCTGCTTGTATCACTGAAAGCTCTAAAAGGTTCGCTACCACTGCCTTATACAAACAAGAGCTATTGTGATGGAGCCCCCTTTTCAACTTCTTCTCTTTCTGATCAAAAATTACTGCAAAGGTCAGAGTGGGACAGAGAGGCAGAGTTAAACCAAGCCTCTTCAGCAAGATCATTTATTCCAAAGGGACCTCATTAATCTAATAATGTTGCACATTAAATCGATTTGCACCCAGAAAATGAAAGCCACACAGGGTGATATATAGTCAATGGAAACTCCCCAAATGATCCCCAAACCCAGTCAATGTTTCAATCTCTTACTACTTCTTTTATTTTACACAGAAAATTAAATTAATTTTAGCTGTTGAGTTCTATTTGTGTTGAGAATGTCCATTAAAATCTGGCTGTAATGTTTATGAATACCAAAACAAGGCCACCAGGGCACATATTAACTCAACGCAAGTCTCTCTTACAGATCTGCCAAGCAGTTCCTCAGACATGAGTAATACAAATAATAATGATTCACAGCCTCAAATTGAGAGAATAGATAAAACAAAAGAGAATGTAATTGCTGTAAAAATATCATAATGAAGTTCCTTTAGGTGCTTTAGAACAACTTTTCAAACCACTGTTTTGACCCCTGGTTAGAGGAT
This sequence comes from Heterocephalus glaber, assembly GCF_000247695.1. The sequence goes on from NW_004624801.1 coordinate 1,406,085, forward strand.
GGAAAATAAGTTAAATATGTTCATCAGATTTTGTTTTAAAACCTTCAGAAAGATATTTTAAAGGAAAAACTCAAATATTTAATAGAGGGTATGTTAAGGTCTAAACTGTGAACACGTTAATTATAGAATCTCTTCACCATGAAATGCCTTTTTTGTGCCAAATGTTTCACTAATTTCCTAGTTCTTTTTAAGTATATATAAAAGTTTGCTTACAAATCAAGCTGAAATAAAAGGAGTAGAAAGAGGCAGAATGATTTACTATTAGATTGTTAGTGACTAATGTTGAAGAGAGGTGAATAAGGATAAAACACTTTAAAAAATAAACCATCTCAGTTTGAGCCTAGTCTGGGTAACTTAGCACCTTAGCAAGACCCTGTCTCAAAAAACAAAACAAAAAAACCCCCCAAAAACCCCAAAACCCTCATAAATAGTAATGTGAGCTAATGGAGAAACAGCATTTAATTTGAAAAAGAAAGTGAATTTTCAATGCTATTTTCCAGTAATACATGCCTGTCTATAATTCACTCACTAGTTAAAGTTGAAACTGAGGAACATTCTTGATGTGTGAAAATACAAATACGTATACACAGACAAACTAATTCAAAAAATTGGTTTTAAAAATTTAAAACATTGGGCCCAGGATTTAACTCAGTGGTGCCACTGCTTGCCTTAAAAGCGCAAGATCCTGAGTTCCATCCTGAGTACCAAAAAAACAAACAAACAAACTGATTACTCCCTCCATGGAAAATAAGTAAAAAATACTGCATAAAATAAATTTTAAAGATTAAAATATTAAGCACAGATATTCACGTTCAGCTTTGTCTGTGAGGCGATCGTTGTTTAATTTTTCTTGGAATAAACTGAAAAATACAGTATTGGCAAGCTGAGGGAATGAGCTTCAGTTTTATTTTGCAGCATTCTTCATGGGCAGGGCTCTTCAGTTGAGTTTAATTTAGTAGCATTTTCTGTGTCATTAGACTGGTTTCATGGGGGTGAGGGGTATCGGTGCAATAGCATGCTGTTCTTCAAGGGGTGTGTGTGTGTGTGTGTGTGTGTGTGTGTGTGTGTGTGTGTGTCCATGGGCACATATATGGTGACTTTTACCCGAGAATTACTGAGCTGAAGGTCTTTCTGCAGTGAAAATGGTATGGTTTTCTTCTAGTCAGCTTTCCAAGGAGTGGCTCTGTCATCTGCGCCCAGAGTGTAGGTGTCCCGCATCAACTGTGCAGGGCAGACCCGACTGGATCCCTTTCTCACACTGCCTCCAGCGTGGCAAAATGCCAGCCACTCTCAGCAATCACATGCACTGGCAGCTTTTAGTTTTCTCTATCATTTACCTCCAAAGGGCTTTTGAAGTGCTCCTCTTCTGGCTTCACTCACTTTGCAATTCTCCAGAATGTCTTTGCATGATAATTGGACTATAAAAGAATGTCAGATTTGAAAATCAAAATCTTGGAACCAAAGTCATAAATGCAAACACGACAGAGAGCCAGACAGGAGGGTATTTTTTCCCAGTATCTTTTTTCCCACCAATGGTCATCCTTTCTTAAAACAGAAGTATAAAACTTGACGATTGTAACAGAATGCAGCATTCGAAAGTTCCCTTATCCTTTGCTGGGAGAAGAGCTAAGAAATGCATTATTGTGCTCAAGTAACTTGAATTTGAACCTGACTGACTTTCATGTTTTGTAGGTTCATGGCGGGTCCTTGTATGTGAAAAATAACAATTTTTTCTTCATCCTGAATAAATTACTTCAGGGAGAAAAAAATCATTGGAGAAAAAGACGTCAGTTTAGAAGAGATGGCAAAATTTTACCCAGAGTGAAATATTATAATCTCTATTTTCAGAGAAGAGTGTGGCAAGTCTATGGCCATTTGAGGTGAGTGGACTGCAGCCTTACCCGCCTATAGGAACGTGAATTCCATGCTCTGTGAGGTCTTTTATGGCCATGTGAGTCTGGGAAATGTTGTGCTTAATTCTCTGCTATCACCTCACACACAGAACTAAATGTCTTCTCTGGCTGGATTCCCTCTTTCTGTCAATGGTGCCACCATTCCTCCAGGACCCAGGCTTGAGATTTGGGAATTAGTTTTTATTCTTCTGGCTTTCCACCCCTGAACCCTGTCACTTACCAAATCTACTCCATTGTTTTATATCTTTTCCCCATCCAAGCATATACTGCTTGTCTTGTTGCAAGAACCTAATTCAAGTACCTATGATTTCATGCTTGCATGAAGTTCCCCTGTAATGGGACTCTTACTCTGTCCAAGTGGTCCCATGTACCACCACCAGATTAATCTTCTTTAAACATCACTTTGATGTTGTCATTCATCTTCAGTGTCTCTCCTTTGCATTTATCTGTGTGGCCCAAGCTGCTGATACGTTCAACCACAAAAGGGTCATGGGACTAAATATTGTTGGGAATAACTGCCTGCTATAACTTCTTTAGGAGACTCACAATGCTCTTTAGCATAGCAATGGTTTGAGGATTTTCCCAACAGAAAAATCTGTTCCTTTTATTGAACACTCCTATTTCTCAAATTAGTTGAACGTGGAAATATGTTTTTTATGCAAAACCATTAACATCTCTCAAATTGATTATTTCAAATTATATACTTTGGGAAATGTATTTCTTTGTAATCCTATCTGGTCTTTTTAAAAAATTATTTTATTGGTACATTTTAGGTATTCAATACATTTACATTTATCACTGGGTGCTTGTACCTGTACATGATGTATCCTGGTTCTTTTTTTTTCCCTATTTCTTGTGCGCCCTTCACCCCCTCCACCCTTCCCTATTTACATAGATTTTCTTTCCATTTTTTTCTTTTCTCATAATTTTTATTTTCCTTTCTTTCCTTCCCCCTTCCCCTCCGACCACCCCGACACCTTTGGACTTTTTCCTATTTCAAATTATCAATTATTCATTTTAATCATTTTAATCCTTATTTACATTTTCAGTTTCTCACACTAGAGAAACTATTCAGTATTTACACATGTGTGTCCTATTTATTTCACTTAAGAATATGGCCTCAATATCCATCCATTTAGCTATAAATGTCTCTAGTTTCTTATTCTTTATGGCTGAGTAGTACCCCATCAACTGGAAACTGGATAAAGAAGTTGTGGTTTTTTTATAAAATGGAGTACTACTCTATCTGGTCTTATATGTTACTAGGACCCAGTGCACATGAACAGCTCAGCAGGAAGACAGAGCCCTTGCCAATGAATTTTGTCTGACCACACTAATTCCCCTTCACTTCCATGGGTTAAATTTCTTAAGACCATTTTATCCTTCAAAAACTAATTCAGTGTCACCTCTTTCATAAAAGACTATGTATAATTCCAGCACCAAAAATTAAATGTCTCCCCTGATATGTACAGCAGAATAATTATAACATGTGTAGAGTAATTCTAAATCCATTTTATCCAATTTGGAAAAGGCATATTGAACACTGGAGTTGCCAGGGTCAGATGGTAAGGAGATAAATTGTAGGATGTCCTCCAATAAAGTGTCTCTGAGGTATTTGTCATTATGGAGCTGTTGTTATAATAGTGATATACAAAGTACTAGGAAAACCTAATTTGTTCTACTTGGGAATTACTTGGTAGCTCAGATAAAGCTACAGAAGATAGCTCTGAATTTAATGAAAGAATTAACAAATTATTACCATTAGACAACTAATGATAGTTAAACTACATCTCTGTATCAAACTCAAAAGCTATATTCTCTGGCTATGCTTCGTGAGACAAAGGACCCTGCTCACTGTTAGAAACCAAGAGTTCCCCAACAACTTGAAAAATACTAAATAACTCCTCAGTTACTTATTCTTCATGCTGCATAAACCCAGTTCCTTTTATCTTTTCTCAAAGGTTTGATTTTCTCAGCCTTTAATCATCATTTCATTTCTCTGAACTCCCTCCAAAGACTCCATGCCCTGCTCTACTTGTCGATTCCACAACTGGTTACTATGCTGGATAAACAGCAGAGCCACACCATGGGCAGCCATACCAAGTGGGAGAGTCTCATTTAGCCAGGCACCCAGCTCACAAATCCTCATTCAGACACTCCCAACCCTGTAGAGCAAAACTTGGCTGTGGATCAAAAGTGTTTTAATGGCCTGTTCATAGAGCATTACATGAGGGTGATGATTTTTTAAAAATTCTTCTGGGCATAATATTAAACTACAGAAACTCCCAAATAAGTACACACACAAAGAACCAGATATATAAGGGATATTTATGATTTCCATTATTTATTTGTTTAAATGAATGTGATCTAGTAAAAATATTTAAGATATATATGTATGCTTGTATGCTGCAGTAAATATATACTAAATATATGGGTATATAAAATGAAATAAGGGATGTAATAGTTATTTTTCAAATGTTTGAAGGGTTATTTTTCTTTTTTCTTTTTTGCACCATGGTGCATTTCTTAATACTTACTACAGAAAGTAAAATGCATCCCTAATCATAGGTGAGCAACCTGTGTCAAACAAACTTATATTATAAATCTGTAGCATAATTAGCAGAGGAAAAAGGACATTTCACTGATAAAGGAATAAGAATTAGCCTAACAGCAAATTTTTTAAGAGGAACTATAGAAGCAAGAAATCAGAGGAATCTTCAGAGTGGAGTGGTAGAGAAAATCATCAGACACTGGGTACTAAGCTAATCCATCTTTAAAACAAGAACAAATGAGGACCAGGGATGTAGCTCAGTGGCACTGTACCTGCCTCACAAGCACAAGGTCCTGAGTTTGATCTCTGGTAACAAGAACAAATGAATATCATTTTCAGACACAACAACAAATTTCCACTAACAGAATTAAAATACACTTCAAGAGAAGAAACGTATTTCTAGGAGAAAAACTCAAGATATAAAAGCAAATAGTTTAAAAAAGGGGAATATACATTCTTACACTAAGTGATCTTAACAAACAGGAATAGATAGCATGTAAATTGGAGAGTATAAAGTTCTCAGGAGGCTATTACATTACTTTGTAAAAAGAGATAAACTATCAAGATAAATCGAAGGTAATAATCATGAAAAGACTTAGAACATAGACACAAATACAACAGACTTTTAGAGAAGATACAGTAAACACCCTTCTATCAATAAGTTTGAGAATTAAATAGATAATTCTGTAGATGTTAGCACTTAAGGAGAATATCCTTAAAATGTCTAAGATGATACTTCTTAAAATACTTATTTTAAAACATTTTTACAAAAAAATACAATAGAAACAAGATTATTAAGAGTTTTCCCCAAACTTAAGGCACAAGATGATTCTAATTTTACTTAAATCTTCTGGAGAATAAAGAACCTATATCTCAACTCATTAGATGAAGCCAGCGTAATCTTGGGAATAAAGCTATATAATAAGAGTAATATTAAAAGGGAAAAGTTAACTTATTTTTGAATTTGGATGGAAAAATTCAAGGAAAACACCAGCAAACAGAAATCTCAGTGATACAAAATAGATTTCTCTATGATCAGATTAGATTGAATTCTGTAGTACTGTGTTTTTTCCATTGTAAAATCTATAGTGTACCTCACTCTACAGAGCACTATTAAAGGCATTTGGGACCCAGAGAGAATGAGGCAGCTGCTCAGATACTTGTATCCACCAAGTGGCTGAACTGGAATGCATTTGGAAAAAGACAACTAGTGGTAACTGTGTCCTATGAGAAAGATATGAAAACTACATGAGATAAAAGATGTAAGGCACAGGGGCTGGCATTTGGAAAATGATTCGCTTATATTGGAGGGAAATTATGGGGTTTTTTTAACTGTGTGTTTCTTCCTATCCTCCCTTCTTTAGCCCATAGTTCATACAATCAAGAATATGGCAGGACAGAATATTAATGATGAGGTTAACTTAAAAAGTGTTCTACTGATCTACTAGTTGATGGACAATTTAGATGCTCTTTGTCTCTCCCTTACGGGGCTTCAAGAGGGGCAGAACAGAAAGAAAAAGTGAAAATTGGGAAAATATTGTCAAGTGATGATGAACTTCAAGGATGTTTAATTGCGATGCCCAGAGCAATCCAAAGAGCCAAAGAGAAGGTCTTTCAAATTGAGCTGTAGATTAAACCCGAATGGCTCCAGATCACGGTAGTAGAATCAGAATGAGTTTGAATCCTAGTTTTAAATGTTTTCCCTATTTACTGCCTTATACATAAATTGTAGAATCACTTTTCCCTGTCATTTCACATGTGTAAGTATTTTCTCTAGACCGCTCTGCCAATTTCTGGAATCTCTCCATTCAGAGATGGAGTCATAAGCAGATGTGGCCAGTTGATACCAAGACAACTGCCCATGTGTGTTTTTTCCACTGTATCATAGGACGCCAGCGCACAGCCTAAGAAACAGTCGGGAAAGTGAGGGCTGTTTCTTGAAGAGCTGATTAAGCAAGACAAAGTCAATTAACATCTGATTACTCACAGGTCTCTGCAAGCAAATTGTTCCAATTACCCAAAACCAGTGAGCAAATTGTGAGGTAATTAAGAAGGGCAGTCATGACTCTGTCGACATGGTCTTGCCACTGTGCTGTTAGAAATTCTGTGGATAGACACGCTGAAGAGCAACTTTCGACATGAGAATTGGGCTGCAGGAGTGCCCTCTACTTAATAATAGCCTATATGTTAAAACAGAACTTCTCTCTACTTTATTTATTCTCAAGCACATGTCAATCCCAATAGGTGTATCTAAATTTTACATTTCAACTGCTTTCCTTTAAATATAAAATAAATGCAACATCTTTACAAAGTGTGATAAGTATATGTATATATACACCTACATTTATATATTGTCACAGCCAAAACATTTTACAACACTGTGAAATAAAAGATAAGACTCCGCTGTTACTGTTTACAGTCTATAATAGGCAACATAAAAACAAAGTCCACATTAGTTATGTAGACAGCATACTTTTATAAACCCATTAAACTTTGTTTTCACAGGCTACTTAGTCATTTCAAAATAAAGCCTAAACAAACTACCCACATATTTACTCTGTCACCAAGAATGAAGATTTGATCTCATTTATGTAGGTGGTCATTAATACAGAGCTGTCAAAATTACTCTATCATGTTTATGGAAGAAGCTACCAAGAACCAAAATGGAATGGACCAGCATATAGATTGCAACAGACTTCTTTCTTAAACTGGACACATTTTTCAATGCCATCATGAGTTCAGAAAGTAAGAAACCATTGCCTGATGACTTGGATTTGGAAAAATAATCTTTAATATACATATAAAATAACTTCTCACTAGGAAAGGGGAGGGAGTTACAACTTGTTTGTTTAATCTTCCATTTTTGCACTTGCAAGATCATGCAAAGGAAGCTCAACTCACAGCCATGGCTCTTCAAAGGACACAGAACACACTCAATTTACCAAGTTGCTGAGGAGTCAGAAGGGCAAAGCAAATAGAGGACATCTGCAAAACTAGAAGTTTGTTCAGGGTTGAGGAAAAGACCCAGCTGGATTCAAACGCTTGAAGGAATGACCTGTGATGATATTGACCTTATTCCATAGGTCTCTGAGGACCTACACAGACCTTATCTCACTTTAACCCATGATAATGCATTACCTGATTACATTCTCTCATTTATGTTTTATACTTTAATTTATATACTGTGATTTTCTTCCACATATGATAATTGTTAAAGAATTAGTAGTCTTTCAATATGACTTTGCTTTTCATTAATGCTTTATTGTACAAATCAGTACTTATAGTATGTAATTTTAAAAAAATTGATTTGTTAAGTAAATATTTGCTAAGTGCCTACTGTACAGTAGATACTAAATGGGGGAAATATATTAATGAAACAAAATCAGAAAGCAAGGAAACAACAAATGTAAGCAAATTTAATAGGGGCTAGGAAATGATACATTCAATGGAAAAAACAGGAGGATACAGGCAGCTGGAGGCTAGAGAGAAAAGTTATACATTTACATAAGGCAGTCCAGGTAGACTTCCTTCAAGGGATGATGGGGGGAAAGGTAGGCAGGAGGTAGGCTAAGCAGGATAATATGTTCCAGGCAGAAGGAACAGTGACACAAATATTTGAGAGTGGAACAAATATTTAAGAGAAACAACAGGAGGCCAATGTGGCCAAAGCAAAATGAAGCACTTGAATTTTACAGTGGAGATTTATGTCATTGAACTAGGACCGATGCAGAAATTCATTTTCTAGGAAAGGGAATTATATCCATGCAAGAACTAGTATTTTGTGGATATTTGTCTAAATAAATATCCATTCATTCAACACATGTTGACTGACTTCCTACTATGAGCTAGCACTTTGGGGCATGGGAGGCATTCGTGAAAACAATGAAGATGCATGTTTTCTTGTAAATTATCAGTGGTCAGGACTAAGCAAGGGATATCTCAATAATTTACAATAGGCTAACTTTCATACAAGAACGTTTGAATGTGTCGTTGTCTAGTCCCTATATAAACAAGAGGCAAAATCTCTGTATGTGTCTCAGGCAGAGGTTCCAACCTTCAGCCACAGGCCAATACTGGTTCATGGTCTGTTGGGAGCAAGGCTTCAGATCAGGAGAGCAGAAGATGAGCAATGGAAGTTTTGCCTGTATTACAGCCACTCCCCGCAGCTCTCATTACCACCTGAGCTCCCCCTGCTGTCAGATCGGCAGCAGCGTTAGATTTTCAGAGCCGTGACTCCTACCGCGAACTGCGCATGAGCGGGATCTAGGCCGCCTGCTTGTTTAAATCAGCCTGAAACAAACCAACAGGTCCTACCTCGTGGAAAAACTGTCTCCCATGAAACCTGTCCTTGATGCCAAAAAGATTGTGGCCCCTTAGGTAATTAACACTGAAATAGCCAGCTGACATATATAATAAAATGTACTTGTCAAAGTCAATGGACAACTAAATAATTAAATGTAAATAGGAAAATTCTCAATGCGGTCATAAGAAGACCATAATATCTCTATTATCCTAAATGATCTCTCAATAAAATAAAACCGAGAACCAAAAACAGCTTTTTTATATGTCATTATTTGTCTCACATCCAAGTATTAACCAGACCCACTCCTGCTTAGCTTTCAAGATCAGAGATCAGGCACATTTAGGGTGATGTGGCCATAGACATATTTGTCATTATTTGTAAATAAACTTTTCTATTTCAAAATAATGATGCATCTGCCAGTATTTGTAAGTGAACTGCTCTTATTCAATGTAATCCACCTATCATCATCAATTGTTTTTAATGAGATTATTATCAAATTTCTTCTACCTACATTTTTCAACAGCTCTTAACAAATGAAAACTGATTGTGCAAGGGCCTCTTCCACATGGCCTCAGTTCAGATTTAAAGCCCTAAATCCTCACAACCTTCCTCCTTACACCCTACTTAAAACTCCCAAAGGTTTGTTTATATTGGTTTTCCTGGCAAGCGTATCATCCTCCCATGAATCTGAAAATCCTAGACATTCTGCATACAAATAGTCTTCTATACATGAACATCAATTGAATAATCACTAGAAATAGAAAGGGAATTCCCTAGATGACTTTTCCCCAATACATACTGACGTCACCAGTTTTCTGTATAGAAAAAAATGGTTTAGAAGCACAATGTCTATATATTGGGAAATACATTTACCAGAAGAAATAAATGATTTAATAAGGCCAGGCTCTCAACTGGGGACACCTAAAAATATGAATGGTTTCCAAAAGTAAATGCAAATGTTTGTCAGTTACAGTTAAAATACAATGGGATGGAGGCCGGGGATTTAGCTCAGTGGTTCTACCACCTGCCTTGAAAAAGCACAAGGACCCGAGTTCGATCCCCTGGCACCAAAAAAAACCCAACAACTATGGGATGTTTTCATTAATTAAATGTCTCTAGAGTTTCCCTGGACAAAAATAATTTGAAGACAGGTAAGAAAATGATCAAAGTGGGGAGGGATGATACAAAATAACACAGTAGGCTGGGGATTTAGCTCAGTGGTTCTGCCACCTGCCTTGAAAGCACAAGGACCCTACTTCGATCCCCGGTACCCCCCCCCAAAAAAAAGAAAAGAAAAAGAAAAGAAAAGAAATAACACTGTAAAAATTCAAATTTGTGGGATAACCACAAAAAGTAGAAAAACTAGACAAGCCAAAAACTGTGAAAGTAGATATATGCACATGTATTTTATTGAGTAATAGAGTTACGTCAACTCTGAAAAAACAATGGACTTCTCTATAAATATTCTCTCTCCCTCCCCACGTGCTGTAGCTGATCCACTCTTGGAAGTCAGTTTACTCACCTCACGGAATTAGGCAGCATTAGGGCTGAGATGACAGCCAGGAAACATACATTTAAACAGTGGCTCATCTCATAGAAAATAATAAAAACAAAGAATATCAGTCTCACACACACACAAACCTCTTATTTACCTTTCATTGTAAAATTTGATGGGAAAAGTGCTATTGAAGTAATACAATTTTTCACTTTCCAAAAGTCATGGTGTTAAGATTAATCCTAAGACCTTCATCACCAGAAAGGAGTCCTTTTTCACAGAAGTTTCCTAGAAGCCTATAATCCTAAAGCACCCTAAAAAGGACCATATGGAATTTTAAAAGGGATCAACTCACTCCAAGGAATCAATGTATCAGTTATTTTACTGGCATTAACACTGCTGGTACTTTGTTGGGGCAATGTCATGGCTTATATCTAGATGTTCCCTAAAGCCTCATATGCTCACAGGTGTGGCTTCTGGGAGGTGACTGGCTCATGACTGTGTGATACTGAACTACGGGTGTGTGATAAGTGGATTTTTTCCCTGACTGGATTAGCATAGCTTTGAGTTTGGATAATGGGAAGGCCCACTCTAGGTCTAGGTGGCACCAATCAATAGGCTTGTAGCCTGAATGGAGTAGAAGGGGAAAAGGAGGCTCACTGCTGCTGCTTTCTGCCTACCCTGCCATGGACTGTTTCTTCTCTGTCATCCCGCCCTGCCTTTGAGCCAGCTGACCATGTGATAAAATCTGTACAAACTGAGGTAAAGTAAACTTTTCCTCTTTTAACTTATTCATGTCAAGTATTTTGTTTCAGCAACCAGAAAGTAACTAAGACAGGCAGTAAAGGGACTCTTCTTGCACAGTAGCGACATAATGTAGATGAAATTGTGAGGTTATCTGTTGATTTTGTTTTTGGAGGAGAGAAAGTCATAGTTTTTTGTTATTAAACTACATGCACCTGCTCAACGCATACATACATATGAAGCAATACAAACATAAAAGAAGCATACATGCACATATATACAGGCACAGACACAGCTATAAATCCAAATTCTGTGTATTTATATCATACAAATGAAAATTTCTCCTAAAACTTTGGAACATTTTAGTTATGTTCATATTTTCTACACATATATTTATATATGTTTAATACAAATATAGGATATACACATACCATTTTTAGGATAATTCTCTAAAGTATTTAATTTGGGTCAAAGAACACATATTATTTAGATCTCTAAAAGCAAATTTCCTAATTTTCATTCAGGAAGCTTATAACCTACATTCATTAAGTTTGGAAGATGGATATTAGATGGAAAGTTTTTTAGACAGGAGAAATTGCCTTCACTACCTAACTCTCAAAGCACTTATTCTGGATATGAGGATAGGAGTAAACTGTAGTGCAATTAAATAATATGACTCTTTCAAAAATGTTCCTCCAAATGATGATTTATAATTTCAAACAATGTTGAGCTATACTCCTAATATTTAATCGACTAATAAAAGTAAACACTTACCTAGAGTAGCTTTTTTTTTTAATTGCAGGAATTCTTGTGGACATTTTTTTCTCATTAGAATCAACTCACTTGTTTTTATTTTTAAGTAATGATTAGACACCCAACTAGGAGGGAAGTTCCGAGAATATCACTCCTAGTAGACACTGGCAAGAGAGTGTTCCAGTCTCTGTGAACTTTTGGGTTTAGCCAGATACTCAAGCATCTTGTTTAAAATGCACAAGGGGACAGACAGGATCCCAAGGAGCAAAAAGAGTACAAAATTTAATGACTTTTTCACTGATACTGAGCAGAGCTCTCAACAAGAGTCCACTCTAACTAACAGCCCTCCTTCCTGAACAGATTGAATGAAAAAGACACAGGTTGGATGTGGGGTTGACCAAGGGCCAAACAGCACATGTATCTACGTGTGATGGTCATTAGTGTTGTGCTGAGTCGACTACTTCTGTTCTTGGTAGAGTATCACATTTCCCTTTCATATTTTAAAACCACAGTGATACTTTGAATCCCTTTCACCTTAATGCTCCAGCTATCTTACAGTCTATATAAGGTTGATTAAGGCTTTCCAAAATGTTCTCCAGGATCATATCTTTGGGTACCCCATCAAACTTGCTTTGTCATGAACTGGGCAGATGAAACCAGTAAGTTAATAAGAAGGAAAGAAATCTGTCCAACTTCTAATAGTCTTATGATTCATTCCCTGATGGCTCAGAGGCCTTTCTGGACACCAGCAACTGCCATCTGGTTTCTTTGGGATGATAAATTCAGCAATAAATATGGTTCTTGCTCCTCTGTCCCTCTAAATCCAAGTCACAAATATTGTGAGTCAGATGTTCCCACCCAACAACACAACAGCTACTGAGCTCAAATGCTCCTTTGACATAGCCTGTGACACCCAACTTCAGTTGTGTCTGGGCTACAGTTCTTTTGGAGGCACTAGAGGACTTTCTTTTTTCTTTAACACACACACACACACACACACGCACACTCACAATTTTTTTAAAGAAGGCAGAGGCATCCAGCCAAATAAACTACGTTAAGCAGTGGGTTCCATTTTAGGTGTTGACAGTGTATAATAAATCCAGGCCTACCTAACATTTACAGGAACATTATAAAATGAGTGAAATGGCATGAGCTAGTTACCAGGCCAACCAGACAAACACAATAAACAGGCAGCAGTGACAGGAGTAAGTTACACCATCTCTCCGGTCTGAAATATATCACTTTACATTAGTCTTTGACCACTTTGAAAGCTCTTTGTTTTATATTTTTCAAAATGCTCTTTTACAGTATAGATTACCATTAAGTCTTTTCAGATGAGGAAGTTTCTCCCCTCCTCTCCAACTTGCATAATTCCAGAAAGCGAACATTTATTTTTATTTTAACCCTAATTAAAAAATAAATTGAAGTCTTAGGAACAATGTTAAGGCTCAAATCCTTAAGGTCCCTTCTGGCAGATTAAAAAGAAAAAAAATCCCTAGACTAGAAAGAAAATAAACAATAACAGTAGTTAGTATACTTAGTTGGTTTAAATGTTCTGTTAAATGGCAGTATTCCCCAGGACTATTTAACTCTTTAATAGTCAGTCTGCTTGGTACAGAACTTTTTTTCTTAATAGAGAATACATTTTATTATGAACATAGTTACAGAACATCATAGCTGGAAACATCTTAGAAACCATTTAGGGCAACTTCTTTATTTGGAAGAGAAAAAATAGAAATAGATGGCTTAGCTTGTATTTTTTAATTATTAAAAATAACAAAATCTCTTTTGCGCTATATGAAACAACTTTTATTCCTTTAGCAAAACTTCTATAAGTGAAAGAAATTATACTCTGCTTCTTACTTTCAGGTTAAGCTATCAGCAGTAAAGTAGAATAATTTAGAATTTTCCATATAAAATGCAAGACAGCTATGGTACTTCTAAAACCTATACAAAATACTTTCACACTCAACCTAACCAAATATGCTTTGTTTAATCCTTGCAGAATATTAACAGATTATCAGCTGTCCTTCCAAAAAGACACATTTGTGAATAGAAGAACAAACTTATCACAGTTTCCTCAAGACATTTCAAATTTTAATGCTCACAGTCCCAGGGCTCAGAAAAACGTCCTCAGCCCTTGCCAAAAAGGAGCAGTTGGCTGTGTACTTGTGAAGGTAATTTATTTTGCTCTATTTTGCAAAATATTTAACAGAAACTTATTTGTAAATTAGTCTGAGGAAGATGTTGCTTTTGCTTAAAACTATTTAAAGTGAAAAAGTCTCCTAATGGTAGTTTCTTTGCTTATAATTAATAAATTCCACATATTTAAAATCTGTTCTTTCCAGCTGGTGCAGTATTTTTATTAAGAGACACTTAGAATATAGCTAACTCATGCATTATGTCCAAATTTTCAAATTGTAGCTTTATCACTGAAAATATTTCACCTTTGATAGAGAAAAATCAGTCCAGTTTTCCACTGACTAATTCACTGTTTCTTTACTTATAACACCAGGATACTGCTTTAAGGAAAATAACATAAAATGTTAAGAAAAGTTAGACATGAACAAAGGACAATAACCTTAGAGGAAGCTCCAACAGAACTTGCTTACAATGTATCATGCATTTCCAGTTCCTAGAAATGATACCATGTAATGCATTGGCATTTGAAATTGGTATTTTACTGAAAATGGCAGGGGGTTTATTATACCGACTGAAGGAAAAGGATCATTCTTGCACTACATGAGTAGAAATTTGTTTGTTTGTTTGTTTGTTTGTTTGATACTAGGGATCGAACTCAGGTCCTTGTGCTTGCACAGCAGGCAGCAAAATCACTGAGCTAAATCCCGGGCCCTATGAGTAGAATTTTAAGTCATCTCAAAAGATTTCTCCATAATGTCTCTTTATCTGTTTTTGACATTTTATATGCCTTCATATAATTTGATATTCTAATAAAGTCTAGCTTGAGAAAATTAAAATTTTCCAATAACAGTACTTCTGGTGAGGAATAAATAGACGTGGACTAACTATATTAACAGCCACAATCCTTCATTCTTTTTCCCCACACCCTTTTGCACATGCTTTGGTAATTCCATTCTCTAGGTTAGTGGAGTCCGTGGAATCTGTCTCCTCACTCTTGCATGTGACACATATCTGTCAGTGGAATGCTATACATGTGACAGTGTATCCATTTCAAGCATCAACCACAGAGATCATGTGCATTCTCTCCATCTTCCTCATAAAAACATGACCAGCTAGCCTGCTATAGACTGAGAAACACAGGCCCGTTTACCATGTTAGCCTCAGCTCACCACTGTCTGCTAGATTCTTGAGCGGTCCCATCTGAGACCAAAGAAATACCCAGGTGAGTTCAACCTAAAACAGCAGCCAAACCTAGACTCTCATGATTTTAAAATTCTTAATGTCCTGCTGTACCCAGCTTTGACATCATTTGATATTATAGTACTATTATAACAATGGATAAGCAGCAAAGTAGTAGAAAATAAAGGGCCTCCATGACACACCATCATCAAAATATTTCTACATGTACTCTGAAAACTTGTACAGATATTTTGGGGTCAGTAACTCATAAGGGTCTTTTTAGAGTTTGATTTCACCTTTATTAAATCTGTATTTCAAGCCATTCCGTACTCACATGTGCCTTCCCATTTGGAGACCTTCTCTGATGTACCAGAATCTCATAATGTCATGTTTGGCCCCTGTGCCACCCAAATTCTGAACAACCTCCAGGGAATTTCTGTTTCAATAGCATATTATAGTACAGATTAGATTATATAGGTACAAGGCAGTAGCTAGCCTTCTGACCTAAACCAAGAAGCCTGTTTGGGGAGGATCATGACATGTATTTTTCTCAATTCTAAAATATAACATCTAGCTACCACAGCTAAAGCAAATCAATCAATTGGTTGACCAATACATTATTCCCAGAGCTCTGTGCATTCCTGCTATAACAGCTGTCTTTCTAGAAATCCTGGTGAAATGCTCAGACACATGGGAGAACCACTGAAAATGGAATCACTTGCATATTTTAGGAGATTTCATTTCCTAGATACTATTGCTAGCTGCCAACTCTCTCTGGACTCCCTTTCTCTACACAGAATCCGGGGAATAAAGTTACACATTAAAACTTACATTTCATGTTTTTTTATACTATCCAAAGTCTGAATTGTAACACATGTTTATTAAATGAATAAAATAATTTTGAAAAAATTGAAAATTATTAAACACTCTAGGGATAACGTTTGATTTCAGTAGACACAATGATACTTATGATAAAACATAGACATAACATTAGAAATGAAGTATTAGAAGATGAACAGAAGAATCAGATTTTCCATCTCAGGGAAGAACTGAGAGAATCACAAGCTACAAAATTTATTCTTCTTAAACTATAAGAAGCAAGATTGTCAGTCCTATTGTAAATACCTTTACATCATTCTTACTGGATCTTTGGCCATTTCCACTTCATGACATCAAACTAAAAAAAAAAAAAAACAACGATGTGAAATAGATATTCTATAGACCAGCCGTGGCCACTCTCCTCTTTGACATCTACTCCCAGAATATAATCATCGATCTAAAAATATGTGAAATCATAAGAACGAACATTATCAAATGACAACAAACTTCCCTGAAACATAGTAGCCTTACTTCTGTGTTTCCAAGTTCACCTAAATGCTAAAGAAATAAATCATGAACTGGTCTAACTTTTTAACTTCAGAAATTATTTTTTAAAATGCAGACTGAGTGGCTATCCTCAGCTGAATAAAATTGCTCTCATGCATGAGTCCACGTTGAGGTTGTGCTCAGGTTATTTCCCTCCGCTACCCTTCCCAGTCCTTGCTCACCATGCTGTTTGGAAGTCTCCAAAGGAAGGGTGGGGTGGTTCCTATGACTCCTGTTCTTTTGCCATTTTTAGCTGCCTGCAACCTTTCCTGGCTGCCACCATTTATAGACGTGGGCTCGGTGGCTTTGCCAAATAACAAGCGTCTGGCTCACGAACCCTGAGGTGGACTCCCATTAAATGGAAACGTGTCCACTCTGCCATAGAAGAGCAAAGAAGGGGCTTGAAATGTCAACGTGTGAAAAGTCAAGGTTAATGGAGTGCAAGAGTTTTACAAGAGCACTACCACCCTGCAATGACTAATTAAACCGAGTGAGGTCCAGATGGCAAGCATCCTTAAAGATGTCAATTATAGATTCAAATGTTTTTGTGTGACACTGTTTTCCTAGAAAGATTAAGTAGTAATGATGACTTGCTTTCAGTGTGAGGCGCCATTTTATTCCCTCTGAGATCTGGCTAATGCTGTCCCTGGCTGCACTCACACAATTTATGCTGCTTTGGTAAAACGCCCCAGGCATAGAGAAGACACCATTTAAATTCAAATTTTTCTGGCTAACCCAGAAATACGAGTGCATTTCTGGTGAAGAATCAAACTCTGTATTTACAACGTCACATTCTGGCACAGTTACTCAGGCATGGCTTCAAACAATTTAAGCAAAACACTTACCGAATGTCTATGCTATAGTTCTATTATCATACCCACTTCACCCAGGCAAAAGACCCAGAGAGGTTCAAGGACATAAGAAAAGAAGGAAGTTGAAACTCCTCCAAAAGATGAAGCCAAGTTGCATAAATGTGAAACGTAACCTATTTAGGATAGAGGAAAGTTTCAATGGGGTGTGTACCAAAATTCTTTCACCTCAGAAGGACAGGCAATTAGATTCTTTTGCTCATCTACTCAGTCTCATAGATAACATTTGTCAGGCTAATTTTTGCTCAATAGTCCTGTACAGGATTATTCTAGAAATGTTATTAAAATATTCTGTGTTGAAAACACCTTAACGAATTCCGCCTTAAGCTGAATACAAAAGGTTTCCTCCAGCACAAGACTTCTCACTGTGGGATATCATGAATTTCTAAAGAGCGATTAGATATTCTATTTGCCACCTACAATACACATATTTGTCAAGGTTTTTCAGATTTTATATTTTTTATTATTAAAATGTTTATAAATGTGAATTAATTAAGTGTAGTATTAAAAAGATTTCTGGGAGAAGAAAAATGGCAAAAATCTCGTCGTTTATGAGTTTTAATGCACAAGGGAACCAGAATGTCATAGAGCAAAGTGACAGAGCAAGGAATTTTTTTTCATTATTTGCTTTGTTTCTCACTATAATCCTTACACAAGATCTTTAAAAACCATGAGGAAAGAAAAGCATGGAGTCTTTCAGAAGCAAGCTTATTAGTTTGTGGAACTTTTCATATTCTCCAAACAATGATGAGCTCAAAAACACTTCCGGGCCTTCAAGACTGAAAGAAAAAATAAAGTATATTGATAGAAATTGGTGTAGGGAAACTTTGAGGGTTTGTATTTGAGTATGCAAAAATAAATGTCACTGACCACTCTTGGAGGTATGCTGATGAAAGAGAAAATTAATTTAACAAAAATAACACATAATTTTCATAGAAATTTAAATATTTCTCATTCCAGTGATAGAATTGTACATCTAAACTGTATAATATGAAAGAAAGAAATATGGCGAGAGAGAACAAATTAAATGGCTTAAAGGAGACATGTTTTAATGGATTTTATACAAGTTCAGGGGCATCTAACCGAATCAGACATAGAGGTCAGTGTGTGTATATGTGTGTGTGTCTAAGTATAGCTGCTGAAGAACAAAAAGAAACTTGGAATTGATTTGATTTTTATGAACATCAATAATACAAATCTTGGTTAATATTACTGAATGTTAAAGCCCAGAAGATTTTTTTAGATAAATAATTCTAATTTATCAGCAAACTAATCTTCTACAGATACTACTCCTTCATTGAACAATTTTATAAAATTATAATGTATATATTTAATCATTTACCCATTTTAAAAGTTCCAATCAATGATTTTTAGGAATTCACTCTGCTGTGCATTGACAAAATCTAGCTTTAGAACATTTTCTTCATCCGGATAAGATCCCTCATACTTTGACTGGCAGGGTTCATTTTTATCCCTACTTCCAGACAAATAGTAACGTGCTTTTGTTCCTCTATGTTTTTTTGCAGGTAACATTTATCCCCATTTTTGCATCCAGGTAAATTTTATTTTATATTTTGCCTCATTCTAAGTAAAATTTCTGCATTTAGTATGCAATGTAAGAATAGAATACCTTTGAAGATCACCAGAAAACAACAAACTAATCCACAAAATTCAAACAAGTAGCTGATTTGTAAAACATAAACTTATATCATGGACCCTATTTCTCAGAATATGTTAGTGTTTTTCTTGTGTGAATATTCTTTTAAAGAAATGATAACTCTTTGAGATGAAGGATAACTTTGAGTTTATTGATATAGAGTGTATTAGTGCATTAAAACTTCACAATGCACCACATAAAGAGGAACAATTATTAGCTGTCAACAAAAAGCAAATGATCAAGCAAATAATAAGAAGCCAGGAAATCTGGGATACATTTATGGTCCAAAATAGAAAGAAAACTACTATAAAACATGTAGTTGTTCTGAAAGAATGTAGTACCAAGAAGACAATAAAAGATGTTTCACTATGAGCAGAATCTTCAGACACAATTAGTCTGGCTAGGTGAGCTTACAGAAAAGTATATTTGTCAGTCTGGAGGGAAAACCATGATAGATAATTGTATTTCAGAGACAGCCAGAATGATGAGCTAGGGATATGGATTTGGCATACAGTTTGTGAAGGGGGCAGAAATCGACCACATGGAAATCAGTGCTCAGAGAAATGACATCTGGAAGGCAAACTTTCCAGGCTGCTGGCCACTGAAAATGTCAAACTGTTTGAAAAACAAACACTGTGACAAAACAGATATTTGGGATGAAGTCTTCAAGATCCCACAGAATAGCACATACTACTTGTCACAATGAACCTACTCCCCAACCCCCAGATACCATCCTAATAAGCAAAAGAAGAAGAAAAGGGAGCTTTGGGACCAAGTACAAAAGTTGAAAAGCCAATCCAGCTGCCTATATTTGCTCCCTGCTCTTTCATTCACACAATCCTAATTGAATATTTTCTGTCAGACTCAATCTTTTCTCAAATGACTCAGCCTCCTCGATCTGGTTAAGGGTACATTCCTAAACTCTGAAAATATAGTCTAAATATTTGATATATATTGAAGATTTGTCCTCATGAATACTACACAGAATCCAAACAAAAGTGAAGAAATATGTTCAAAATTACTCTGCAAATGGAATAGTCCTTCAATGAACTGATAATCGAACCTGTAAACTAGCAAAGGAACATTAAGTCAGTCATCCAATGTAAAAGGGCAGTTGGCAAAAAATGAGATGGTAAATCTGGGAATTCTAAAATACAGTGTGATTATACAAAGTATAAAAGTGACTTATTCTCTCCAAAGATATTTGTGGTTCACTGGTCAGCTGCTGAGAGTTTCTATTGTGGTTTCTTTATTCTTTCTCATCCTTAAAATATTCAATGTGCATAAGAGCCAGCGTATAAGATATCTATCTGGCTCTTATCTGGCAAATACCCCTTCCGTCCCTCAAAATTTCCTTCACTACTCAACCAGATGCCTGGTCCAGTCACCTGTGTTATCATTCTGGTATCATCCATTTGGGTTTGAAATGTTCATATTTTTATATTTTCTCACTTTTACTTAGGTTTTATATAAATAACAGATTAAGAAAAAGTATAATAATTAGAAACATTGGGACAAAATGTCATTTGTAATCAGCATCTTAATTTTCCAATTTTTTATTGAAGTAGAGAGGATAAAGTGATGTAGACAGAAGAACTTAAGTGGAACAACTCTACACTGCTTTTTACAAAACTTCTGGTAGCATGTAGTCGGGATGGTTAATGAGGCTATCAAAATATCACTTTGGAAATATAGATGATGCAAACAATTATGCCGAAAATTAATTCTTCCTTTTTCTAAAGCAATCGTTTTAATTTCATTTCATTTCTTTTTTTTTTAATTTGTGTGCTTTTAAAGCACATAGATAAGCTATGATTATAAGAGAGGGGAAATAAAAGTGAAAGTGGATGGACAAGTACATAATAAAATTCACCCATAATCCCATCTCCCAGGATAAAACAAATCCCTGCTTATATCTGGTTTATATCCCATTAGAAACAGATGTAAGTGTACACACAGACACAGCCACATACACACACAAACACACAAGAACACAGTTGCTTCTGCTGCATAACAGGCTTGATGAAATAATGATGTTTTTAACTTACTCTTCTGTGAGTCAGAATCTTGGGCTGGACTCACCTGAGAGATTCCACTGGAGCCACGAAGTTAGGCGGTTTTGTTTCTGGGAGTTGTGTAGGGGTTGTCCAACGGGCTTGTTCAGCTTTGTTCTCATGGTGGTGATGGCAGGGTTCCCAGGAGAAGGAAAGAGTCCAGTTCCAATTCACAAACTCTTTCCAAGCCTCTACTTGTGTTCTGTATGCCAATAACCCATGGGCAAAGCAATTCACATGGCAAAGCCAGGTTCAAGAGTAGAGAAATAGAATCTACTGTTTGGTAGGAGGATCTGTGTTGGGAGAATTTGTGAACACTTTTGTGATCATTCATAATCTTAACACTTAAGGGGATATTATTAACATTTGTGTTATATTTTTTAAAAATACACGATACTATGCTAAATTAAAATATGATATATTCCTATATCAATGTATATCACTTTATTTCATTGTTTAATATAGCTGCAGAGTGTTATTCTTTTAAACTGTAGCATAATTTATTCAACTTTAGAACATTTCCAACTTTTCCTGATCAGGTTGTCATGAACATTTTTTGTGCATTCATATTTTCAGCTCTCTATAACTATTTTTTTACATGACCACTCAACCAGCTTATCCTTCTCACAAATGCAGACTTTGTTCATTGAAAGATGGAGAGAAAAGACTGGAAAGAACAAAAAGGAAGACAAGAATAAGACTTTATCACAACTTGTCACCAGTAATAAAAGAAAATTAAAGGAAAAAAAAGATTGATTATAAAAATTATTGTGGAAACCCACTTGTTGACAAAGAATAGCTTCTAAATATTTTCTTAGTTTATCCACTTTTGATGTATTTAATATTCTCTGGCATCTTGTTCAGTAGCACATCAGCCTTTTCTTTGTATAGCTGGCTCCACTGCCAGCAAGTCTTCCTTGGTCTGGATATTCAGGCTCTCCTGCCATCACTACCTCTGCCATCCAACTCAGAAGCACAGAGGAGATCATTTCACTGAGTTTGGCTTCACTGGCAGTGATAATCTTCCTGTCATAGCTCAGCTTCTCCACCTGCTTTTGAGCCTTCTCCAGTTCACTAAGTACTTCCTCATCACTTTCTTCTATTTCAAGAACAAGGGAAAATCTTTAGTGCTTGATGTGCACCTGTATGTTGTGGGCACCTAACAAGCAAAACAAGAGAAGAAATAAAATAAACACCTTATTGTAGTCAAGCTGGACCAGGTCCAAGGAGATGTCTAAAATCTTTTGTCTGGGGAAAACCAAACTCTTATGGCTGATAATGGTTACTTGATGTCAAAGATATAATGCGAAGTAAAGTTCTTTACAAACAAATTGCAAATACCATAAAATCATATTATTTTCAACTTCCCTGTTTAGTGGCTTTTTTATACTGCTGTAATTACAGCTGACATGCCTGCAAACGGAAGACAAGAATATTCTAAGCTTGTCAAGAGTTTATGTATGACTTGTGAAGTTAAGGTCCTGTAAGTGAACTTTTTTTTTACTTGTCTAGCATAATCAATTAGGGACGTTTGGGAGCATAGGAAAGTAAAGTTTCAAAATACACTTCATTAGGTCTATTATTTCTATTGCCTAACAGTTGCCTTGGCAGAAAATATTTCGTTCTTTTCACCTTGCGCTTTCTACTTTCTGTTGCTATTGTTTTGGCTCCTGATTCCTAAATTGAATATTTGTGCAGTAATTTTAACGATGACACATGG
Source organism: Heterocephalus glaber (assembly GCF_000247695.1). The sequence continues at coordinate 1,428,830 of NW_004624801.1, forward strand.
CAAGAAAATGCTATAGTGGAGAATAAATGTTAGTTTTTTTATAAAACATCCTTGTATGAACAGATTAAGGCATAACTAGGATGGGAAAGGTAACATCCATTTGTGAGGTAGTAGGGTTATAAGGTCATAGAATTCACCATGGCTCATCTTGAACTTGTAACTAGTGAGATGTAAATGATGAAATAATTCTATAATTTGTTGTAATTTCATATTGGAAATGAATATAGATATCAGAAAACAATACCATGTGAGTTTTCATTTACCAGTTGCTCAAAACCTTATACAGAATATAATGCAAAGTATCAAATTCTCTGCCTTGGTATCTAATTATTAGTGATTAGCATCTATGAGATCTAATTTTCTTCCAGGAAACAAGGAATGTGTCCATTTGGGGAGAAAGACCAGCTTCATTTCATATATGACTACTGGTGTCCCCGGCAAGTCTGCTGACTGTAAAGAAAGTGTTTATTGATTCAACCTTTCCATAACCCTCTACTAAAGTAAACATGTCTGAAACAACTATGCAGAACATCAAATTTCACTCATCTACTTCTTTATTCAAAGAACTTGGCATGGGCCACCACTCTAGCCAAGGTCCCTATAGAACAGGGGACCTGCATTTTATGTGACATGATAATCTTCACCTCAATGTAGCCATATGTTTGATTAATTTTTCTGTCACAAGCACTTAAAACCAGTGCCCTCTCCAATGTCCTCTCTCTCCAGTTAATTACTAATGGCTAAAATTTGAGTGTAGCCTCAGTCTAATATAGCTCAGTGCATGTCATTTTCATTTTGTTACAAGTTGTTATAAGCATCTTCTCTTGGGAAATGAAAGAGTAAGTGCACAGTTTCAGCATTTTGGGAAATTTTAACTTTGTCGATAATGGTGTTGTCTTGCCTCTAATCACACTTTCAGGTATAATCCAAAACAAGAATCTTAGACTTGCAATGTCAAAATCCCAACTTTTTCTCGTCTTTGTCTTTCCTAAACACTGAGTTTTACCCAAAATGAAGTTAATCAAATATCCTCACATTCTGTTATAACTTTTATAGTATATCTATCTTTATAAAGCAAAGACCAATATATATGAGAGACAACATTATATATGCTTTTGTGTTCATAGTTCATTTATTTATTTAACAAATATCTATTGTATCCACAGTTCATTTATTTATTTGTCAAATACATCTTTTCTACATGAGATAACATACTAGGTCCTGAAAACAAAAATATATAAAATACAATCTCTATTACTCATGGTAAGAACTCTTTAAGAGAAAAATTTAAAGTAGTATCATGGTGATTTCATCAGAAAAGTTAGTAGGAGAAAGTAATTTGATTTTAAAACATTTGTGTTTGGTAAAAAAAAGTCATTGTTTTGAGTCTTTTTTTGTTCCTTACAATGATTATGGTTTCTATTGTTTTCTAAAGCAACTCTTCAAACACAATAATCATGTCCTCCCTAGGAGTAGCATGGCTTCCATTTCATTTTCTACACCAGTATAGCCATTTATTTGACTAATCTAAAAGTTACACCAAACTAAAAAGATATACATTTTAAAAAATAAGAAATCTCAGACATAACTCTCTTATAATATTTTAAATGCTATACTCTCCCATCAAAACCCAGTTATCACATTTGTTTATGATTATTTTGGTCATACTTTGAATGACCTTTAAAATATAGGAACAAAATTAATACTTTATAGCTTGGCCTATATTGTCTAGTTCGGTATAAAATTATAAGGTGACAGTAGAATGATGATATGTAACAATTTTAATTTTATCCCCCCTATATAGTCTGGTAACCAAAACCATGACTGGTTCATGGTAGATATTATACCAGGAGCATGCATGTCTCTCATGGAGGATACTGGATGAAAATCCCCAGACCTAAAGTTCTTTGGGGGAGAAGACCCTTAGATGCTTTGTAGACATTCATAAATCTCCACTTTTTATTGCAGGCAGGTACTACTTTATTGTTTTCCTAAATAAAGTAGGTTCTATGTGAAGGCCCGAAGGGTTAAGGTATGTGAGAACATATTAAACATAGTAAGAATATTTAAATAGCTGTATAATTTTACAAATATCTCTGGGAACATTTTCAAGCAAGTTTTAAAAGGTATGTTTAACAGTTAGATTAGTAAGATATAATAAATGTTTATTTATCTGCTTAGTATCCCACTCAGGGAGTTTTCTCCCAAAGCCCAACTCATTATAAAACAAATCATAGTATCCTGGCTCTCCACCCATACCTCATTAGCAAGATGTTTGGACCAGTGTTGAACATTCAATATGGCTCAGTAAACTGCCTAACCCCTGAAATAGTACACTGTAGTTCAGAATATACATTCTGAAATATGTCCACCTAAGTTAGAATTCACATGCTACTTCTAGTCATGTAACCTCAGTTAAGGACATCAATTTCTCAGTGCTTCAGTGATTCCAGCAGTAAAATTGCATTATAATGATACCTATGGTTTAGTGTTGGAATTAAATGAGGAAATATATTTAAAGAGTTTGGAAAGAAGTCGGGAATAGAAAACAAAGAAAAAAAAACACCAGGTTTGCAAGTTGAGACCTGTTGGCACAAGAACTAAGAAGATCTAAAGGGACTAGGATGGTTCTTTCCTCCCCCCGCCCCCACATTGGGAGACAGAGAGGGAAAGAAGGAGAGAGGCAGGTAGAGAAGAGATTATTTCAGATCCGCGAGGGAAATAGATGCCCCTCTTTAAATGCAGATAATTGAAGATATTATAAGCATTTGATTAGGAGCATTTGATAGCACTCCTAGCTCTAAATGTTGGGTAGAAGAAGCAGTCACTCAACCAAAAATGAGAGATTCTACTAATTGATTATATACAACTGCTGTATCAGTCAGTGTTTACTAGAGGAACAGATTTAATGCAAGATATACAAATATATGAGAATTTACAAGGCTGACATATGATGACTAGCCACAGTCAGGTATGGAAGAGTGAAAAAGGTTTCTCTTCACACTGGAGATGTGAAGGATTCAAGTAAAGGCCAGAAGCTCACTTCAGTGTCCTGTGTGAGCTCATATCAGAAGGCTAAAGGGTCTATGATGGAAGCCGAGATGATGTCCAAGATGAAGGCGAAGGCTGGAGCTCCTCCAAAGAAAGAGAAGTGAGCCTTCCTTCTTCATTTCTCTTTTATCCTATTCAGGTGACAAACCTACCCAGGGTGGGTCTTCAATCTTCAATAAATCCCCTCAGCCGCACCCAGAACTATGGTGATTCAACTTAATTTAGCTTTACTTACTCAAGGTGATTCAATCAGTTAACTATCACAATCCACCCCTTGTCAACTTGACAACATTTCTTTAAATCTGTGATGTTTTTCAATAATACAAACAGCTCGCTGTGTTATGCCTTGCCACTAGTTCAGCACTGATTCAAGTGTTCTATGGAAAAAGTATCACTGTGACCATTTAAAAATCTCAAAATTTACATTTTATTTTAGTCCCAAAGAGCAAAATTAGTGTTGTCTGTGTAGATCACTGGTTCTCAACTAAGGGCAATTTTTGCTCCCAAAGGGTCATTTAGCCATGTCCAGAGACATCTGTCACTGTCACAACCTGGTGAGGTAATAAGGGGGCAGTGTGGGAACAGGCTATTGTCATCAACTGGGTAGGGACCAGGGTTGTGCTAAGATCTCACAGTTCGAAGGACAGGCCCCTACAACACAAAATGATCCAGCTCAAACATCTCATGTTCCTGAACCTGAAAAATTCATCTTAGATGCACTATAAACATGAAAATTGTAACTTTCCTTTCTATATATCACAATATATAAAGTACCTGTATTTGCCTTAGGACAGTGATATACTTTCTTCTAATTTCTATAATTTTCCTGGGTCTTTAACAGTTTTCTTTATGTTTGGTGAAAATGTTTTATGTGCTTGTAAAGATTTCATTCATGCCAAGGATAGCTTCCTTTTCCATGGTAATATAGCCTTCTGGGGTGAAGAAGTCAGGTGACACCAGAAAATCAAAGAGTCCATACAAATCGGAATGCTATAAGAAGGAAAAAGAAATACTCCCTAGATAATACTGAAACATGTAGAGGAAAGTATATATTTTTTTCTAAATATGTAAATTTTCAAATAAAGTCTCACATAAGTCCCATAGAGATCTGGGTGGCAACAGATTTGGGGTTGTGTGCCTTTGTCGCTGCAGAATGGAAGTTGACAGAACCCATCATTTCTGACTTGTTACAGATTAAAATAGTCCAGCAATTGGTCATTCAGGTTCTGTACTATGAGAATCACAAGCTTAAAAAGAGCAGGTTATGAGTACTCATAACCCCAGCATCAACAAATAAGTCATGCCGATTATGTTTAAACTCTCAATTTTTATTTAAGTCTCTAGAAAGAATGGAAGGGACTGGATTACAGGTGCCTAAAAGTCCATGTGATTAATGATGCCACAATATGCAGTTATCTGTCTTCTACTACCTAAACACTACTTCTAGGTTTTACTTTCCAACTTTGAACTTATCTGGGTCCATTTGTAAATCAAATTCTATCTATACAGTTTATAAGCCCAAGAAGAACAAAAGCACAACAAATCCCATAAAGAAAATACCCCACTAGTGCTAAGCATTAGAGAAGGCCATATATGATATCTCTCTCTCTCTCTTTCTCTCTCTCTCTCTCTCTCTCTCTCTCTCTCTCTCTCTCTGGTGAGCTGTAGAGAAACTCTCCAGAGTTCCATAGGCAGAGTTATACTAACCATATTCACAGAACACACACACACACACACCCCTTATGTTTATTTTTTACACTGAAGATTTTTTGGGTGAGAACCATACTTGACTAATTACATTCCATACCCCATACCCCACACCAAAATTTCCAAAGAAAATAGTTGAAATCTCATCATTGCCAGTGTCTGAAGGAAGCTGTCTTGAAAATCATGGAATAAGTCGCAAAGTCTGTCAGGGTGGGGGGAGGAGAAATGATTATGTTGGGGGCAAGGGCTTTAAACTGAGGGGGAATTAACTCAGCTTATAATAAATCACTGTTGACACCATCTCTAAAGACTTCATCCTCTCACAAGCCAAGGGGAATTTTTAGCTGGTCAAGAAGGAAACTTCACAAATGTTGGCTATTATTTGAATATGTGACCTTTCCATGGAAGTTCTGCAGGTTTTTCCCTATACAGTCTGAACAAACTCCACAGAGAATAGCTCCCCCACTAAAATAAACAAAGATTGATTAATAACTTATTATCATATTTTACAATTGAGGCTTTGGAAAATGTGTAACAGCAGGAGGCCCTGTCTTCACCCTTCTTGTTTTGAGCTTATATACTGATATTTCACTGAAGAAAAATCAAACCAAGTGAAATGCTTGAGAAGGGCAATCCTTCCTTTCATAGTCTAAGAATATGTTTTTCTTCATACTTTTCAAGTTAGAATTAATAGTGAAATTGTGATGAAAATGTATAGATTTTGCAGCATATAACTATCTCCTATATTATCCCATTTGCTTCTTATAAAATTTGTTAACAAATGAAGACAATTTCTATAGCACCTACCTTAGGACCAGGGATGTTAATCTGTGATGTGAAGTGGCTCAAGGATATCTGGTAGGAGAAACTGAGTAAAGACTTCTGTTGATGAGGAGATCCAACATGGCTGATTCTTAGAGGAAGTGGTGCTAGAGATACTCAGAGAAGAGTCACAGAAAATACAAGTACTCAGAAGGTGGGCAGACAATCACACCCAGAAATTCAAAATCAATCTGAATGGGAACCATCTAGATCTTACCAAATATCTGGGTCACCAAGAAACACTGCATCCAGACAGCATCCTATCCTGGAAGCAATAGTACTGTCATTCCAAAGCTAATCAACAACCAAACTAAAAAAAAGACAGCCCAAAGTCTCTAATTAACATAGATGCAAAAATCTTCAATAAGATATTGCCAAACAGAATGCAACAGATCATCAAAAAGATCATACATTATAGCCAGGTAGGTTTTATCCCAGGGATGCAAGGATGGTTCAACATAAATAAATCAGTAAATGTAATACATCACATATATAGGATCAAGAACAGAAATCACATGACCACATCAATAGATACTAAACAGGGTTTTGACAAATCCAGTGATTCATTGTAAAAACCCTGAAGAAAATAGGTATAGAAGGACCTTACCTCAATCAAATAAAACTATTTACGACAAACCAATGGCCTATATCATATTAAATTGGGGGAATGATAAAGTTTTCCCTCTAAAATCTAGAACAAGATAAAATATACACTATTGCCACTCCTTTTCAATATATAACTTGAAACATTAGAACAATCAGGTAAGTGAAAGAAATAAAAGGCACATGTGTAGGAAAGGAGGAAATCAAATTATCATTATTTGCAGGTGACATGATCTTCGACTTAGAAGACCCCAAAAACTCCATGAAAAGACTTTTAGAATTAATAAGCAGCCATGTAACAAGACATAAAATTAACAAACAATCTGTAATGTTCCTGTACAAAAATAATGTACTCACCAAGAAAGAAATAAGGAAAACAATACCATTCTCAGAAGTATCAAGAAAAATTCAATACTTAGGATTTAACTAAAAAAGTGAAAAATCTCTGCAATAAAACTAAAATTCTGACAAAGAAGATCAAAGAAGATATCAGAAAATGGAAAGATTGATGTCATAGGTGTAGGCAATGGCTTTCTGAACAGAATCTCAATTGCACAAGAAATAACATCAAGAATCAACAAGCGGAATTATATCAAATTAAAAAGCTTCTTCACAACAAAGAAAACAATCAACAGAGTGAAGTAACATCCAGAATAATGGAAAAAAATACCAGTTACACCTAGAACAGAAGACTAATTTCTAAATATATAAAGAACTAAAAAAGATTAGACACCCACAGCATGAAAAACCCAATCAAAAAATAGGCAACGGAATCGAATAGAGAATCCTCATAAAAGTTACAAGTAGCCCATAAACTCATGCACAAAACATTCAACTTTGATGGCTATTACAGAAACACACAAGTAAACAACACTGAGATCTTATCTTACTCTAAAAGGAATGGCAATCATCAAAGAACTGAATAATGACAAATGCTGTCAAGGCTGTGGTGAAAAAGGAACTCCCCTAGATTGCTGATGGGAATGTAAACTAGTAAAAGCATCATGGAAATCAGTATGGAAATTCCTCAAAAAATGAAAATTAGACCCAGTTATTCCCCTACTGGGCATATTCCCTTAAGAGTTAAAAATATCATATCACAGTGATAGTCGCATACCCATGTTTATAGCAGCAAATTTATAATAGCTAGAGCTTAGTAATGGCATGTGTATCCATCAACATATGAATGGATAAAGAAAATATGGTACAGTGAACCCTTGAGTTGCAACTGGCCTGACATACAAACAACTTGTTTTATGACTGGAATTGTAGTTTTAGCTTACAACCAAAGTCTTGAGTTATGACTCAAATTCAGCTCCTTGTGTTTTCAAATGGTCTCAGATACAGATTTAACCCTTAAATAGTTCTGGAAGAAACATGACAACATGCTTTCCTGTTGGGGTTAGCTGAGAAATCCTGGTCCAATGTCTCTCTAAGAATGCTGAGATCTGCCTGTATACAGGAGAGAGACTTTGAAGACTGAGTAGAGGAGCCTGAACTTTCAATTGACTGAATTGAGTTCCAACCAGTCCTCACAAACAAATTGAGTTTGTAAGTCAAGGGTCCACTGTATTTATGTGCAACAGAATACTACTCTGCTATAAAGAAAGATAAATTTGACTCATTTCTGGGAAAACGGATACACATTGCACATTTAATGTTAAGTGAAATAAGTTAAACACACAAACTTAAATACCAGATAGTTTCTCTCACATGAGAAATCAAAAGTATAAATAAAGTAAAGAGCAAAATAAAAGATAGATAAAAGAAAACAGCGAGACAGATCCACTGTAAATAGGAAAGAGAGGAAAGATGAAGGGAGGGAGGAAGGGCAGGAGGGAAAGGGGACCTAAAAAAGAATTAAGATGCACCATATACATGTTAGAAACATCCATAATCAAAGTAGTCATTATGTATCACACACATGTACTAATAAATACATTTTTATATCAGTAAGAAAATGATTCCTGTTAAGCTATCATCCAGAGACACTTCTCTGTTGTATGCAAATATTTCCTAAAGAAGACATATTTCTTAGTTAATAGAATAAAATTTTATATTAATTACATTTACTGAAAGCATTTTCAGTCTCTTAAGTGCTACTAATTCTCCACGGTAATATTTTATCTCCTAGTTTCATCATTTCCAGACTTTATCCTATCCCCACAAAATGACTCAGTGATGGAGTAAGAAGAAATAATTTGTATATTCTCCACCAAGTCTGAGTCTCTCTCTGGATGAGATTCTAATCTATTCTTGCCTGTCTAGGCATACTCTGCACTTTTGCTTTCTCCTTATTTAATGACCTGACAGTATGATCCGAGAGAAAGGAGAATCCACAAAGCCTATAGAGACAATCCTCTTGACCTTGAGCTCCAAGTTGGCTTTAGCCAATGGGAAACCATTGCAAGAAATTTAAGGAAGGAAGAAAGTAAGTTGAAATGTTTATTCCACCAATTCCTTCCTTACTGATGACTCTCTCATTTGCTCACTCTTATTACATCCAGCCTGTCTCCAGAGCACTGTCCTTTTTTGACTCTCCGAATGATTCCTCTCTACTGCTCCAAGACTCCATGGGACTGCATTTACCTTTGCTGGTGTCCCTAGACTCTGATCTCATACCTCAAATCAGCTCTGTTGTTAAAACATCCCTCAGATCACCAACAGTGGATTAGATTTTGTGAGGACTTGGTAAAGAAGGGCAGTTATATTCAAACTTCGCTTCCCCCTTTTTGATACAACCCAAAGTGAGGAGCCCAAGATACAGCACATATCTGAGCATACTGACGGATTCAGTTTGCTAGTGTGGGCTTTAGGGCTTCGAGATACAGCTGTTATGTTTGTTTCACTCCCCAGATGACAAAGAAGCCAGTCAGCAAGACAACCCTGTTGAATTGGGGTTGGGTGGGCGGGAGCAATGATTCAGAATTAGGGGTAAATTAAACACAGATGAATGAAATGTAAGTGAAAATTTCAGATTAGTAAAATTTACTTCATTGAATAGGATCCTTGCATGAGTAATAGAGAATAACTGGAATAACTAAAGGCCAGCTGTATTAATTGTTCAAGTTTGGCTATTTTCATTTAATAGGATATTAACCTTAGATACTTGTCATGCCAGGACTTTAAAATTCCTACTGAAAGGTGTTAGGTAAATGATGGTGAACCAGTAAAAGAACACACAGGCCTCTCTGGATAAATTAACTTTCATGATTATATATGTATATACACAGATACACACACACACACTCACACACACACACACAGATATTGTATATAATGCACTTCACTCAAAGCAGAGACAAGTCCTTCCCCATATATCACATATGGAAACACCCTGGTAACATATTTAAGGATTTCTATGATACAGTTTACAAATAAAAATGATGTATGTCATTCACACTCTGATTTTATTCTTCCAATGAACAAATAAGCAAACAAATAAATTAATAGGCTTTAAACAGTCTGAGGTCAAGTAATATGTGTTTCCAGTTAGAGCGGTGAAATGCAGGACTTATGTGGGTTATTGAGGACTAATTATTATTTTCTCTTACAGGACACTGTGGCATTCTGTGAACTATTTTGGCCTCAGAGCATTCCTAAGCATGGCCAGTAGACTCCTATTAATATAGCAGGGTATTTTTAGCTTAGGTTTTAGCTATTTGAAACCACATTGCTTAAAGTATACACTTACAAAGAAAAAGTCACTACAGTATATTCAAGTATAGCCCCATCTGCACATGTCTTCGGATTAAGGAATGAGTACTTGATTGATAAAAAGATAAGTATATATTAATTCTGGCCCATTTCCTACAATAAATAAGCTTTATAAAACAGAAATGTTTTACCTATTAGACTTACAGTCTTGTTTCTGCTGGTGTACCCCAAGAAAAACTAGCAATGGCAGAAATGTAATAAATATTTAAGGAAGAAATGTATTGCCAAAGACTAAATACCACATACATCAAGCTCTGAGCAGTGATACAACAGAATATGATGTGGCTAGGCCATTTCAACTGTGGCTCCCAAATATGATTTGCTTGGCTGACATTTCCCTGTGACATTTTCCATGTATGCGCATGTTTGTGTGTGTTTCTTGCTCTTTTTTCCACGAAGCCTTCTACTCAGACAGTCACGGTAACAAGTCAGACAAGTTCTCCCACAAACAAACTTAACAGTGTTAATCAATCACCCTTTGCACTTTGAGAATTTACTTCCTCCTGAAAACTACTTGTGAAATGAACCATTTTTCCTCTTCTTCAGATTAGGGAATTAGAACAGGAGGAATCGACACACTCGTGGTTATACATTCATGTTTTGAGACAAGTGAAATTAAAAATAGCAGTTTTTGCTGATGGGTATCCAATTCTGGCAAACAGATCACACAGGTAATACAAGAGCCATTAATCACTGTTACTAATCTGGTTTTTACTTTTTCACTCTTTGTAACAAAATTGCCATTTGAATTCTGTGGACATCACAAAATTGGAGACTGTGATCATCTCAACAGCCTTAAGCAAATCCAACAAATATGGAGAAAACATGTCTCTGCACAGTGAATTTCAAAGCAGGGCCAATTCCCTTCCCAGATGGTATTTATTTTCACTTTACACTAGCTTTCTCCAAAATGTGTGACAATAAGTGTGCATTGAGGAAGAATCCAAGCAAAATGAAAGACCAAACAACATGTTAACAGGTCTGTGTGTCACCTAATTTCCCTCCTCAGAGACTCCAAATTTGTTGCTGGAGCCTGTGAGTTTCTGGGAGGACACTGTTTAAGTTGCTGTTTCAGAACACATTTGAACCTTGTCCTCTTCCTGGAGTCTCTTGCTTCTTCAGTAAACACAGCTTTAGGCAATTATAATGAGCTGATTATCCAATCTTCAGGAGGTTGGAAGAAAATAAGGTAGATTGATGGAGAAGATCATTAGCATTAGCTGTAATTATACCACCAATTAATAATAGCTGATATCCTGATGGCTCTATAATGAGTGACTAAAATAAACTGCAGCAATTCATAAAGTCTGATGGCCTGGGTTATTTTAGGCAGTATACAACTCTACGAAGTTTGCTTTTGAAGGATTTGGTGGACCCCCCATAAAAGCAATGTAAAATATTAAAGGGTGACCTTTAGTCCTTCACAAAATAATGCAATAAAATATTTAAAAGTAAAAATTAGATGAGACTTGAAAAATTACCTAGTATAGCTTCCTCATTTTACAGGGAAGGGAGTTGAAATTCTTTGATATCAATAAGAAATTAGAGTATATTCCATTAGTTTTTCTTTAAGAGGCTAGAACCTAAATCACTAAGTTTTCACCAAAACTTATTATTAAGCCATAATCTAACAAGTTTAGATATTAACAAGTGACACTAACAAATGAGAAAGATATTTGGTCACTCTGAGAGATAAAAATTGAACCTGGAGCTGAATGTATTTATTGTGCACCATAAATTAAAACTCCATTGTTAAATGGTATTTTCACTTTCAACAATATAAGAAGCCGTGGAGGACACTTTCGTGGGCTTTCCAGGTGTGACTTCAACAAGGAACTTGTCACAGAGGCTGGGATGATCTTGAAGATGCCTTTGAACTATGCAATGCCCTGTAGAGCTGTATCAGAGCCTGAAATACAAGGAAAATGTGGGCCCCTGAATTCGCTTATCAATGGCTTCTATATTTTTAAACACAGTGTGGGGGTACAGTGCTGAGAACCATGTCCCGACTGAAAAAGACTGTTATTGTTCCAGAACCATCAAAAGATAAACAAATACGTCTTTATCTAAATTACACTATGTTTTCGTCATGGATTTTTACATTCATTTTGATTTAACGCATATTACATTAAAATGCTCATTATCTCACTTACTGAGTTTTTTAGTGACCCTTAAATTTTTGCAATGAGGATTCTTGCTCATTCACCTTCTCTTAGTCTTGGGCCTAATACTCTGCTCCTGTAGGGAAGGCTGCAGCCATTGAAATCAGCTTCCCCCAGGTCATGACTGATCAATATGGGAGGACCTGGAGACAATTCTCAACTTCCTGTGGAGTGAGCCAGAGACAATTTGAGGACTTTTACCTCTGCCCAGGCCCTCTTTCCTCCCTTGTTTTCCAACTGTGTCGATATCCAGGGTACAAATTTAAAAATTCGCAGCACAGTATACTCCAGGAAATTTGACCTGTGGCAAATAGTCAGTTAAATTAGCTTATATTTATTAAGCATATACCAGACTCAGCACAGGGCCATGTGCATTGTATTTTATTCTCACAAACCTGTAAGATAGGAACAATTTGTATTTAAATTGGTTATATCCTTTCAGTGGATAGAATAATATGAATGAAACCAGCCTGGTGTGTTTTAACATACGGTGAGTGAATCTTCCCCCTCTCTCACTGGCTGAAGTATTGTAAAGATCCTTCACCCCAAGGTGAAGGCACCTGTATGTGGTGTTGAACACCTGCCTCAGGAAGACAAAGAGGACATAACTCAGTTATAGGATTTGAACTTAAAATATTCTGAAATGTAAATAAAATTCCCTATAAATAATAATTTTCCACTATTTAGAAAGATTGTAATTTTTAATTTATTCTTGAGTGATACTGTCAATGAATGAGGTTAAGTTTGATTTAGTAAATGATAATGATAGTTGTTCATATTTTAAATGTTTCAAAACCTCAACACTTCTACTTATTCTGAAATAGAATTCCATTGAAGACTATAATAATATGCAGACACCAGTTATGACCAGTATATATAAAAATGTTAATATGCATTTGTCTAACGTGAAGTATTTTTCACTCAAATTAGCAGAGTCATTTTCCATAGTCTAGCGTGGGACTTCACAAATTCATTGCAAAGTTTTCAGAAATCCAAGTCACAAGTTGGAAATTGCTTCAGGGAATAGAGTTCTCTCTTGAAAATGCTTTTTAGTCTGGATCATTTGCTAAATCATATTCCTGAACTCAGCATGCCACATCTTTTCTTTCCATAGTTATGGCCCCTATATTTTTTAAGCATACTGTATTTTATATCCAGGCCTCTTGGTGTGTTCTGGTTCATCTGAAATGGTGCTACTTATTTATTACAAGATCTCACATTTGTTTTATCCATCACAAGTTAATGTTAGTATAAATTAGGCCCCAGGGATGTAATATTATCTTTAAAAAGCTGCCCCAAAGACAGAAAGCCAAGAATCAAAAGCATAAAAAGAACCAAGGTACGAAGCCTGAGTCACCAAGTTCATATTTCTTGCAGGTAGCTGTGTGAATGGGTTGATAGCTATGTGAATAGGTTAGAGCCACATTCTACTTTTTAGTGTGTGTCAAAAATCGTTATTTGACTGCAATGGCTCTATGCAAAGTTTGGTGGTGACTGAATAGAGATGTCTGCCTCATAGCAGCTGGCCAGGGCAGGAGCGAAAAATGAAACAATTCTGTCTGTATGGATACTTGTTCTTAATTTCTCATCTCTCAACATGTTCAAATCAACAATAATATTTGGAATATTTCAGTTGCTTTTTGACATGTAAGTATCTCCTAAATACTATTCTCTTCAGCAAAATAATTCGAGGTAGTGAAATTGCTAAAGAAGTAATTCAAGGAAATGTTGTGATCCAAACTCTGAAAGAGCTCAAAGTGGCTTACAAATAGTCAGCTACACCTCAACTTTGTCAACTAAGTTAGTGACTTGAACCATCTGGTTTTCCCAGAAGAATAACACATCATCAGAAGAAGCCAGGTTAAATAAGCATTTACTGAATATTTTCATATATCTAGCATGGTTCAGTAATAAACAGCATGATTCAAAGGACATTAATTGGCTTCATTTTTCAGTTTTAGTTAAAAGGTCTTCTATAATATGTAGGTGTTAAATTTTACTATGGTAGACAATATTATAAAGTGGTACCCCAAATGCTAATTTATTAAAGTCATATATACATATATATATATAAAATATTTTAGATTATCATCATTTAATTTATTATTGGAGGGTATACCTGAGTGTGTTCAATAGAAATATATTTTGTAGAGATATTCATAAAAGAAAAAATCATCTTTACTTTTAAATTTCAGCTTGGTCTATAAGGCACAATTTTAAAATGATTGATGACAATTGGTACCAGAAAATCTTCATGCCCGAATACCAAATACAACTGTAAGAGTTTATTGACAGAGCCTAGAAGGCAAGTCTGGATATTCCTAGACAGATCAGTAATTTTTTATAAATGGACAGGACTATGTAAGAAACCCTGTGCTCAAACCCAACCATCATCACATTTATAGTCTTCAAAAATGTTTTATTTAGGGTCCTTCATCCAAAAAATCTTCTTTATTTCTGAACTCTTCTGACCATTGCTGTGTCTTAAAGTGACTCGTTTCAGAGATTTTTTTCATTTGAACAAGTGGCTGATTTAAAGTAACATCAGAGATGCCTCTATGAAGTTAGTGATTCTATGACACAGTCCCAACTGATTTCTCACATTGTCCATACCAAAACACAGCTGACAATGTGTGTCCCTCTGCCCAAACATGCTTTATACGCGGGGGGTGTTGAAATGCTATCCAGCTGGCACACGCTCTGTTTACCACACTGCCTTGACTTCATGAGTTTGGCACATTCTATTTGGGTTATGCAAGCCAAGGTCATTATTGCTTAAAACAGAAGCCCACAAATTGCTGTTACCTAGGTGACCCAAAAGTCTCTGTTCACAGAAAACTGAATAAGAATTACCACTGGCTTCTTTGGGGTGTGTCAAAAAAACTTAGTTGCTTGGTTGAATGAAGAAAAGAAACTACTGAGTCATTATTGAGTAAAATCCTAGTCTGTAACTGTCTTTAGAGGTGATGTGCTCTTCTAAAATCATTTATTGTGATTGATATGTTAAAGTGGATAACTGAGATTACTTACAAATAACTTGGAAACCAGCAAGTTGGATGATGATATTTTTTGTCACTCATGACATCACCTGGGATATCATGCATCACTCACACCTTTTACAGACAGAAGTACAGCTGCCCATTCAACCCATAAAACAAGAGGCACTTTTGTATATTGCCTTCCTCATCCTTATTGGAAGATACTTAAACTAGAGGAGATTTTACTCATTCAGCAAATATCCTCCCATGGAGTTTACTGTATTTGCTCATTTGACTTGAGAACTATCACTTTGATGAGACAGAAGAGAGAGAAATACCAGAGAATGAAGAAGCAAGGAAAATTGGAAGAAGAGCTTTGTGAATATTTTTGTAGTCACTGATTCAACAACTTTTAAAATACACCATAGATGATTTCAGGAGTGAGATTTTTAAGAAGAAAAGAAAGATAAATAAGATACTTGATCTGTTCACAAGCAATATCTTTTCTCTGTACCTTTCGGAGTCTGTGTTATAGTCTAGGGCTTTGAGATGTATTTAGGATGGACAGGAAAGCCTTGGATTTTATAACACAAACACAGACTCTGAAAGGTACAGAGAACAAGGTAAAAGCAAAATGAAATTTGGTACCTCTTATGGCTGTATCTAGATCTCCCCCAAAGCCTCATGTGGTCATGGGGCGGGGGGTTGACGGTGGCTGGATTAGAGTGTGTGAATGAGGATGGGATTAATGGGGCACATAATGGAAGCCCCACCCGGGGGTATAATTAGCATCAATCAATAAGCTTACAGGCTGGGTGGAATATAAAGGGAAAGAGGGAAGGCAGGCCTGCTCCTGCTGCTGCTTGTCTGTCGCTGCGTTTTGCCTGGTCTGTGATGCCCCTCTGCCATGCCACCCTGCCTTAGAGCCGGCTTGCTGTGGACTGAAACCTCTATGAACCCTGAGCTGAAATAAACCTTCCCTCCTTTTGCACTATGTATCAGGTTTTTTGTTTCAGCGATGAGAAAAGTAACTAAGACAAATTTTGGTACCAGAAATGGGGCCATTGCTGTGATATTCCTTGGCAGTGTGGTTCAGAAGTCTTTAGAACTAGCTTGTGGAAAGAGTTTGGGAAAGTTTGGAGAAGACAGCTGAAGAAGCAGCAATGGAAGGCTCTAAGCTGAGCTTGATGGGAGATTCTGCTCAGATCCGAGAAGACCAGAATGCTGATAGAAACACAGCCTGGTAAAGACGAGGCTCAGGAGGCTTCAGTTACAAATGAGGACTGCGTTGGTTTTTGGGCTCCAGGCCATGTGTGTTATGCTTTGGCAAAAAAAAAAAATTGTCTGTATTCTGCTCTTGTCCAGAGGCTTTGAAAGAGACTAAAATTAGGGGTGGTAGAATAATTTATCCGCTGGAAGAAATTTCAAAGTAGTCTAACATTGAGGTGGTGACATGGCTAATGTTGGGGGGTTTTAGTGAGATCTAGGTTGAGAATGGAGAGCAAAGAGTCCAGTAGAATGATTTAAAACATTTCAAGATTGGCCAGAAAGGAAGCTCTGGTAAAGTTGTGGACTGCAAAAATGGAGCAGAGAACTTGGTTGCTGAAAAGGAACAGGAGAATAGAAAAGTTGGCCTGAGGACATCATAAGAACCAGCTGGACTCCAGCCTTTGCAGCTTCAAAACTGAAAGGTGAAAGACTTTGATTTGAGAAGAGAGGCCCAGAGTACCATGTGCCAGAGTGGTGGTGGCCTAGAAAATTTTTTCCTTGGGATTGGGTCCATAACACTCAGCAATCCAGGCACGCACCCCCTACACCCCTGAGAGAAAGAAGCCTGGCTTCTGCTTTAGCTAACAGCAGGCCTTAATGTCATCTATGTGGTGCTGGTTTGAGGTGCATGCAGAATGCAAGAATTGTGGGCTCAGGAAGGCTTCCACTCAAATTTCAGAAGGCCTGGGAGGCCAGGTAGTGTACCTCTGAAAGGGCAGTGTTTGAAGCTGAAAGTGTGGAACTGAAGGTGCAGTGGAGACCCCCGAAGATTGGAGAAGCCAGGAAAGTGAATCATCTGAGGAAAGTTGAAAAGAGTGAACAAAGCCAGACCAAGAGAAAAGGCTATGGACTCTACAACCACAAGAAGGGCCACAGGGGTGGAGCCACCCAAACCCTTTGGAGTTCACATCTTGCCACAGATTGCTTTGGATGCTGAACATGAAACTACAGAACTTAACATTTGCCCTGCTAGATTTTGGACTTGCTTTGGTTTCACTCCTTTCTATCCCTTTCTTTATACCTTTTGGCATGGAAATATTTATCTTGCGCCATTGTAAGTTGGAAAGGTTTAACTTTCTTCTCATTTCTACAGGAGATCACAGTTAAAAATTTGCCTTAAATCTCTTTCAACTTGGACTTTTCAGCAATGTTGAAACTTCTAGGCAGTTCTTAGAGACGGACTGAATACCTTCAGCATAGAGGGATGCAAATGAGTCTTTTGGAGTCCAAGGGAGAAATGTTATGGGCTGTATCTAGATGTCCCCTCAAAACCTCAGGTGGTTGTAGGTGGGGAGTTTCAAATGTGGCTGGATTAGGATATGTGAATGTGGATTAAGGGTGTGATACTGGGGTTAAGGGGGGGTCTGTAATGGAAACCCCACCCTAAGTATGAGTGGCACCAATCAATAGACTCGTAGCCTGTTTGGCACAAAAGGGAAAGGGAGGCTAGCTTTTGGTGGTGGTGCTGTGCTTAGCTGTCTTCTATCTTCTTGCTATGGACCATTTCAACTCTGTGATGCCCTCCCCTCTGCCGTGCCACCCTGCCTTGGAGCCAGCGTACTATAGCCTGAAACCCCTAAAACTATGAGCTGAATAAACTTTTCCTTCTTTAACTTTGAGTGTGGGGTATTTTGTCTCAGCAATGAGAAAAGTAACTAAGACATCAGTCATTTACAAAATCTAAGAAAGCTAATCTTATGTAAATAGAGAATACAACCCCAGTTACCAGAAACTAGGAAAGGTATAGATGGGGGGGGGGATGGGAAAAATTGTTCAACAAGTACAACATTAGACTTACATTGTAGTGTACAGTTGGACAACTATAATTAATAGTTTTGTATCATAACTTTAAAATATCTATGAGGATTTTAACCATATGCAGCATAAAAATTATGAATATGTGAGGTTATTTGATAATTACACAATGTACTCATGTACAAAGCATTGTACCCTATAGATATGTATGGGTGTCAATTAAAAGCAAACTAAAATTTAAAAACAGGGCATTGGTCAAAAAAAATCAAGAGAAATTCTGAAATATTTTCATCTCAATAAAATTTTTAAAATAGTAATCAAAATTTATGGGATGAAGAATGCTTTTTACACTGAAAGGAAATTTATAGCATGGCATTAACATAATAGAAAAGAAGATCTATTATTAATTTAGGTTTTTACCTTAAGAATCTAGAAGGCTAAATTTTTTCTGAGTGAGCAAAAGAAAAGAAGTAATATGAATTAGAGATCAATAAAATTGAAAAGAGAAGATTGATAGAATCAATAAAATTTTTAAAAGTTACTTTTTCAAAGCATAAAAAGACTGCTAAGTCTCCACCCAGTCTAAGAATGTAAGGAGAGGCCAGAAATTATTAATACCAGGGATGAAAAAGACAGCATTATTACAGTGTCATTAGAAGTATAGTAAATAAATACTACAAAAATTCTATGCCCATATTTCATGACATAGATGGAACTGGCCGAGTCTTCAGAAAGACACAGTTTTCCAAAACTCACACAAAAGTGACCATCTGAATAGATTGTATCTGTTAAAGAAATTGAATAAATACTTAAACTTCCAAAATAGAAACCACCAGGTCTCAATGGGTTCACTGGTGAATTCTATCAAGCATCTAAGGGAGAAATTTTACCAAATCCCCATAATCTCTTTGAAAAGAATGGAAATACTGGGGATAATTATGAGGCCATATTTACCCTAATATCAAACCCAGACAGAGATAACAAAAAGACCACAGTCTCCCATAAACATCAAGGCAAAAATCCTCATCAAAATATTAATAAAACAAATCCAACAATGTGTAAAAAGTGTTATCTACCATATGCAAATAGGATATAATCAAAATATTCAAGACTGTCAATATTTGAAAAGCAATTTATGTATTGAACATATCAATAGGCTTAAAAGAAAAAAAAATTCCATGATCCTTGTAGAGGCAGGAAAAGCATTCCACACCCAGTTATGATAAAATCTCAGTAAACTAAGAATATAAGAGAACTTCCTAAACTTGACATAAGATATATATAAAAGCCTATGGCTAACATCATACTAAATGATAAAAAGAATTGAAGCTTTCCCAGGAAGATCAGTAACAAGGCAAAGCTGTCCTAACTCATTATTTTTTCAGTATATTAGCTAAAAAAATAAATGTGAAAAAGAAATAAAATGTATACAGGTTGGGAAGGAATAACTAAACTGTGTCTTTCAGAGGATGACATGATTACCCATGGAGAAAATATTTTAAAAAATCAACAACTAATCTATTATCCTAGAACTACTAAGTGAGTTTAACAAAGTTGCAAGATAAAAGGTAAGTGTACAAAAATCAATCTCCTGGGGCTGAGGATTCAGCTCAGTGGAGCCTTCCTGCCTCACAAGTGCAAGGTCCTGAGTTCAATTCCTGGTACCAAAAAACAAAAACAAAAGTCAATCTCTTTTCTACATAGCAGCAATAAGCAAGTGAAATTTGAAGTTAAAACTCCATATCCTTAACATTAACAGTCCCAAAATGAAATACTTTGGTATAAATATAACAAAAAGTACCATACGTACATGAAGGAAACTGCAGAACAAACTCTAATTGATGAAATCAAAATACAACAAAATAAATGGAGAAATATGTCATATTAAAAGATAAGAAGACTCAATATTGTCAAGATGACAGTTCTTCCCAACATATCTATAGATTCAAATGAAATCTCAATCAAAACTTATTTTGTTGGTAGCAACAAACTGATTTTAAATTTATATGGACAGGTAAAAGCTCCAGAATAACAAAGTGGATACTGAAAAAGAATAACAAAATTGAAAGATTGATATGACCTGACTTCACGACGGACTAAAAATCACCAGGAATCAGAACAGTGTGGTACTGCCAAAGGAATAGACAAATAGATCAATGGAACAGAGTAAAGAGCATACAAATGAGCTCACATAAATATAGTCACCTTGGTCCTAGACAAAGAAAATATAAAGAGCAAAGAGAACCTTCTAAGAAATGGTGCTGGCCCAACTGGACATCCAAAAATAACAAAATTGTAGACCTCATAATATTACAAAGTTTATAACATAACAGTTCATAGAACTCAATGTGAATCACAAAACTATAAAACTCTCAGGCTTGAGTATGATGATGACTTCAGCTCTGACACCAAAAGTATGATCTATAAAAAAAATTGATAAGATGAGCTTAATTAAAATTAAAAATTATGCAAAAGGTAGTGTCAAGAGATGAAAAGTTGATTCTCACTATGATAAAAAAATTTAGAAAAGACTCACCTTAAGAAGGACTATTATCCAAATTGTACAGAGAACTCTTAAAATTCAACAAAAATAAAACAAGCTCAATGAAAAAAATGGAATGGAAGCCTTTACAGACACCTCACCAGAGAAGTTTTAGAGATGTCAAATAAGTATATGAAAAGATATTCTACCTGAAATATCACGAGGAAACACAAATTTAGACAATATAAAGTACCACTACATGTCTGACAAGTGACCAATCTGGAAAACTGATAACACTAAATGCTGACAAGTTTGTAGGGCAACAGGGTCTCTTGTTCCGTGCTGGTGAGAACACAAAAATGCAAAAGGCACTTTGGGACAAAGTTTGGTGATTTCTTATAAAACTAAACATACTCTCACTATATGATCCAGCAATTCGATGTCTTGATTTTTACTAGAAAAGTTGAAAACTAATGTCAACACAAAAATATGCGCCATAAATATTAATGTTTATACAAGCTTTATTTACAATTACCTGAAGTTGGAAGCAACAATTATGTTCTTCCTTAGATGAACAGATAAATAAACTGTGGTATAACAAGACAATGGAATATTCTGCAATACTGAAAGGAAATGAACTATTAAGCTATGAAAACACATGGAGGAAAATTGAATCCATATTACAAATTTTTAAAAAATCAAAAGAAAACTCTCCATATTGCAAGATTACAACTATATAACATTCTGGAAAAGATAAAACTGTGCTAATTGTAAGAAAAAGTTCAGTGGTTGTCAGAAGTTGTAGGGAGGCAAAATTGAACAGGTGGAGTCCAGAGCATTTTTAGTGCCATGAATATTCCATATAATATATAGTGATGATTATGTCATTATAAATTTATGCACAAGACAATGGGATATACAGCACCAAGAATGAACCCTAATGCAAATTATGAGCTGTGGCATGATACATCAATGGAGGTTCATCAGTTCTAATAAATATTTTATTATAGTGGTAAATGTAGAAAACTGTGAGTGCATAAACATATGTGAGATGAGACAAATGAGAAATCTTGGTATATTCTTCTTAATTTTGCTGTGAACCAAAATATTCTCTAAAATATACAAAATATTTTAAAAAGGAAAATGGATACTAAATAGAACCTTCAGGAACCTGTACGATGAGAGCAAAGTATCAGGCATTTGTGTTCCCAAAGTAGATAAAAAAGAGGTTCGCTCTGAAGAAATTAGGCAAAGAAATAATGACCAAAAATTCCCCAAATTGACAAGTTATATAAAGCCACAGATTAGTGGAGTTAATCCCAAACTAGATAAAAGCCAAAGAAATCCAGTCCAATATGAATCTGAGTAAAGCTTCTGAAAACCCAAGACAGAAAATATTTTCAAAGCAATAAAAGAGAAACTACACCTTGTCTATAAAGGAAAAAGTTTCATATGACAGTAGATTTCTCATAAGAAATTATGAAGGCCAAAACAAAGCAGAACAGTGTCTTTAAGTATTTAAAGAACTGTGAACCTAGGATTTTATGCCTGGGGAAAAAATCCTTCAGGAATGCAGAGAAAACCCACATACCATTAGATAAAAGAAAACTAGGAGAATTTGTGAGAAGTAAACCCACATTAGAAGAATGGTTGCAAATAATTCCTTAATCATCGTGGAAACAATGCAAACACTATTCTTGAAACATGGAGAAAGGATTTTTAAAAAAAGAAAAAAAATATGGGTAAATAAAATGAGCTTTCTCCTCTTGATATGTAAATAAAATCTGACAACTTAAGCACAAATGTATAGCATTGTCTGATATAATTCTAAATGTATGTACAGAAAATATTTAAGACAATCATAAATAGGAGAGAATAAAAGAATGTAAAGAGAGGTAAGGGTTCTCCACTGCACTTGAACAGGTGAGAATCACACAACCAAAAAATTGCTATAAAGTCTATCATCTATCTATCTATCTATCTATCTATCAATCAAGAAATTACACAAAGTAATATACTTGAAAACACTACAGGAAATAAAATTTGAATTTGAAACCTTGTTGAAGTAACCCACAAGAATGCAGGAACCATCAAAAAAAGCAAAATTTAGAAGGAAGGACAAATACCAAAACAAAAAATGGCAGAGTGAAACCCTTACTTGAAATTATAACTAAATAAATCACAAGAAAGTGTTCACAGAATAAATTAATGACCATGAAACAATTATAGTCTGTCTAAAATTCAAGACAAATATGATAATAAAGATAGATTAACGTAAAAAGTATGGAAATCTAAGCATGGTGACCCATGCCTGTAATCTTAGCACTCTGAGATGCTAAGGCAGGAGGACCACAAATTTGAGGACAGCCTGAACTACATGGTGAGTGCCTGTTTGAAAGCAAAACAAAAGTAAAGTTGTGGGAAACATGTTTTTGTAAATCATAATTTAAAAAAATATAAATTGATTCATTAATATCAGATAAAAAATGTATCAAAGATTGAAAGGAACATTATATATTGATAAAATACAGCAATCCTAAATGTATATGTTCCAAACAACAGAAAAAGAGCTGCAAAATATGTGAACCAAAACCTGATAAAACTGAAAGAAAATGCTGAACCAATTCCCAATTTAATTGGAGTCATTGATACCCTTCTCAAAAACTAATCCCTTAACCACACAGAAAATAAGTATATGTAACAACACCATTATGCAACAGTATCTAATCAACATTTATAAAATACTCCACCTAAAACCACCAGAACATACATTTTGGGAAACTGAGGAATAAATTTCTAAATAATTTAAAAGTCAAAGAGAAGATCTCAAGGGAAAAAAACATTGAATCAAATGAAAATGAAATGTATCACAGCAAAATTTGTGGGGCAGAGTGAGAACAGTGCTGAGAGAGAAATGTGTAGCACTGTATGTGTACAGTAGGATGGAGGGAAGATCTCAAATCAGTACCTGAAATTTCCACCTTGAAAGCAGAGAAAGAAGAGCTAACAGAATCAAATCAAGAAAGAAGAGAGTAAGAGCAGAAACCAATTAAATTAAACAAAAATAAAGGAAAATCAATGAAACAAAACTCTTTGAATTACCAAAAGAGTCAGTCACTAGTATGTCTGAAGATGAAAGGAAAGAAGAAAAGCTACAAATAACAGAAATTAAGAAGAAGATGTAACTACAGTCTCTGTAGATATCACGCAGATACTAAGGGGAAACTGTAAATCTCTGAAAAATTGATGACTTAGGTTTTAGATCAATGACTCAAAACTCATTAACCACAACAATATGACAAGCATGAATAGATCATTTTAATACCTGTATAACAATTCAGATGTCAAATTCATAATTTTAACACTCCCTCAAAAAGAAACCTCCAGACCCAGATAATTTTACGTGGTAAGTACACCAAATGTTTGAAGAAGAATTAATGCCACGTGTACACAATCTTTTCCAGAAAATAGAAGAGGAAGGAACTCTTCAGTTGCTTTCATAAAGTTAGTGTTATCCTGACACAAACATAGCCTAAGACAGTTAAAGAAAAAAAGAGAGAGAAGAAAAGCAAAAAAAGAAAAACTAAACATACTTGACTTCAACATTCTTCATGATTATAATTAAATAATTTATCAATATGTAGAGGGAATTATACCCCAAAACGAAATATTACAAACGCCAGGGATGTGAGGCTGGCTCAATATTTGAAAGTCAACCATTTAATCTACCATATTAAGAGGATATTATCTCAAACTGGTGAGAAGTATCTACTCAAAAAAACTTAACCAATACAAACAAACAAAAATACCTTACAGCTAACACCATACTCAGTGTTGAAAGAGTGCATAGTTTCTCCCTAAGATTGAAACAAGATAAACATCTTTCTTCTCATCACTTCATTCAATACAGTGTTAGATGACCTAACCAGTGCACTAAAGCAAAATGTAAAATGTAAAAAAACAGACGATATGAGAAAAAAAGAAGTGAAATTGTCCTTACTTGCAGTTTTTCCTAGAAAAACTCTAGGAGTCTATAACCCAGGAAAGCAGAGTAAGGAGGGGGAGGGGGGGTGAGGTGGGAGAGACCGCCTATAAGTAATTAGTTCATTAAACTTGCAAGATATGTGATAAATATACAAAAATCAATTACGTTCACTAACAAAGAACACAAGGACATTGAAATTTAAAGTATAATTTACTATCATTCAAAAAGTTTCAGAAACCTTAAATGTAAAGTTATCAAAGCTTATCCAGTACTGCAGACCGAAAGCCTCAAAGGGCTAGTGGAAGAAATCAAAGCAGAGCTAAGCAAACAGAGATACATACTGGGTCTACAGATTAAAAGACTCAATGTAGTAAATGTGGCAAGGCCCTCCAAACTGGTACACAATCTTAAGACAAATCATATTTAATTTCAATCCAGGATATGGAGGATAAAGGACGTTATTGAGAAAACATAACTGAGCAGAATTATTGTCATTATAAATATATATGGAGGAATAAGAAACTGACGTTTTCACACAAATTAATATTTTCCCAATAAAATATAGAACTCATGTTTATATTAAAATGAATAGTAAATGTTTAGTCTTTAAGTGTCAGAATCCAAACAGATTTTGATAAAGCTGTTTGGTCCTAAGCTTTATTTCTGTTTTAGTTTTTCTTTATTTTTATGTTCTAACTAAAAATCTCCACCAAAATCAAAGAAAAATGTGGACCTTTTTAAATGACTGTCCTTCTGAAGTACTGTGTAAAAATTGCCTAATGAGTTAAAGTAAATCCATCACTTTCAGCTTAATACTTTTAAACACATAAGAATTTAATTGTTTCTCTTGAATTTTTGTACCTTATTTCTTTGGAAGGCTTTTACTGAAATACTAATAAGATCTGTAACAATTTGGCTCCTTTATTTCAATAGCATGATATGTGTCTCCAATTATATCGGTAGAATAAAATAGGTTATTGCAATGTGTAATATATATTGTCTTTGGAAGCACAGAGTAATTTTATTCTTAATAGACTATTTCCTACAAAAACAGAGTGCAGTACTACCATATTCTTACTACAACATACTGTCTTGGATTCTCTTCTGTCATTATCTCTTCTATCATTGTTAACTACACAACATCCCATAATCTGATGTCTGTAGCTGGATCTCACTGAAAATCAACCCTAAGTCCTCTAAACTCACAGGCTTCCCTTTACCTGGCCTCCTAGGTATGAAACTGCTTAAATCCTTATAACTCTTCCCCTGGATCACTACTGACACAGGTGACCCTTTGATGATGTTCAAATACACGCAACATGTTTCTGCCTCAGGACCTTTGCATGTGCTTTCCTTCTTATTGGAATCCACTTCTGACTATCTGATGACATATACCTCCATTGTACTCAGGCTCCTTCTCAATTTCTATCTCATTAATGTCCCCTGGCCATCAGGACCATTCTAAACGATATGCTGTTACCTCTTTCTTCTTAACCTTTTATCTTGTTCAGTTATATATTAGCCTGACATTTTATAGAGTCATTTGTCTGTTTTCTTCCTATCGACAGAATGCAAGCACTATGAACTCAAAAATGTTCTTACTGCTGCATCTTCAAAATCTAGAACAATTCACAGCACCTTAGAGATGTTCAATAAATATTTGATGAACATATGAATTCAATATATCTGCATGTTATAATTTGGCTGATATCCAAATAAGAACTTATGGATTTTGGCAGACTTTAAAAAATATTTTCAATTTCTCTCACTAAACATAGAATGTAGAGTATTTCAAAAGTTTCTACAGAAGACACAAGGTCTTTCACTTGTGGCTCAACCTTCTACTTCTCTCCAGTTTTTTCTCCCATTTCCATTTTGAATTCATCTTCCTATTTAGTCTGCTCATCCTTTATTTCTCTGTTTGTTTTTTGTTTTGTTTTGTACCAGGGATGGAACTCAGGACCTTGCACTTGTCAGGCAGGCGCGGTGCCACTGAGCTAAATCCCTGGCCCTGCCCATCCTTTCTTGGACACGTTGTGTCCCTTGCTTTCTAGTAGTGTGACAACTCTCCTCCTCTCCCTGGGACTGATGGGTTTCCTGGAACACAGGACTTCCAGCACTAAAACCTAGGAAGCTCTATGCAACCTGGGATGAATGACCAGTCTGCTACCTAGGACCCTGTTCTTCCCCTTGCCTGGAAGGAGTTCAGTTCTCTACTCACCAAGGCATCTTGTGTCCTGTAACACACCCTTTGCAGGTTCAGCCACACTCCAGATGTCTTCACTACATTCAGGAGCAATTCTTGTGTATTATTCTAGCAAACATTATCATATTTTAAAATACTCTGTCATTCATGTGTGTAAATATATTCTGTCTTCAAGAGAATTAATCCCTAGAAAGAAGAAACTGTATACCTCATGTTTTTCTTATGTCACGCATCTAGCACATATGCACTAGTCAACACATGCTTGTTACTATTGATGGATGTATTCTATCTTTTTAAAGATGACTATTATTACATGTACAAATACTTACATAATAGGCTGCTTGAAGAAAGTGTAAAGTGGGGCTCAGAAAAAACAGGACACACAGTTTAAGCAAACTTAAAACAGGGATTAATTTTATTTTACAACAAAAGAAACAAGAAAAGTTAAGATTTGGATTGAGATCCCCCTTTGAACAGATATCTGATATTCCATTTCCTCTTCCCTCCTGAGCATTATGGATCTATGAAATGTTCTTGTGGGTAAAGCTTAAATTAGCATCTAAACAGTGCCAAAATATGTAATTAAAAGGAGGAAAAGATGATGAAACCTTTAGATAACGTATAATACAGTATGTTCTAATATTTGGCAGCATCTTAATGACTGAGGAAAGCGTTCACTTTTCATCTAGTTATTTTGGTACTGGGTAGATGTGGTCCAATAACTAGAACAGTAGGAAAATTGCCACAGTAATGCTGAATTTTATTGGCTGAGCAATGAAGGGAAACTCACATACTGCTTGCCAGAAAAATAACTGGCTTTAGCTGGTGCTATTAGTCTCACGCTTTTTAGGAGCACTTAATTTAAAACAAAATTGTGGGCTTAACTCCCACCTCAATGTTTGGAGACTGCTGTAATAAGCAACTGTTCAAAGTGTTCTTTATCCAACCAAGTGGGTAAGTTTCTTGTTCAAGCTCCATCTACAACAAAAAGATTTTCATCTGGTGAATGGCAATCCTGGATTTAGCACAAGCAAACCCATCAAGGCACAGTCAGGCTTACAGCACAGAATGTCTGAGAGTAAGGTTTAACCTGACAAAATAACCACTGTGCAAAAACAACTTACAAATCGCACTGGCCACCAACATCAGAGCCTGGTTTCCTAACTGGCCTGTAATGGAATCCCTAAACAATACCAGGGATTGTTAACAGAGGTTTAGAGTTACGATCTCATGCCCGCACTTGTAACATTAATTCTGACTTGTTGTTATGGAGGGCATACAGCATCAACATTGCAAAGGTGTTTGGATGAAACTCTTCCATACTCAAGAGTATTTTAAAAGTCTGAATTATATTTCAATGAAATCCTTCAGTAATGTAGGCTTTAGAAAATGTTTCATCTCCTTCAGAGGCATGGTTTGCTTAGATAAGAGTATTTGGGAAAACAGAATAGAAAATGCCTCCTAGAAGATGTGAAATAACACTAAAGAGTGTTTTTGTTTTGTTTTTACAGAATATATCATGATTTCTTTCATCTATGTGAATCCTGAGCTTGTAAGAAGACTGATCCTAGATAGTGTGTAATATTCCTTTCTACCTACATGTCAACTAGTTTTCTTATTAACGATAGCATCAGTAATACAAAAATGCCACACTTAGTGCTGCATTAGTTTGTGATACCTGGTTTCTCTCAGGGGTCCCTTGTTTCCTCTCCTTTATAGGGCTGATGATAAACAAATAACACATATAAAATAGTAATAAGCTTTATTGAAGATCTTCTGTTTCCAGACATTCTTTTACCCACTCTACAATATTATTTCTAAGCCATAAAATGATGTCTCATCATCAGTATTATTTTAACCAGTTTTTACAAAGGGGAAAGGGGATTTTGCAAATGAATCATGTATCAGTTAGAATAAAGGGTGCAGATAGAGCCTTTTATGGTGTTAGTCACCCTTATGAACATTGTGGCTCTTATTTTATTATTCACTGTAAATTGGTTTAAAAATGCAGAGCAGAGGTTTATAAAAATGAAAGAAAGGTATTGAGTGAGATGATTGGAATGTCTCGGCAAGCATTAGTACAATCTTACTTATTTCTTTTTATTTCCCACTTTATATAGACACTGCATGATTATAGGATGGGAGTGAGTCAGCTCCCTGTCTTGATGGTAAAGGCCCCTCATTTTTTAAAGGTCAACCTTATAAAAACAGTGTTACAAGTGAAATAAATTTGCATGTAATGAATGATAATGACAAACTGCTTCTGATAGTGACTGTATCATTTGGAAGAAAAATAATTTGAGAAAGGATGATATTTTCTAAATGACTGAAACAAACCAGGAAAGAGTTATTGTTTTCCAGACAGTACACAAAACTAGAAGCACAGTCTGACCACAGGTTCTCTTCCCTGAACTATAATTCAGGCAGAGCTGTCTCAAAATAAATAATAAAGATAAAATAAAAAGGGCTGGGGATGTAGTTCAATGTGAAAGCCCTGGGTTCAATCTACAGTACTGCAAAAAGCAAAACAAAGACTCTCAATGACTCATTTACAATTTCTATCTTCTATTTTAATGACTAGAATACATAAGTAGCACAAAATTTCTAAGTATCATTGATAAAGATTGTTAGAAATTTTGAGTCTGAAAAATCACTGTTAAGTGGCAAATTTAAAAAAAAATTGTAATTTAATAGATGCTCTATCCACTCTGTACAGTCCATTTGCCAGCTCCAGTTAAAAGCCACATGCTATCTCTGGGTAACATTTTTCACTTTTCTCTTCCTTTATTTTCTTATCAGTCCAATGTGGATAACAATAATAACTACCTCATAGGGTTGTTGACAAGGTTAGCTACAAAGTGCTTACAATAGAAATGATACGTAAAAGAAAGTGGGTTTATGACATGAAACATTTATACACATGTAGAGCTGTATAAAATATTCATTCAAAAATGAGACGTTTCAATAGAGAATATTTAATATTATGCTTGCCTTATAAAAACTTCAGTTCTAAGCCCATAGGGCAAATATACTGGAGTCTGGATAAAGGAGCAAAGGAGAAAAGGGGGCTGAAGAGATTAGTTTAGAAACATTTCTTGCCATAACAAATATCCTGAAGCAAGACTGATGTTTGTGCCTAGAGCATCTTTTGCTTTTTTATATTGAATTAAAGCCTGCTACATCACCCAATCCAAGCTGTCCCACACCAGACTTCAACTGTCTAATGTTCCATCTATGTTTAAAATAATCAGCTGCAAAATGTATAGACAATTTACAAGTCTCAAAGTCGTATTTGTCCTGGGGTCTTCCAGCAGAAAAATTCTAATGGAAGACCCGGGTTGACGGAACATCATTAATCAGGGAGCGATGCCCAAGGAGGTGGGTGGCTGCTGATAGTTTTGGCCCATTGGAAATGGCTTTGGATGACTGCCAGGTTGTGTGTAAAATTTTGAAATGTTTCAAACAATACAGTCTTTACAATGTTATAAAATACTAGGGTGGTTAGAGAGGGCTGCAGACTGGCTCATGGCCAATAAAACCTCAGAATTCCAGTCAGCTGTGACCTGGAGTTTAATGTTGTCTGGGGTTTTCAAGGTCATCTCTCCTCAATGTCTTGGAGGTCAACCCAGTCTTTATTAAGCTGTTGCACTGAGCTACTGATTCCAATCACCCCTGTTCAAAAATCTCGGTCAATTTGCTTCTTCTGAAAACCACACACACACGCACACAAACACACATACATACACACATGTGTGTATGCATACATGCACACACACAGTTAAACTGAAAAGTCTTACTCAGGAAAGCTTTTAAAAATTAAAGTAATTTTTTTCCTTAATTAAATAGAACAGGCTTGCAGTTGATAAGTTGCTGAACTTAAAGAATGAAAAAGAAATCACCCTTAACTCCATCACCCAAATGCAGCGTGTATTTCATGTAGTTACAGAATATAAGAAATATAAAATTTGTAGTAGCCACCTCTCAAACTTTATACTGAAATCATATTTTTCATTGACATAACTTCATTTTTAAACATAGTATTAATAGCAGAATAATACAATATTGTTTAGTCATGCCTTATATTTCACTGTGCTTAAACCAAAGGCTTCTCCTGTTTTCTTTCTTAGAAAGGGTGATACATTAAATTGTATTACTCTGTTTCTTACATAAAGCTTGTCTGTACTTTGTAATATTTTCTAAACATAAACTTCCAGAAGCTAAAGAGCCAAAGGAGTTATGCATTTTTAAACTCTAGAAAAGTGTTACCAAATGGCTTTCTAAAAAATGTTTTCCAGGCCGGGGATTTAGCTCAGTGGTTTCACTGCCTGCTGCACAAGCGCAAGGACCCGACTTCGATCCCCGGTATGAAAAAAAAAAAAATGTTTTTTCCCAAGTGGCAACTGGTCAGTACAGTGTGAGAGCTTCCACTTCATACCCTCAACAGAATAGGTAAAAGCAAGCACTCTTCTGAAGGAAGAAAGTGTGCTAACACTGAAAATATTAAAAATTTGTTCTATTCCACAAAACTGTGCCACTGGTAGGTTTAGGGATGTGCCTAGTAATGTGGCATAACATGTGTGTTCTTTATGAACAATTTCTTTCTAGTTTGTTCTCCATGAGCAAGTAACTCTTCCCAACAAAATGGAATTTAATTCTGAGATGGCCCTGCAGCAACACAACATGGAAACATGGAGAATGCAAGTTAGGATGCCCGAGAAAGAGAAAAGAGGGCTTCCAACTTTGTGCAGTCTTCCCAGGTATTCATGCGAGCAACCAGCCAGCCAAGAAGTCTGCACTAGGAAAGTATTGATAAATGCAGAGCACTAAAATGCAGAATTCATGAAAATATGTGAAGCGAGATTATAAGATGAAGGATGCATGCAGTGGAAAACACCTGAAGGAGTTTCAAAGGAGAAACAGAGCAAAGTGAGCAAAGTGAGAAAATGGGCTTACTAATAACTATTAATACACTACATTTTACAGTTTTAAGAGGAAATATTCTGTAATTATAAGAGAGGCCTAGAGTCAAAATGAGGATAGTCCAGTAATAATCTTAAAGGAGAAGCAAAGGTTGTCTCTGAGGGAAAAGGAGACTAGAAGAATCTAACCAGCCTAGAAGAAAGACAATTTATTCATATTTGCTGTCTCCTATAGATTAAATAAGACACCAGCTTCATAGAATTTGAGACTTTTAGTAAATAAAAGTTATTGTTAACATCAACCTACATAACTGTATAGTAAAATTTTTACATATCTACCAATCTATAATAATCACTGGGCATGTCTGAAGTTCATAAAGTCCTCTAAAGTATCTTTATGTACATGGTTTAATGGGAATTCACCTTATTATTAAAGTTCAGATTTTGCTACTTAAAAAAATTAAAACCAGAAAACATCTCCTCTTAAAGAATGTTTACTAATTTTTGTTGAAGGTGTGCTACAAATTACATATTGACTTCCCTGCTCATGGAAATCCACTTGTATTTTAATGTTTATATATATTTAATCCACTTTCAGGAGTCTAAAGTTTTTATCTGATTATTCACATTGTGAGTGATTTCTTCATTATCCAGTCTTTGGAAGACATGTTTGGATTTGTTTTGTTTTTCTCTCTCTCCAGTTTCTACCATGCCACATCATCCATGAGATTTGTCCTTCTAGCCAGTAAATATTAAGGACAGAAGCTTCTACCCATGGCCCCTTCATTTTAAGCAAAACATAATCTATAAAAAAAATCAAGGCACCTCAGATTTTCTGATTTCAGGATAACTGTAAATGTAGTAGATTTAGGGCATTGAAAGTCTTCCTTTGGTCACAGAGTTTAGTTGTTATGTCTATTACTTAGCTAAATTCTTACCCTCTCTCTTCTTCCATGAACTTATTATATCAAAAACAAAGCTAAACATAATACCTATCCCTAGGATGCTGAATAGCATTAAATAAGTTAGCGTGAGTAGAGTGCTTCAAATAATGACTACATAGAAGAGAACATATTAGATGTGAGATATTGTATCAATAGTTATAAATAAACCCAACTCTCTCAGATTGATAATAATGCTGTTTCTGCTTAGAACCTCCTTCGAACATTCTACAGGGTGCAAAATTTCTCCTTCTTATGGATATCCAAGAAGCTCTGCAAAACTTCCTACCAACAAGGCCTTTTCCTTTCTTCCCCTCCAATGAATTGTTTCAATTTGGACTACGTATATAATTTTATTCCAACATAAAACCCAACCCACCAAGTTGGGTTGCCATCTGTGAGGCTATATGTAATTTCATGAGTTAAAGTTTCAAGTTTACTTCATTATCCAATGCACTCATAAATACAAGCAATCTTCTGTATAGTCAGTAGTCAAGGAAATACTTTATGCATTAAGTATTCCTTAATGAGCCTTCAAATCCTTGCTTTACTGAGTTCAATATTATATTTTAAATCATCTTTATACTTAGGAAAAAATGGTAGGAAATATAAGCTAATGTGAAAGACAGTTTTTGTCTCCTGACCCTAATTTGTTAGTATCTATCTTTATCATAAATTGTTGCTGAAAGATGTAAAAGTCCTTCCTTTAATTCAAACACATTACGGTTCTGCCTTCTTAATGACTCCCTCTACTTTTTAAACCTCTTTAAAAACATTTCTACCATAATTAAGCAAAACAGTAGATTGATGACTGATTGCAAAAGGGCTGTGTCAAAAATAAACAAGAGCTTTGAATTCAACAAGCTTTCCTTTTTCCAACCTCTGCTGTGTACATAAACACACCCCATGTCCCCAAGTCTCTCCATCCTTCACACACATAACATTATTCCCAATTAGGTGTTCCTCTATTTGCCTTTTTCTTCTCATTAAAATCATCTCCTGAGCTCAACCTTCCTCATTCCCTGCACAGACTAAAAGTTTTCTGTACTGCCAAGCCTCCACTCTTGAAGATTTTACATTTACAGCAGACTGACTCAGTCCTCTTTGGAAACTCTGGTGAACAGCTCAGCCCAATGTGAGTCTTGATGCTGGGCCAAGGGCTTAAACAACAGACATAAAAGCTGAATCTGTACTTCCATTCAGTCCCGAGGTTGCCAAGTTAGTTTTCCTGATACCGTACCTACAGTACATCCATCTCCCAATGTCTCATGCGCACTTCATTAACTCTGTGACACTGGCCTCTGATGTTATGAACTCAATTTTGCTAATATAAATGATACAGTGCTATATAGAAATTTAAGAGGTTGTAACACTAGAAGTCTCTTCAAGATTCCCATAATAGTTAAAGAACAAGGAACCAAAATTCCCAGAACCAATCTGTGCTGGGAAATAATTCCTTATATATAATGTTAAAGCTATATTTCCCTCCCCCAGACCTCTGCTTCTGATTCCCATTTATGTTGCAAATAGCTTTTAATGATAGAACAGGGAAATATATTGTGGTTTCACACATTCAGGTATTTTATGGTCACTTATTCCTAACTAGGAGATAGAGACGCATAGCAGAAAAGTTTCATTTTTAAAAAAAAAAACTTAAACCAGTTTAATATAGTTTGCTTTTTTATTAAAAAGATATATTTTTAAAATAACACTGTTCAAAGATCAACTAATAGAAGTATATTTTCTTATTGGTGAGCCTCTATTCTGTATTACTTACACAATGGTGCATTTACAACTCTAGTCAATAATTAGACTAATTTGGAAGCTCCAATTTGCTACACTAAATCTACAATGTATACCTTGAAGACATAGATACTGGATGCACTGTTATGCTCACAGAAGTTATGAATATTCATTCAACATCAATTATGCTTCAGAGAATGTTACTCATGTCCAAAAACCGAACTTGGGAAGATTTTCTTGGGAGGATTCAAATTTCTCTTTGTAGTTCTAATACTCACCGGTAAGAGTGTTATGTGTTAGGTAATGCAAACATAATGAAAAAAATGTAGGTGCTGTTGGGAAGACGTTCACATGCCAGATTTTCTGGATACAACTCCTGACCTTACCATTATCTGATGCATGATACTGAATTAGTTATTTAACAGCTCAGGGTCTTGCATTCTTTTTCTGTAAAACGGGGGAAAGAATCCATGTAGAGCTATGATAAAGACTTAAATGATACAGTTCACACGAAACAATTACAATAGTTTAGGGTGGCTAGTAAATGAGAAATTTACTGAATCCAAACAATGAAAGAAATAATTGTCCTTAAATATTTCTGATAGGGCCGGGGATTTAGCTCAGTGGTTTCGCCGCCTGCTGTGCAAGCGCAAGGACCCGAGCTCGATCCTCGGTACCAAAAAAAAAAGAAAGAAAGAAAGAAAACGTAAATATTTCTGATATTACTGACCCAGATTCAAACTGATTTCTCCTCTACTCTACTGTCTAAATCCAAAACGTGTTTGTTCTTTAGGATGTGAATGTGATATGGCCTTTGTTACCTCTTTAAGTAACACTATTGTGGGGAAAGTAAAGAAGTAGGCAGCAATAACTATTAGCAGTTTTGACCCAGGTCTTTAAATGATCCAGGTGATCTTAGAAAAAGCCACAAAGTCTTCATTTTTGTGAATTCTTTTTTTAATCTGAATTTATTATCTCACCAAATCTTTCACAGCTCAAACCTGTTCCCTTTCTGGAGACAAAGTGCTTCACATTTTCCATTGCATTTGTAATCAAAACACTGAACATAGTTTTTCCAACATGATTCCCTGTTTCTGTATTTATACTATCAGCAGCCTTTGGAGAGCAAGAAGTCTACCTTTGCATCTTTTTTCTGAGTCTCTCCATGTGGCCTTTGGAGAAGGCAGACACTTGTTGAGTGGGATTAAACTGTAAATGTAAAAGTGGCTCATACTTTAAACAATATCAAATGGTGGCTGAGTTGAAACTTAGATTGTTGGTTGGCATTTCCATGGAACAAATGCTTCTCTTTTGATAAGGATTTCGGATTCCAACAGTTGGATGCTAACATTTGCCCATCACTGTTGATTTCCAAGTATTTTCCTTTGGTATTTTTACTTCATTGTTTACTTAATACTGAGATTCACAGTATGTCAAAAGACTAAAATGATGTTTAACCAAAAAAAATTATTATTCAGTAAATTTAACTTTTAAAATAAAAGCAGAAGGAAAGGATACAAAATACATTGTATAAATTTGTATGTCTCACATCGACCATAACATTACTCTTTCTGCTGTTCCAAATAGCTGCAAGTACAAAATATAATAACCATAAATATGAGCTAATGAAAACAAAGATTTCAATTAAGCAGACAGATTTGCTCAAATGACAGTATGGCAGTGTGACAGTTGAAGGTTTAAGGGGACACACCCTGTAAATGAATGTAATATAACCTTTTCTCTGATAGACTTTCCCTTGCCCCCCAAGGATCGATGAATAGTATTTACTCCCAATGCAGCTAAACAGGAAAATTAAATGTAGGAGAAAATACCAGTGACCAGTACTCTGCCTCTGGCAAGCCTCTAATTCTATTTCCTGTTTGACATATTATTTTATTTCCATTTTCCCTAAATGTAATATGGGAACTTTTCATAATAAACGGTTCTCTAATTTGCCACTTTTTTGATTGGCATTTTCAGATTTTTCAAGGAGTCTATCAGTCGTTCCTTCACATGTTGCAAAAATAAACGAAAAAAAAGAAAAAAACTGAACCGTATGCCATTGTTGGGCAGAATTTTCTGAATTTGTCTTGAAGCCAAGAGAATTTATTTGACTGTCTGGGGAGAATTGAGGCAGATCTCTTATTCTCAAACAGATACCGAGGTTGCTTGAACAAATGGTTCATGTTAGCTGCAGAAAGACCCTGAATAGAAACCATGTGTCTCTGAACTTTGTGGTTGAGTTGAACCACAAGCAGACCAAAGAGCTGTCAGTCTCCAGCCTTGATTGCAGATGCTTGTGGGGAAGAGGAAAACTGTCAGTGCCACCTCGTGCTTCGTATTCACAGAGAGACCTGTGAGCTCCTGGAGAGCAGATCGTGGTTGAATGAGGAAGAGAGATCCTAGCTTGCAGCAAGTGGGCAAAGTGAAGACGCATGGTTTTTCTCTATGGGCACCCACATATGGTAAAGTTAGCAAAGTAAAGCCTTTCTGGGAAAGAGAAACAACCCAGAGAGGCTAAGAACATTAAAAAGTCTTCTTACAGCTCTCATAAAGGTGAAGAAAAACATCCTAGTAGAATTAGTAAGAGACTCAAGATGGTTAAGGTTACTGGATCAGAAAAGCAAGAAAGACAAATTTCCAAGTGGCACCATTTATCAAACTCTAAAAGCAGTAAGAGAATGTTAGAAAGCAATATGAAATGCTCTTTTGTATCCACAGGCAAGAAAATCACTTAAGAACATACAAGAGAGGCTTCCTGGGTGAACACAGGCATGCCTTAAACCAATGGCCTAAGTGTGGATACTGAGTTACCTAATAACTAAAGGGCAGTAGAAACATTTTCTGCTTCCTCCTCCATGCTTCTGTCACAGGCCCTCTTTACTTCACTCAGAAGTATGTATTTGAAGCATCTGACACTTTCAGTAGTTTGGGGAAAGAAATAAAAAGTAACAAAGAAATCATAATTTTCATCATAGTAAATATCAAAGTTTCAGGTGTTCTGTTATTGCCGATATTGAAAATTAAATCAGACATTTTGCTACCTTTAAAAAACAGGCAATAGAAATCAAGTAGCAACACAGTGTTTCAACACAGGCTTGTCAATTGAAACATGTACAATTCTAATGATGGATGTTAGCAATGAGGGAGCTAGGCATGTGTGGAGTCAGGGGTATTTGGAAAATCTTGCAATTTTGCAATGACTCTAAAACTGCTCCAAAAATTAGTCTTGATAAAAGTGTTAAATTTATGGTTGTGATTCACAGAGAACTACAACTTGAAATGTAGGTTAGGTGGTATGTGTTTAAAAATTATATATTCACACATATGCGTATGTATATAGGAATAGAGGGAAAGGGGGTACTTGTACATCTTACAACACACATTTCAAATATTTCTCCATTTTAATATAGTACATAATACCCAGAATCAAAGCAACATTTGGGGAACATGGAGGTTTTATAGTACAGAAGGTATAAACTGAAATGACTTAAATGTTTTATCCACTTTCTTCTAAAGATTTCATTAGACCAGAGTAATATTAATATAGGTCTCATTTTTCCTTACCAGAAGTATCTGTGGGTTTTCCCAAGTCACTGTCCATCTGTCTTCCCTTTGCCCAAGTATTATGTGCACAAAGATAAACACTCTTCCATCAAGAATCCTGAAAGAAATCCTTTAAAATGAAAACCAAAAAAGCAACCTATTTTTGAAGTTATTTTTAGCCCCATGATTTTGATCAGTAGTTCTCAATTTAACCTGCAAATAGAATCAATAGAAAAAAATTTAAAATGTTTTGATACCTTGAGTCCAATATTCAGAAAATGATAATCTTGCAGAATGCCCAGGATATCAGTATACACATTTCTTGGTTGAGTAAAACCATTAAAATTACACCATTAAGTTGTGTTATTAACTTGAGAAGAATTATTATAAGACCACTTAATAATCCAGCTCTGAAGTTTCAGGTAAAATTTGACAGCTTACATTGCCATCAACTGGGTGGTTATATCATAAATGCACTCTGCTCAATAAGATGACCCACATTTAATCTTCTGCATTGTAAGAAATAAATGAGCATATAATCCTTTTAATCATCCAAAGAGAATAATGAAGGAAACCACTATTCCAAATCACATTCCAAGGATGATGTTTTATTTGTTCGAAAAGAAATGAGCTAAAATGTCACATTCCCAAAATGTGAACAACAACCTATAACCTCCAGAAACTAATAAACGTCAAGGTAAACTTTAGCCCATGTGTCAGTAAGTATTTCTTAACCACCTACTACGTGTCAAGCACATGTGGAATTTGTCAGTCTATATCCTAACGGTTCCGAACCTTCTTGGAATGGCTAACCCATCCCAAGATATACTATAAAATCTAGTCATTTAAAAATTCTGTTATGATGCCAACAAACTTATTAGGTAAAAATTCTCAAACACATCCATATGTTATCAAATTCCATCTTCAATTGGCCTGTGATATAATTCTTAATATACAAAATGTGATCATGATCAAATTAAATGGAATGTTACTGCTGTAGTGCTCAGTTTAATTTCCTGAAATGCTAAGACATGTTTTCTTTTCTTTTAACATTTTAAAAAATAAGATGTGCTTATAAATGAGAATGTATGGATTTGGCTTATTCACTCTACCTAAGCGTGTGCACGTGCCTGTGTGTGTATCTCATTGCATTAAGTTTGCATCTTATGATGGAAAGTTGTTTATAATAGAGATATTTTTAATGGGCACAGTACGTACATCAACCTTGTAGAGTAAGATAAGGTGAAGTACAGAAAACATTAGTTTTCTACTCCAACAAGCTGGTGCAGCCTGAGGATAATAGCAAAATATAATAGTTTGTCTTATCAGTTTCCAGCAGGTGGCATCTCACACTCTCATGTTGTCCCTAAGGAAACCATAGGAAAGAAGTGTCCCCTGCTGGAGTAAATACACTGAGCTCAACACGATGCTTCTGTTTCATGAGCACACAGCCAGCACTGTCACCTAGAATGAGAATTTCTGTAACTGGCCTCAGCATTGCCCACAAGCATTTGGCATTTTCAGCTGGACCAAAGCAGAGTGCACATTTTAATGACAGTACTGCCTGTTTTAGAACAGTCTGCACAACATAATTGTAGAGTAAGGTGGGAATTATGAATCTGAAGCAAGTTCTGTGGGTGGGGATAACATGTGTATTAAAATAACCAAAACCATTGGCTTTATTTTTCCATAGATAAGCCTCACACTACTGTGATTCACAGCACTGTAAAGCTATATTATCCTAGAAAAAATCTTGCAGTACTTCTGTGCCTTGTGCTGGGATAGTCAATTCATCTTCCTTTGTTAAAACTACTGTGACAACAATATTTGTTTTTAGGACTCTACTAAATAAATACAAGATGCACTTTAGCTTATCATCTTTGTAGATTAGAAATCACATCCTGTGTAAGAGATACTTGAAGAAAAAGAAACTACATGTGGGAAGAGCTAAGCGTGGCTTTTCTAAAATTGTATTTTATTGTACTTTGTGGTTTATTAGTCAAACTATCTAAGATGAGTTTTTCTCAGCAGTATAATTGTTCTTAAATTTCAGTTAATGGTGCTAATGAACATAAGGACCAACAAGGTAAGTAAAAACTTCATCTGGTTCAAGCATCAATGTTGAAAATCAGCAGCAGAGATCAAGAGAAAAGGATGCATTTTGACCCATGTTGAGTCTTCAGCTTGAGAGTTTGTAAAAGCTCCTTAAATCAAATGGGGGGGGGGTCAAAATTGTAGAGGCTTCTAATTTATTTTCAGTGTAGATGGTGTTATAAAAATATTACACATAACAAAATTCCAACCGAATGGCCCAAAGAATAGAAACAAAAGCAGTTAGCATTGGTAACTATTATTGGCAAAAAGCACTAACAAAAAGGCAAACTCATGATTCTGACATTATAGTAAAAAGAAATATTTAAGTAAATTACCTCTTTTGAAGGAGGTAATAACAGAGTTAGTCAACTGAATAAATGTGGAAGTTGAATAAGTAGCTGAATCATGTTGGCAGAATAGTGGTATTAAAAACATGATAGATTACCAATTTTGGAGAATGGAGAGAAAAACTGACTGAGCTGAAAGAAGGACATTTCAGTTGGAATGTCTAGATAATAGTTAGAAATGTGGATGTGGACTTCAAGAAAAGTTGAATCCATAACTTGTAATTCATTTCTTCCATTCAGATATAATAACAGGAAACTCTGAAATAGGTAAAAGTCCTGATATAAAAGGAAATGGGAGTCCTGGGGACCATAAAGGTAAATGAAACTTGGTTCAAATCACCTTTGTCTAGGCTCTCTGCTCCTCTGAAATGCACATGATGTTGTGGTCTAGATCAAGGAGTTCCCTCAAAGACCTCATTTG
Organism: Heterocephalus glaber; assembly: GCF_000247695.1. The sequence goes on from NW_004624801.1 coordinate 1,469,578, forward strand.
TTTGGATGGCAGGTGGATCATGAAGCTCTTATACTTACTGTGCTAAATGTGCTGTTAGGAGGTGCACCTCGGTTGGAGGCAAGTCACTGGAGGCATGACTTGGAAGGGCATATTTTTCTCCTAAGCTTTTCCCTTCATTCACTGATTTTTGTTTGCCATGGGATGAGCAGCTGGCTTCCACTATCCCTTTCTGCCGTGCCTTTTCTGCCTGGAGCCAGATAAGCAGGCACTGTACAAATGAGCCAAAATGAATCTCTCCTTTAAATTGTGGATGTGAGGTATTGTGTCTCAAGGACTAGGCAAGTGACTAAGATATGCAGCTTCAAATTCTGTAAACTGGGGCCAACTGTAACACAAACAGCATTTAATATTTAACTAACAGGAATTTTTCCATCACAATATGCACATTATATGAACCTACATGTCCTAGATCCCTCATCCCTAGTACTCCTTAAAAATTAAATAAGAAATTATTTGTAATATGTGCATTTGGATGGACCCTTAGACATTTTGTTCCCCAAAGACATGGTCCTCTCTTTCCCATCGCATTCAATCATCAAAGTATACTAACAAGAATATAAAGATTGGCTAAATCTTACCTTAAAGACCAACTTGTGTAACTTTGCCTAATTAAATAGACATTGTCTAAACAAACAAAGATGAGGGAATAGATGTTATGGAGAGTAACAGGGGAAGGAATCTGATGAATTCAAAATATAATTTTGCAAGTGATTTTGGAAAGAACTCACCACAGAAAGAAGCAAAAGCGACTTCTTAGTCTCTACAACCCATCATATTTCTCCCCTGGTTTGGCGACTTCGGAAACCTCTTTTTAGCCTTTCTTAATTTTATAATCCACCAAGATTGGAAAAGTACTAGTCATCACCTAAACATTTACCCTTTGAAGGCTTGTGAATCTTAATTTACATTTACGAGAACACTGTCATTATCTATGCTAAATTAACTCTCATATTATCCATGTGAAATCACTTTTTTAAAATTCATTAAGTTTCTTGGTACATTTTAGGTATACAACACGTGACATTCATCATTGGGAATTTGTACCTTTACATGATGTATCCTAGTTCTTTTTATTTTTTCCCATTCCCCTGCTCTCCCTTCAACCCCTCCACCCTTCCCTATTTACAAAGACTTTGTTTCCATTCTTTCATTTTCTCTTATTTATTCCTTTTCCTTCTTTCCTTTCCCCATCCCACCTACTTCCCTTTCCCCTTTGGACCTTTTCTTCCTACTTCACATTATCTATTACATATTTTGATCCTCATTTACACTTTCAGTTTCTCACACTAGAGAAACTATTCGGTATTTACACATGTGTGTCCTATTTATTTCACTTAAGAATATGGACTCAAGGTGCATCCATTCAGCTATAAATGTCTCTAATTTCTCATTCTTTATGACTGAGCAGTACTCCATTTTATTTAAAAAACCACATCTTTGTTGGTCACCAGTTGATGGGCAATTGGGATTTTTCCAAGTTTTAGCTATTATAAACTGTGCCACTATAAACATGGGTGTGCATATATCGCTATGGTATGATTCTTTTAATTCTTTTGAGAAGATGCCCAGCAGGGGAATAGCTGGGTCAAATGGGACCTCTAATCCTAGTTCTTTGAGGTATCTCCATACTGATTTCCACAGTGGTTGCAACAGTCTGCACTCCTATTAACAGTGGAGAAGGGTTCCTTTTTCCCTACAACCCTGCCAAGATTTGTTAATTGATCGATTTCTTGATAGCAGCCATTCTTTCTGGAGTGAGGTGGAATCTCAGTGTTGTTTTCATTTGCATCTCTTAAATGACCAGTGATGTTGAACATTTTTTCATATGTTTATTTGCTGTTTCTACATCACTCTTCTAGATTCAGACAGGTTGTTTTTGAGTTAGCATCCATATATATTTGTCCTTGTGTGTCTGGGTTATTTAACAGGGGTTGGAGGGAGGGAGGAACATAGAAGGAAGTTGAATAATGGATGTCAGACACACTGAGATAGGTGTAGTAAATTTCAGTATTCACACAGCAAATGACTATAGCTCAAAATAACCTATTATATATTTTATAAATAACTGGAAGAGAGAAGCTTTTAAGCTCCAGATAAAGTAAGGATAAGGAGTAAGGATGTGGAGTAATTAATGTATGTTGTCACTATACATTGTATACATGTATTAAAATATCACAAAATATCTATAGATATGTAAAATTACTATACATTAATTTAATTTTTAAAAAAATATTAAATGAATTGATTCAATCATTTCATAAGGTATTGAATTCTCACACTGTATCCCATAAATATTTACAATTAAAGTAATAACAATAAGGGAAAAAAAAGTATTGGAAACAGTGACCAAGGTGAAGTCCCCTGGTGTCAGGACTTTGGGAGGTTTCATTTCATGATCTTACTACTACTTTTTATTTTCTTGCTTTGGACAGAGGAATTACACTTTATTTTTTCTTAGAAGATTTAAACCCTACTGCATTAATACGTTACATGCTCTTAGGAATTCATTGCTGATGCTGGATTTCCACCACATATTAATGGATGATTCCATTCTTTGAACAAAGAAAAGCTTGCAGACTGAGTTTTCTTCCTCTATGGTCAAACATCCCCTACCTGAGGCACAAGGATCTTGTTCAACACTTGGATCCAGAAACAGCAAATTCAATCTAGCTGTGGCAGGCCCAGGGCAAATTGGAATGCCAACTCCAGACCAGGATTCCAAACCACGATCCTCTGGAAATAAAGCTTGGTCTTGGAGAAATGACACTAACCTCCAGCCAAAAAATCTCACCGAGTTTGTTGAACAACTTTCCTTGCACAGTGAATGCAGATGACCATTAACATCACTCTTCTTTAAGTTTAAAACGTATCCGACTACAAGCTTGATGCAGAGGCCCATTACGAAGAAAATACCTTGTTTTTCTCTGGAATGTCAATCTTGAAGGGTTTTGTTTTCTTTGAGTTTGGTTTGGTTTGGTTTGTTTGTTTGTTTGCTTATTTGATTTTGCTGTCAACTGCTGGCAAAATGTTGGTTACCAATGTTATGAGCTCTGGAGCCTTCCAGTGGGATCATCTCACTTGGCTCCTTCTGTTACAATGGGAAAATAGATACCGGAGGTATGTCCGTATATACACATCTGTCTGTCTCAGATAGATGCATAGATGGGGGGGCAGTAATGAGAAAACATGGTGTGTATGTTTTTTAAATAAAAAACTTTCGTTGCAATAAAAGACATCATCATTAATCTCCTTCAAAATAGTCCTCCTCCCTTCAAACATACTTATCACGTTACTCCTACCAGTTTCTGATAGCATTGGTGTGGGTATATCTCAATGTTTTGGATCAATTTATAATGTTTACCTCTTGTGGTCATTTTGACTTTGAAGAAGACCAAAAGCCACATGGTGCCAGATCTGGTGCATCAGGTGGAGTAGGACACATCACAGTGTTTCATAAGCCTGCGTGTCTGTTGGTGGCAGCAGTCACTGTACGTTTTATCACATGTGGTAAAAGACACTCATGAAGGAGGACTTCCTGAACCACTTCAGATACTGGCAAGAATGATGGGATAAATGTCTTTGAGCCAAGGGGAAGCGTTTTCAAGGAGGTTAATGGCAATGGGTCATTTACTGTGACTTTTTTTAAATTTAAGCACACATCTTATTTTCTGATCACAACTTAGTATATCTTCAAAACATCACTAAGAAACTTCTTGGCTCTTCAGAAATTCCCTCAAAGTATCAGAGATCTTCACAACCAAGAGTACAGCTACACCTCAACCTGCCAACCCTGGAATCAATTCCTCATTTTTCCACATCTCTGCAATCCTGTCTCAAGCAAGATCCTTCAATTCATTCATATGTAAAGTCTGTAGTACAGAAATTCGGGAAGATAATATCATTTAATGACTTTCACTGATGCCTCAAGAAGTTGAAATTCTAATGTAAGTCAATGTTGGTTTTGTTAAAAAAATATTTCAGCATCATTACCCAGGAGACTTTTTTCTATCTGTGTGGATACTATAGGAGGTGGCTCTATTTATTTTAATATACATAGTTCAAAATTCCTACATTGTTGGGGAAAAAACCCCACTTAAGAGAAGAGGCTGTATTTGAATGATGAGGATGGTGGGGGTGATATCGATGGTGACAATGATATTATCTTCTTTTTTAGGTGACTTGTCTGCGCTAAGAATCATGTTGAGCTTTATATTATTTTAATCAATCAAACATTCTGAAAGTTGATCTGACATATTTTTTTTCCTTCCTCTATTAACTGCCAACACATAGCTTCTGAAGCCAATCAGGGATGTCATATCTACTCATGATGTGTTTTCTCTTGGTCCTTAATGAAGGACTTGCCGTCACCCAATCGGCAACACAAATTACAACCAGCGTCAGTGCTCATTAGTTTGGAAGTCACCTGAACAATGGAAGAGCTAACAGAATTAAAATTAAAATGGTAAACATTTCACAATTAGCAAGCAAGATGCCTTCATTAGTTACTGTATGGAAACTTGCCAGAGAGCGATAAGCTTCATAAATAATCTCATATTTTGGCATTCTTGATTCCCTGTTTAAGGGAACAATATTGCCAGAAGATAACAGGCTATATCATCACTTAATAAATTCTAGCAAGTTGTTATCTTTTTATTCAATGACTGGTGTTTATTCCCATTCAGTTTTAACTCTTTTTAAAAATAATACAAACTCTATGTATTTGGTACCTACCATACACTTGAAAGCACTCTAATTCCTTCATGTATGTGATCTCTTTGGACCTCACAGAATCCCTACTTCACAGGTATTGAAATCATTCTCTCTATTTTATATACTCCAACAACAGGTTTACAGTTATCTAGAGAGATACAGCTGAGACACAAGAGAGCTGGAATTGGATTTCAGGCTGTGTTTGCCTCTCTAGGTCTAGTTTGAATCTTTAGACCCATGTTACTTTGTGTCTCCATCACTCAGAGTGTGTTTCTGGGCATGCGGTAGGTCACTGGTGTCTGAGACTGATTGTGTTTTGCTTTTCTTAAGCATAAGAACTAGGATTTGAAAGCATAATGCTATGGTTTATGTCTAGAATGTCCTCCAGAAGTCTCATGTTCTCAGAAATTAAACTTTTAGGAGGTGACTGGATCATGAAGAGTCTCCAATCATCACTACATTGATCCATTGAGGAATTCATGGCTAAATGTGCTCTTAGGAGGTGGGGCCTGGTTGAAAAAGGTGTGTTACATGGTGTGCCTTTGGAGGTTGCATCTCCCTCCACAGCTCCTTCCTTCTCTCTCTTGTTTCCTGCCTTTCATTGTGTAAGCAGCTTTCTTCCATCAGACCTTTCTATCATGATGTTTCTGCCTTGGAGTGAGCTGACTATGGACTGAATTCCCTGAAACCATGAACTAAATTAATCCTCTCCTCTTTTAGAATGTGTGTGTTGGGCATTTTCTCCCATGAATGGGAAAGTGACTAATACACACAATATGGGCGAGACTTCTGATGACATGTCAAGGGAAGTATGTGCTTTTTGGGTGTGAGCTTATTCCTTGCCTTCCAATTCCCATCAGAGAATCCTTACCAGATGGGAAGCTATGCAGTACTAGGCTGCCCTACACTGCCATTCTTATTTTTGTTTTGTTTTTTTTTGGTACCAGGGATTGAACTTGGGTCCTTGCACTTGTGCAGCAGGCGGCGAAACCACTGAGCTAAATCCCTGGCCCATGCCATTCTTATTTTAACTGGAGAGGAATTATTTTTACCTGTTTTATGTATTAGAGGTATTAATAAGAATATGTTAGAGAAGTAAAAGGGAGAGGTTCCACAATTTATGACAAAGGAGTTTTGAAAGCTCTTGATGTGAGGATAATATGACAGTACTTGTTTAAAGTTATCTTTTTATTGATTTAATCACGTTTTGTTCAATTTTTATCAGTATATGTGTTTGTAATACATAATGATGACATTGCTCATGGGGAGTTGGTACATGTACATAGCATCTCAGTTCATTTTTTATCAAATTCCCCTTCACTCTCTCTTCCCTCATTCATTTCTTGCTCCTTTTCTCTGTTATCTATCTTTTACTTATTTTGGGAGTTTCTCATTTCAGAAAAACCATATGATATGTAATCTCGTGTGTCTGATTTATTTCACTTAACATTATGATCTCAAGGTACAGTCATTTTCTTACAAATTACTCAAGTTTATCCTTCTTTGCAGTAGAATAGTTCTCCATTGTGTATAATTAGCACATTTCCTTTACCCATTCATCTATGATATATGGACAGTTTGACACAGCTATTCGCCTTCTGGGTATCTTCCTAAAAGAGTTACAGACGTCATATTATAGCAATACATGCATACTCATGTTTATAGCAGCACAATTTATATTAACTCTTGGAGGCAGCCTGTATGAACATCAACAGACAAACCAATTTAATCAGACTTTTGAGCACCTCTGATTTCAAACAGGTTTGCCTCTTGCTTTGATACAGCTTTTCACACTTTTCCAGTTACTCAAACATCTTCACAGAAGGAGAGTTGAGTGAGCTCTTCTTCCTAAGTGCGTTCACACGTTTCATTTAATAAGTTTACCTACCATGATAGAGAATCTATATATTGAAACTTCCTGGGTAATCTGAGTAATTTGATTGAAAAATATACCGTGCTCCACACATACCACGGTGGGATGTTGTCTCTCTTTAGCACTGATTAAGGATATTCACTCAGCAAACAGAAAAGAAATTTTATATCCATGAATCAATGTGATTAAAACCTCAAATTATACCTGGAAGACATTGTTTTTGAACCACTCTTTCATAGATTTGCAATGAAACAATGATGCATCTTGAAATTGTATACAATAGATATTTAAATTCTGAAACCTGCTCAATAATGTGTTCTATTTTATATACAAAAGAGATACATTACATTCATCATCATGGAGCTGTTTACTGGGGATGACATTTTTGTTTTGCATAGTGGAGAATGGTCCCTAGCATTTAGCTTACTTTTCTTACTCACTATTTGTTAAGAATAAAGTAAGATTCAGTAAATTGGGCTTTAAGGGTAATCTTCATTTATTATGTCAGTGGAATAGGAAAACTTTAACTACTTATTATTAAAGGAGTTAAAACTCAAAGGTTTGAACTTTGGTCTGTATCTCTTCACTATCTAAGCTAACTGGACAACCAGGTATTAGTAACTCATTGCTTTCATTTATTTGAATATTGTTATTAGTGTCATCAACTTGCTCTTTTTTGTGACTATCAAATATTTTTGAAATGGAATATTTAATGGCAACCTCTATCTAGACTCATAAACAACAGAGCAATTGGGGAAAAGAGGAACATTAATCAAACATGAAAGCAGAGAATATTCTGATCTACAAGAGCAACAAAAAAGAAACAGTACCAAATATTGTTGTAGCACCTCCAAGAAACAATCAACACAACTTTTCAGTAATTCATTTTCTCTTTTCCTGTCTGTCAAAGGAACAATGAAATAAAACAGCAGAGACTTGGTAGAGTTGCTTCTCCACGACAGCAATCATTGCTGATTTGCTGGACATGGTCTTCAAAGTGGGAAAATGTGTACCAAAAAAAGCAGCTGCTTTCCCTGAAGGATTAAACACACACACACACACACACACACACACACACACACACACACACTCTACTTCTCCAGCTGAATGAATTATCATTCATTCATATTTCTCATGAAAATGATGAGCCCCAAAAAGAGCATCACATCCACTGAACCCACTGATGGTGCATCCATGGAGGTAAAACATTAAGTCACTATTATTTGTGAGCTTGGGTCAGATGAAAAGGGACAGGGACAATAGATGAAACTGGAGATTAGGAAGCAAAAAAGGAAGAGAAATGAAAACCAGGCTTCTGTAATTCTTGATCACTGTTAAGCATAGCAGGAGCCACAATTAGAGAAGTAAATCTTGAGAAAATGTGATGGTCACACGTCTGGGCTACACACCAGGTAATTTGCCATGGAAAAAAATAAGTGAAGGTTTATTTTGCTATGAAATAATGTACTCTACTTGGCTGAATTGCCAGTAAAGCAATAGAAAAACTACAGAATCCAGGGCCGGGGATTTAGCTCAGTGGTTTCGCTGCCTGCTGCACAAGCGCAAGGACCTGAATTTGATCCCTGGTACCAAAAAAAAAAAAGAAAAACTACAGAATCCATCTCTGCTCTGGGAATAAAACATTGGGGAACTTTTGTAAGCAGAAAAGGGGGTCTGGTCTGAGTTTCCTTCCCTTCAAAAACCATCTTCGAGCTGGGCGTGGTGGTACACGCTTGTAATCCCAGTACTTGGGAGGCTGAGACAGAAGGATTGCCTTGAGTTCGAGGTCAGCCTGGGCTACATAGTGAGACCCTGCCTCAAAAAGCAAAAAGATAAAAACAAATAAAATTCAAAAATCTTCAAATGATACTGAGTGATCTATGTAGTAGCCTCAGAGACAAAAGTTACTTTTCTTTCTAAGTTCCCAGCCTCAAAACAACTCAGAAGTCAACATTAAGAAAACAAACATTTTGTGGAGAGAACTTGCTTTATAACTAACATTGGGGGGTGGGTATTGGTTCTAGATGATCTGGTGGTAAAGACCCCAAAAAAGATTTGTTCCATCTTCAGCATAAATTCTCTGAGCTGGGATCTCTAAGCATCTAAATTTCTGTCCATGATGATTTGCTGCTTTAACAGAAAGCCTTTTGTTTCTCTAGGAAGCTCAAGTTAAAACAGCAGTTACCTAGAATAGGAGCACAGTAGCTAGCGGAACAATTCAATTAGATGACAAGATAGTCTTCCAACGTGAAAGCTGGCTGAGCACACCCCTATGAGGAAATGTTAACCTGGGTAAGTTCTACAAAGAAAGAAAGGAGCGTACATCGAAATCGGAAGCAGGAACTTCTATCCAGAGAAATCAGCAACATGCCTACCATTAATGGATAGTAAAATGGGAAGATTACAAAAAAAACGGGCAGGGGCTATATGCATACTTGCCTGTACTATTCTAACTTAGCTCCATGCTTGCATCACCTTCGGACTCTGCAATCTAGATGTCTCATAGTCTGACCAATTTTTCAGTGATACATTTATAGAATGTATTCTATTTACAGCGAATCATTGGCTTATTGTAACTCTACCTTTTTGATAGCCCACTTCTTGCCCATCTATGTTTCTGACCTAGAGCACAGAACAGCACACTTGGGAGTACCAGGCAGAGTTCTCTCCAAATCACAAACAAGGTAGAGCTTCTTCATGTCTTAGAAAAAGAGGAGGTAACTTTAAGGGAAAGATTGCTAAACTGGGACACGCACATCAAAAATGAGAGGGCCAAAGGGGTAGGGGAATGGAAGGGGTAGGAGAAAGGAAAGAAGGGAAAGGAAAAATTAGGAGAAAAGGAAAAATTGGAAACAAAGTCTTTGTAAATAAGGAAGGCTGGAAGGGGTGAAGGGAGGGCAGGAAATGGGAAAAAAATAAGAACCAAGATTCATCATGTAAAGGTACAAGTTTCCAATGATAAAAGTAAATGTATTGTATACCTAAAATGTACCATTAAAAGAATCTAAGGGGAAAAAAATGAGACTCATAATTTGAAAAACGGCATGGGAAATGTCTACACATGAGCCAGGTACATGTTGTTTTTCCTGAAGTCTTAGTACTCAACCCTTTAGGGCCCAGAGTGAAGACTGCCAGGCTTACATAGTGTGTATCCCAGAACTATGTTTACACACTATATTTACAGCTACGCCTTTATTAACGCCTCTGGGAGCCCTTTTGTTAGACACTAGAGACCTGAGATGATAAGGAACAATTTTCCCCCAGAATGAGGAATAAGAGACACAGAAAAAGGTACTTAGTAGAAAAGAGAGGTATGTTTTATTAATCAAAATAATGAAAAAATAGATTAATAATTTGAGTTGACTGTCCTAGTGACATTATTTCTATAAATATATAAAATTTAAAATAAATATTTCCAAGTGCTTTTTCAGTAGTAGGGGAGGGTTTTTCATGTTGCAACTGTACTCTGATCACAAAGGGAATTGAGCATAAGTTTTTTTCTATGCAAGTCCGTTGTCTGGAGTTAGAAAATGAATGTCACTTTGTAAAGACAAATGCTAAATATATCATTTCAGGGTGAAGACAATGACCTTGGTCTCATTAGCAACATGTGATAAGCAACAGAGATGATTACCATCCTAAAATGACATAGAAAGTTAAATTTGTGGGTTAATTTTATTCTTGGGCATTAATAAAACTTTTCCTAAATTGGTATGAGAGGGGTTCCAGCACTCCCTACCAACGGTGTGATATTAGGGTATGTGCCCAAATCTCTGCAGCTATTACAATAATAGTAATTTGTGGGGGTGTTGGGCAGAGGTATATATGAGATGGACATCAGAAATAAGGGCTTCTAGAGCCACAAGGCTAAAACCTCCTGGAGTGCATGGTTAGGAATTCAAAGATAGCCTCCTGGGCCATATTTAACAGATCATCCTCAGTGTCCCCTGTGCTCCCCCATCACCTACAGGACCCCTGCCTTTCTTCTTTCTTTGATCCTTGCTTTAGGATCACAAGAGGCCACACAGGCTTCAGTGTGAGGCTGTCTTTTGAGACTTTCTCACACTCAGGGGTCTCAGTTAATGGCAGCTCCTCTCGGCTCTCTCAGAGTATGGATTGGACATTGACTCTGAGTAATCTTTGTGCCATGGTTGTGAACTGCGACTAATATTGTTTTTTGGTATGTTGGGGCAAAGAAAAGAAGAGTTGGGGGGAGCATATTCTAAAACGTATACCTTAAATCCTTAGATGAAAATCGTTATGCACATTTCATCACTATCACTATTATTTTAGCTATTATCATCCGTGATTTGCCCACTTGGTCGATTTTCTGAGGTCTCTCTGCAAAACTGAAGATAGTCTCAAATTCCTGAAACTCACAGGAATGAAAACAAATTGGTTAGCAAATTTCCTACTTAAAAATATTGAAGGGAAAATTGGACAAAGGGATGGTTTGAGTTTGTTTTCCTCTTCAGTTGTGTTGCAAATAGTTCCCCCAGTGAAACCTTGGAATTTCCTCCAGTCTGTTCCCTATTACCTCTGTGGGAAAATTGTGAAAAATCAATCTGTTTTCCGCATAACCATATTACATCCCATTATTTGAGGAATGCCAAATGCAAACCCCAATGACCAACAATATCAATCTTTTCCCTCTAGTTTCCAAGTTTCATTTCAGCAGTAGTTATGAAAAAGAAAGTGTAGGCAAAATATCATTCCACCCCCAGGCAATTGCAGACTTTAATTAGAATTTAAATAGCATAAACTACTGTATACTCTTTAGACCTGGATATATCCCTGACCTTGAGAGTCACGTGAGGTTCCTATGACTGTGATACATTTTAGAAGTGAATGAAGAATGGAGTTTGTGGCAGGCAGAACCCGATGTGTATCATCCAATTGACAATACAAATTAAGTTAATGCTAGGCTAAGATTGGGATTTTTGGAAGAAAAGAAGGAAGGAAGGAAGGAAGGAAGAAAAAAGAAAGAGAGAAAGAAAGGAAGGAGGGAGGGAAGGAGGGAGGAAGAAATATTCCAAATAAACGTGAGACCCTCTTTTGAGTTATTTCTGATGTGATTCCATAAAAAAGTTAGGACTCAGGGTTGTATCACATATTTTCATGCCTTAAGGAAATTTTTAATGAAACAATGCAGTTTGGGGTAAGATTTTCTTTCTTTCTTAAAGATAAAATTGCCGAGAAAATGCAACCTTGCTAAGTTAGTAATGCTCATTATTCAGTATCTTCTATGTATAAGTATCAGGTGCATTTTCTAATTTTACAATTAAAAGAACTGCTGAAAATATAACAATTTATGAGAAGAAAGAAGAAAGGCAGAAAGAAAGAAATTTCAATATATTTTTCGCCCATTCATTGTATGATTTTTTTTACTAAGAGCTAGTATTTTTGCCTAGTCCTTTTGTTTGTTCAAAGTCTCTCATCTCACTTTTTCATAGTAATCAATGAAGACAGCTTACGGCTTTACCTGTCTCCTTGCACAAGCAGTCAAAGATTTTTGCGGACAATTATCATCTTTCAAACTCATCTAGAATCTTGATCAAACTCAGGACCTTGCACTTGCGAGCTAGGCGGTGGCACCACTGAGCTAAATCTCTGGCCCATTTTCTTATATTTTTGTATGCTGGTCATGAGGGAAAAGGCTGTATCTTTGGGAGGAGAGCAAAGATAGTGGCATTTGATTTTAAAAGCCCTTAATTCTTCAGTCAATCTTTCTTCTCCTTCCCCTCCTCTGTCTTCTCCTTTTCTTTCCCCCCTCCCCCTTTCCCTAACCCTCCCCCGGCCCCTCCTCCCTCCTCCTTGTCCTTCTTCTTCTCCTTACCATATCAAAACCAACTACTTCCAGGTTCTTATGAGATAAATATATGCAATTTTCCCTCAACATTATACAACTTTTAGCGATGGCAGCCCATTCAGCATTGAACTTGTGTTTTCCACCTAAGTCTGCATACCTGATCTGCCCTAAGCTTCTTATGCACTTGGACAAGCTGTCAGACTTCTCCACTACAGTTTCCACATCTGTTGATGGAGGTGGTCATCTTCCTCCTGCAAGAGCATCGTTCTGAGCATAAAATGAGATAATATATTTGTAAGAACTTAGAGCTTTGCCCATGCTAAGAGCTCAGTAAATGTTGGACAACTATATAAAAGTTTGTAATTATTTTCATCTAACATTTTAGTGATATAGGATAATTATAAAAATGATTCTTTGATTTTCTTGTATCAATATTCTAAATTTCAATGTCAAAATAGGGCATTAATAGAAATCATTGAAAATAGAATATAAAATCCACTTATTCATGAACAACCATTTTATATAGTTCAGTTTTGGTTATGATTACTAGAGGCCAAAGCTTCATCTGGATGCCCTTAGAGATCCTTGGAGCCTATGCAAAGTAAAATGCCCTCTTTCCACTTATGTCTGCTAAAAACCTAATAATTATAAAACCCCTCTGAGTGTATGACATTCTATTTCCACTAAAGATAACATCCAGATAAATTGTCTTTTCAGCCTCCAACTATTAAAATATGTTGGAGAGGTCATCATTGGATTTCAATAACTTCTAATTGAAAGAAAAACCGTGTTTGCCCTTTCAGCTTATTTCACATCCCCCAAATGTGAAGAATGGTGACCTTTCTGGCTGTGGCACGGACAGTGGTTTTGGTGGTTGATGAGTGGAATCTGAGACCTGTCATAAACCTCCATCACCATGCAGATGTGGGAGGGAGGGAGGGATCACCCCACTCCCATGCAGCACATGGGCTTTCTAAATAATCGTCCCACCATCCACAGTCCTGAGCACAAAGGGAGCTTTTCTTCACCTAGTCTAAGGGAGTCACTGTTCTCAGGGTAGAGTGTTGGACCAGATTAACTAGCAGGGTCCCCAAGTGCCAAACTCTGCAGAAGGATAATGAATGGGCAACAAGAAAAAGTTGGAGTCTTCGTTTCTATAAATACCATTTCTTTTTGGCATCCATTCTACAAATTAAGCTAATCAGGGGCCTCTCCGTAGAGATGTAACTATGGACCATATATACAAGGTGATCTGTGTGTAGCTATGGAGCTATGTTCCTAGTTCCCATACTTCTCAGAACTATGATTTTTAAACCTTTCACATCTTCACTGCCTTGGTGTTTCGTGTTACTTTCCTGTGAAAAACTTCCCCTTCTCTCCTTTCCCTTCTCCCTCTTTCCTTTCTTTGTTTTCTTTTTCCTTCTAGATCATGTGAAAGTATAAAAATAAAACAAAGGTGAAACACATTTGCCTCTATTTTCAAGTAGGAAGGAGACTCGCCTCAAAACAGGGAGACTCCCTTACAGCCAAGAGGACTGACAAATTCTTGTGGCTTTCTCCAAAAGTCAAACCAAAATCTAACCAGCAGCCAGGCTTAGTTCTGGCAACCTTGCTTTGCCTGGAAATGAGTGCAATCATATCCTAATAGCTATTTGGATAATTGTTCATATGAGTGATCTGCCAACTAATGTTGGAAACAAATCCTTATTACAAATATAGCATGCAATCTAATCTGGAATATATTAAAATGCGATTTCTATAGCTGCTTATTTCTAAACTGAAATAACAAAACCATCTATCACATTTGTTTCTAAGGAAAAGAATATTTCCAGTACAATGGCAGTATGTAAATATGTAGTAAAATCTTTAATATTTTAAATAAGAAAGTAAAAGCTTTAATATTTTAAATAAAAAATTATGTCTGACCATACTGTTTTATTCGAGCCCTATCTTGTGAATCAATATTGGGTCAAAGAAGGGTTTTATTTTATTTTTTCTAATAGAGGACTATAATATAAATGTTTGTGGATACAAGTTACCAGTGACTCACTTTAACCCCTTGTACTGTAAATGAACTGAAAGTCTGCATGGACCCATGACACCTGTGGAGGTTGACCTATGGTGCCAGAAAGGAGAGGTGGATTCGTAAGTCTACTTCTCAGAGACCTAGGCCTGGGATAGAGTTAAATGTAAAACTCCCAAAGATTTCCTCACTTTCAGGTACAAGTCTGGGAACTTAAGTGCTGTCAGGGGAATCTTTAGCTCTTCCTATAATATTAAAGGTAGAGTAGAAAGCTTTTTGCCATAGTTTCATTAAAAAGTCCTGGGGCACAGAGAAGAATATGTCTTTGCACTATGACAGTCTGTGTTTGCACCCCTTGTGGGGAGTCGGAGGTAACTTGCATTCCTTTCCTGAACTTCAATGTCTCTGTTGCTGTAATAAGAATCAGAAAGCCAGTTCACAGAGTTATCAGGGTAATTAAACGAAAGAGCACAGACCAGATGACAAGCACAAAGAAGGACAGGGTACACAGGAGTGATGCTTTGTGGAAAGGGAGCACGGTGTGGAGCTTGGAACACAGGTCGTGGTGCCCTGCTACCTGGTCTCATGGACTCCATGGTCAGATTGCTCTAGCTACTCAGATGGGGATAAGTTTCACAACCACTTTCTTGGGCCTCAGTGTTTTCATTCTCAAATGGGGATAATAATATTATGGAGGGCAAAAGGTTGGTGTCTGGATTTGGTGAGTTAGTGTTATAAAGATTTCAAAGGGGCTGTGCATAATGAGGTTTCAATACAACTATTGCCACTGTTGTTGTTCTATTTGAGTGGAGAAGTCAAGTTTCCAGATGCAATCCCCACTGATTATTCAGCCTGCCACTGCTTGCTTTTGTTCCCTCTTTTTCCTCTCTTCCTTTCATCTTTTTCTCCCTAGAACTAAAAGGTGCATAGCCTCTTTTAGGATTTGATTTTCTGTGGGTCTTCCCTATGTGCAACAACAACAACAACAACAACAACAAAACTGGAAGTGCTTACAAGTAAAATTGTCTATAGGAGGAAATGATATTTTTTCCTCACAAAGTAATTAAACATGATCCCATTTGCCATTTTTAATCACTTCCCTAAATTGAATTCACTCTAAATTTAATAAATAGTTGAATGATGCATTGTATTAGGCACTGTATTAAGCACAATGACAATGGAATGGTAACAATTGTCTATAATTCTTAGTTCAGAAGGGAAGATGCATAGGAAAGTAACAAATGGATATTAAGAGGGAGGAGAGGTTATTTCCATCTGCTTATTGGAGTAACTGATATGGTCAGGTATTCCTAATTACTGTCATTTTAAGAGAACTAGTGGTAAATGATCAACACCTTCGTAAAATGATGAAGAAATATACAACATCGATAAACAGAGCCAGAATCAAAATGGACCCCATGATTCAACCCTAATGAAGAAGATCTCAGTTTGCTGTATAGCCCTCAGGTACCAGGAATTGCTCTTGTGATTTTTCCATGTGAAATTCTCGCTCTCTCTCTCTCTCTCTCTC
>NW_004624801.1:1485659-1546641 GCF_000247695.1 Heterocephalus glaber
CTCCTCCTCCTCCTTCTCCTCCTCCTCCTCCTCCTTCCCCTCCTGAGAGGATGAAAAATAAGTGGCATCTGTAGCTACAAAGGAACCTATGCCTAAAATACCAACACTCTGGATGCTGAGGCAGGAGGGTTACAAGTTCAAGTTCAAGCACAGTCTAAGAAACTTAATGAGATCCTGGCTGAAAATTTAAAAACTAAATAAGTAAAAAGGGATTGAATATGTAGCTGAGTGTGAAAGCTCTGGGTTCAAGCTACAGGACTAATAAAAAGAGTCCCAGAGTAGTATATAGTACATAAAACTATGGAAAAAGATGAACAGTTTGGGGCCCATTGTGGAAATCTTTGAGAAAGCAAATCCAATGCCCATGGTTCCTGGTCTTTAGCAGCTCCAGAATAGATAGGCAACTTCATTACAGATAATACTGATGATATGGATGGATCATAAGGATGATGTGCAGAAACTGTGCAGTGTGCATGTCCCTGCCACTCAGATCTTGCCACTTTTTCCTTCACTTTTTAGTGATGTCACCTCCAGCCCTAGTCTCACATCCTCTGTTAGTGACTAATCCAGGTTGGTCCTGCTCAGGCAGCCTTGACTCCAGAGAGAAGCCTGGGCCCAAAGAAGTATTCAGTTTCAGTTCACTTCAGCTTTTGAAAACAAAAGGCTGTTGAAACCCCATAAGTGAGTCAAGCAAGTCAAACAACCTAGGGAACTAATAAACCGCACTTCTGGGTATGTCTGGGTGGGTCACAGAAATGGGGTCACGCATACTGCATTTTGTTCTGACTGCTTTCTTTCTGGCGCTGTTTTCCAGCTTTGCTTGCAGGCTCCAATAAACTAAGCAACTTTGTTCCTCCATGTCCTTTCTCCATGATGTTTCTGCCTTGGAGCCAGCCGGCTATGGATTGAGCCCTCTGAAACCATGAACCAAATAAATCTCTCTTCCTTCGACTTGTGTGTCAGCTATTTGGTCATAGCAATGGGAAATCTGTCTGCGCAGTGGTTTTCTAGTTCACAATAGGGCTCATGTCCAGAACAATTTCAGATTCCCTTCAGTGTCTTAGTTACTTACTCCTCACTGAGACAAATACTGACACCCACAATTTAAAGGAGGAAAGGTTTATTTCAGCTATCAGTTTGTAAAGTTTTCAGTTCATAATTGGCTGGCTCCAAGACAGAGCAGCATGGCAGAGGAGCTTGGCAGAAGAGAATTGCTGGCAAGCAGAGAGGGATCAAGGGAGGAGGAGGGATTACATATATGCCCTTCCAGGCCATACCCACAATGACCCTTCTCTTCCCACCAAGCTTCACCTCTCGACACCATACCCATTTATAAACTCATCAGTAGATTGATTGACTGATGAGGATCACAGCCCCATGATCTAAGCACCTCTCCTAAACACCTATGAGCTCATGAAGATTTGGGGGGCACATTTAGATATAAAATATAACATTTATGTTCAATAATATACCCTGTGATCATCCATCGTGATACTTTGCACTTAGCATGCATTGAACAATTGCTTATTAAAGCAACAAACAAAGCATTCAATGAGAAACTGAGAAAATAATGTCTAGAAATTAAATAGAAGAATTATCTACAAAAATGCAGGATTGCAACTGGGCTGTAAGCTCTTAGTAGCACATGTCAACATCTGCACTGTGAAATTCATTCAGATGCACTCTTCCTAGTTAAGTGTGTTCTGGACTCTGCAGATGTGCAGGGGCAGCCATATTTCAACTCTCCACCTTCACACCTCCCACCGGCGTTAAGCTCTTTTCCCCATGATTTATGTCTTTCTTTTATTGTTCTGCCTGGACCCGTGCCAGACCCTAGGATCAGACTTCCCAACCTTACCAATTCTTGGGTAAAGGGATGGAAATCAGAGTTGGGAGAAGGGTCTGTGCTCGTAATGTGGGAAAGGAAATGGCTTACATGTCTCCATGGAAACATGCACACTTTCCAGTTGTTGCTGAATAAATGAAAGTTGTGTTCTTAACTCACAGGCCTCAATTTCAAGCGAACTTAGCAGTGTTTCTCTGGGCCTACATACTGAGGAATTCTTAAAAATCTCATTTGTTTTCCTATTTTACCTGGTAACCATGTAACTCAGTAGCAATGACCTCTAGACGTTATCAGCAGAATCACCAAGAAGCACTAGCTTCTTAAAAATATGAAACCATAGATTGAAACTGCTTTAGGATTTTGTTAATCCCTTTAAAATTATTAGAAAAAGTTATCAACTACAACAATATGAAGCAGACATTCTGCCAGATTATTTCACCAAAGATATTGCCAGAGATAAAGGATTTTTGTTTTAACAACCATGCTCAAATCCTTAACAAAGGTTTTGAAGGATAGTTTGTTTACAATCAACCAATATTTAGTCCCTGCTTCTTAGTTTTGAAGAAACCTGACAATGATGGCATGTTGAGTGATCATCAGGTAGGGATCATATAGAAAATTCAGGGTCTAATCGAGGCCTGGTGTGGGAAGGTAAATTAGGCTAGAAATGTAGCTCAGTCATAGAGTGCTTGCCTAGCATGCATGATATCCTGGGTCCAATCCCTAGTACTCCAACGACAAGAAAAGATACACTGAATTTTCTGGAACCTATGGACTCTATAGAATGATGTAGTATATGCTGTAGAATATTGAAGATCACAGGCTTAGAGAACCTTTGTCACTCTTAGTTATGTGATCTTGGACAAATTACTTAACCCTTCTCTGCCTTATTTTTCTGATCTGTAAAATGATCATACTAAAACTCAGTAAAGCTAAAACACAGAAACCGCTCAATATGGGTTAACTTTTATTAATTAGTGCAATTTACTTTGATCAGTAAGCTTTAAAGTTGATTCTGATACACATGCAGGGATTAAGAACTGTAACCTAGAGCTGCTCTGCCCAATGTGATAGACACAGGGTGTCCCTATGCATCTGTGTCCAACTTATCGATTAAAACCAGTGTTATGAATAAACTGAAATTAGATTGTACTAATTTTGATTCTTTTAAATCTAATGTCCAGCCCTTCATTCAGTTTTGCGTTAATGTCTGGCCCTTTCTTCTGTTAAGTATGATCGGAGCAGCTTGAGTAGGTGAATATATTTTTAGCAATACATTTTATAGATCAAGTATTTTCAAAGAAATTTGACATCCGAATTGAGATGTGCTATAAGTGTAAAGGTTCAACACAAAAAAATACAACGTTTGTCATCTAACTATGTCAACTACATGTAGAAATGATAAAACTTAGAGCAAAATGAAAATACATTACTAAAATTAGTTTCACTTGTTTCTTTATTTAATATGAGTCCTAGATAATTTAAGATCATGTATGTGGCAGGCAGTACATTGCTGCTAGTCAGTGCTGGCCCAGATGATGCTTCTGGTTAGAGATATGATGAACAAATTCCAGTGTCTGGCAACTAATATTTTCCAAATCTCAGTGTATGATAGACACAAAACTCATCAGCCTCTAGGAAAAAGTTTCAAAACATATGAGGAAGACATATAAATCGATAAGAAAATCCCATGATTCTATGTGTGTCCTGTGGATTGAATGTGTCCACCCAAATGCACGTATTGAACATTTAATCCCCAATACAGTAGTCTAGAGAAGTGATACCTAGATGAGTGGTAATGTCAAGCCTCTAACCTAATAAAAAGATGAAATAGTAGGTGGTTACCCAGGGAGAGTTGAATAGTTACCTAGGTAGTGGGTTCCTGCTAGAAGGATGACTCTCTCTCCCTCTCTCTCTCCCTCCCTCCCTCCCGTCTCTCCCCCGCCCCCTTCTGTCTTCTGTCATTTGGTGATACAGCACTTGTTGCTGCTTGCTCTTGAAATTCCTAGGCTACAGAACTGTGAGAAATAAATTTATATTTTCTTTATAAATTACCTAGTCTGTAGTGTTCTATTATAACAACACGAAGTGTTGTATCACAGTGTAGAAATATACATGAAAAGAGAACTCAAGGCATTCTGATACCTTAGGCAAATCTTATATAAGAAACTTACAAACTGGCTTAGAAATCTGAGTGAAGTTTCTCACAGCAAGTAAAAGAAGCTTTTAACCTCCACTTCTGCAATGCACATAACTCTATCAAGAGGTCCAACATTCTGTCTTTCATTAACAGGGCTATCTTCTTTATAAGGAATTTAATGTGGACGTTGATATACATCATATTCTCTGTTTTCCTTTCCCACACTTCCACTTCAAACCTTGGGAAGAGTATTTACCTACTGGATGAATAAACAGCATGGTGCCTATAAAAAGCTTTCAAGAGTGCCGGGTATTGAGTAGCTATTAGCTATTAGTTTTATAATTAAGCAATCCTTTTGACATGAATTGTATCAAAATAATCACATCAACACACACATACATACATATGCTAGGCATATGTTTATAATTCATGTAGTCTGTAAACAGTGCTTTCTTTGATCACATACATGCTCAGAGGTATTGCTGTTAATGACGTAGCTCTCCCTCAATCCCTGGTTCAGAATTAGTGAACTGTACCTCCAAACTTCCCAGATTCCTTTGGTTGGCTCATTCTTCTCTTAAATATTGAAAGTATATGTCTCACAAATTGTCTTACGTGGGCTATTTTCTTACTTTGTCTCACCGTCTTCATGATCTCTTGAATGCTGCAAGTTCAGAAGTGTATTAAAGTTCAGACAGAACTACAATGAAAATCCCTTCAAGAGTTTTCTCTCTCAGCAAGCCAGATATTACTGACTATAGAAGTAAATCATAAAGCCAGTTAGAGTCATGGTTTGCTTTTATTGAACTCATTTAACTTGAGGGGAATAATAACCACTTGACCAATACAAACCAAAGCTGTTTAAGTTGAAGATAACTGAAACAATCCCCTTAATCATCTTGTCCTTGGGTATTGGCCTCTGGAAGCTGTTTTCTAAACTGACGGTCATAAAATTAAGGATTCATAGAACCAACTGATTTCAGTCAAGCACAAGCCCTGCCAGACCAAGCAATGCTCCTGTACTTCCACCTCATTGCTCATACTTTGCCCCTTAATGTTGGCCTACAGCCTCATTCTGCTATTCATTCTTAGATCGCTGCCAACCCCAGCTGGCTGGCCGTGCCTATTGGTGCCCAGTGATGCCAAATCATTTTATTATATGGACAAAAGCCCACTGACATTAAGACTTTGCAAAGTCATTTTCCCTCTTAAAACAATTTAAAAACTGAGTTTCCTGAGATAAAGGATTAAAGCTGAAACTCATTATCTGTCCATACTCAGTCAATGGCTAGATTGAACCTATATAAAAATAAAAACACATAAAATGATAAAAGCACAGTGTCTTTGCATATCTTAGGCCAAGGTGGGCAAACTGGTTTATGGACCAAATCCAGCACACCACCTGTTTTTCTAAGGCCTACAAGCTAAGAATAGCTTTTACATTGTTTAAAGGGTTACATTTTAATGCTTATAGAAGTATCAATGTACCAATGTAGTATTATTTATTTTCCTACTTTTACAGAAAAAGTATGAGATCCCTGCCTTAAACTATTAAAAATACTCTTTTAGGTTTGGCTTTCTGATTTCAATTATCTGCTTTTTCTCATAATGTTTTGTGAAACATTAGGATTAATGTTCTTCCATGTAAAAATTTTATTCTTCAAAATTTGGGGGGACAAACATAGTTAATTTCAAAAATCTTATTTATATGACACATTATCTGAAAAGTCTGCCTTATAGAAGACTGATTTAGAGGCAGGAAAAGCACCTTGGGATACAAACCCGTGAACAGCCAGGAAAAAATAATGTATTTCATACTGTCTTGGTATATAAAACAATCTGCTACTAATGCCCAAAACACTGGCATTTAATCAAGTTTTCTTATTAATTTATCTGCATTTTTACGTGCTGTGTACACAAGTCTGTTTCACATTTTAGTTCATAGCATACTTGATGAGATTTATTCTTTTAACTTTTTTTGGCAATGGAAGCAATACTCTTAAAATGGGTTTCACAGAGGTGAATTGTCCCTGGCTTCATGATATAGGTGTTTGAAAGTTTCTAATGCACACAATGAAGCAAGACCAAAGACCCAATAACAAACAGCTGAGTGGATCAATAACCCCTGTGTTTTCAGTCCATGCTTATTTAAAGTGGTGCATGGAAAAAAGGGCTCTCTATTTATATCTGGAACTTAATGAAGTGAAATTATCACAGCCGACAGGCGCTGGTGTTGTAATTCAGAGACAGGGCTTGGCTTAGAGGGATTTGCAGACTGTTTTTATTCCAATTTTTAATTTTTTTAGTGAAACATAATCCCCTCATCAGTTCCAATTTACATATTTGCTGCCCTTTTTTCCAGCATGATTCTAAAAGGAGTGGTGTTGGAGGCATGGAACAATTATTTGATTAAATAATTATTCATTCCAGTGTGCCCTGCTCTATTCTAAGCAAATGATGAGTGGTCAAAACACAGGTAAGCTTGTGAGTATAGAGCCAAGACTTCTGTGCCTATGTGTAGCTGCTTCCTTCCCATGTGCTCATGTAGGTATGAGCATGGATGTGAGTGCATGTGTGTTTTCAACTCAATCCACTCTGCAAAGCTTTGTTCACACTAGCTCCCCTTTCCAGTCTTGGGGGATTAATATTCTGCTAAATGAAGTGTTGCAAATTTCAATTTTATTTGGGGCTAAATGGAATACCAAATGCTTGTGCTTAAAATCATGATAGAATTGTGTTCCATCATTGAATATTCTTGTCCCCTGCACAAATAAACATGTCAGAGAAATTGTCTTCCTTGTGTGAAAACAACAAATTCCTCAATTTATGTATCTTCATGTGAATGTCATTTAAAATTAGGCATGTCCAAAAGCTCAATAGTATTCTATTCCAGGGTTCATTCTCTCCTGTTTTCAGATGTACTAGTTATCACCAGGTGAAGACCATTAAAAAAGAGGGGAGTAACTCAGTAGTCAACTAGTGTGCCAACTTCACTGTTTTTGAAGAATAATTAATCTCCTTGAAAAGCTTTCCTGAATTTTAAATACACTCCTTTTAGAATGATCAGAAAACTAAGAATGGCAGAATTTCTCTCTTAGTTG
The DNA here is from genome assembly GCF_000247695.1 of Heterocephalus glaber. The sequence continues at coordinate 1,492,747 of NW_004624801.1, forward strand.
TACCATAGGCTTTTATTATCAGTAATCTGAAAAGTTGCACTTTAGTGAGCAGGAGGTATTATTACTCAGATCTCATTATTAATTTTAGATTTTCATTCTTCTATCTGTTTGCTTAGTAAATATATATATACTGAACATCTACTAAGGTTAGAGAGTATACTTAATTCACCGGGAAACTAAAAAATGAAATAATGAGGATTGTCCCCAAAACATTCTGTAGAAGAGAGCAAACACAGAAATCTAAATAAATCCAATAATATTAAATATTGTGTCTTTATCAATTGTCATTAGTGGCCAATGTTGATACTTTTTTCTCCATGGAATATTCTGTGGAAAATGGCCCTTTATGTGATGCTTCTCTGTGAGATATGTGGGAATGTTGAAGAGAGGAAGGTAAAAGGTGAACAGAACTGCTGATAGGGTATGTAATTATTGTGGCAGGAGAAAAGACATCTGGAAAAATAGTCATAGAAGTTGTGAGAATAAGGAGATAAAATATGGAATATGCACACCTTTTTGAAAAACAGCAGAAAATTAAAGATGTTAGGGCTGTATCTGCTGAAAGTGATTGGCAAGAAATTCTTTTTTTATAAGTACATGTTTGTGATGCATAATGAATACATTTATTGTGAGTAGTTGGTACATGTACATGGTACATCTTAGTTCTTTTTAAATACCTTCCACTCCCACTTCCCTTTTCTCCTTCTTTCAGTTCCTTTCCTGTTTGCAAAAGATCTATCTCCCTTTTTCCTATTATCTGTCTTTTATTTTGTGCTTAAATTTATTTATATATTGGGTTTCTCATATAAGAAATACCATACAATATTTAAACTTTTGTTTCTGATTTATTTCATTAGTTCAACTCTGCTATTTCTTTGTTGATTATTTGTTTAGTTAATATGTTTATTTGTTATAGTGGGGTATTGAGGTTCCCCAGTATAACTGTACTGATATTTATTTGGTCTTTTATGTTGATTATTTTTTGTTTTATGAAGTTGGTGTGCAATAGTTCAGTGCGTATATGTTTAAAATTGTTATCTCTACCTGTTGAATAGTTCCATTTAGGAATATATAGTGTCCTTGCTTCCCTCTTTTGATAAGCCTTGAATTTAATTTTGTCTAAAAATAAGATAGATAGCTACTCCTGCTTAATTTCAGGCTTCTGTTGCATGGAATATTGTTTTCCACTCTTTGAAATGAATTTCTTTTTATGTTAAATGTGCTACTTGTACATAGCATATCATTGGATTTTGTTTATTTATTAATTCTGCTAATCTGTGTCTTTTGGTGAAATGAGACTATTTACACTGATACTTGTAACTGATAGATATTAACTTATTTCTGTCATTGTATTATTTTCTTGTTGCTGTTTTCCTTTCTTTCCCCTCTAATTGCTTGCTCTTACCCCTCTAATTGATACATTCATTTGATTGGACATTTTGGCATTGTTATCTTCATTATGTCTTTCTAGGAAACTCTGAAGACTTTTCTAGAATGTTGGTTTGTTGGTTACGAATTTTTAGGTGCTCTTTTTCATGGAAATATTCTGTTTCACTGATTTTTGAAAAATAATTTTGTAGGATATAACAATCTGTGTTAGAAGTTGTTTTCTTTTAAGCTTGAAACACTTCATTTCTAGCTATCCTTGCCTTTTAAGGTTTGTGTTATGAGATATGGTGTAATTCTGATGGATTTTCCTTTCCAAGTGATTTGTTGCTTTTCTCTAACAACTTTTAAGATTCTGTTCTTGTGTTGGATTTCTGGTATTTTAATTATGATGTGGTGTATGTGTTTTTCCTAATCATGGCTGTTCAGGGTTCTGTATGCCTGACTTAGCTGTATGTTAAATTCTTTTTCTATGTTTAAAAAGTTTTCTGCTATTGCTTCCTTTAATAGTATTTTATGCCCTTTATGCTGTCAGTTACTCTTAGGGTAGTCTTCTTTGAGCCATTTAGCAGAAGTTTGACTCATTTTTCATGTTCTCTTGTTGTCTTTAGGGTATGTGTACTTAGCTGATCACCAGTTACAGCCTGTCCTCTAGAATTTGCACTTTGTGCTCACATTAGTTAATTCTGTTGCCAATATTTTCAATTGTATTTTTAATCTCCCTGATTTCTGTTTTAATCTTTTTTTATGAATTCCCATTCTTTCTTATTTTAGACTCTCTTGTTTTGCATCTCTTTCCTTAGCTCCTCTAGATTTTTATTAGTTTCTTCCCTGGACTTGCTGATCATTGCTTTCATTATGATCATTATATGTTTAGTTATGTCTTGTTTGAATTTGTCAAGCATATTATTTGTCTGTTTTGTTACCTCCATTGGTATAATTTCAGAAATTTTTCCTATGTGGCTTTTGACTTGCTCTCCCTACATACCCCCTGGCTTAGCTTTAGGGAAATTGGGAGTTTGGGGACACATTTTGTTGCTTTAATTTCTCGTTTTTCTATTTTTTTAATTTTTAAAAATTTTTCTGTGCTGCCATTTGCTGTTTGATTACAGTAGGTAACTTTTTGCAGAAATGTCCTCTGGGCATGGCTAACTATTGCCCTTTGTTTCTGTCTGTATGATCCAGCTACCTTCATTTGTTTGGAAGGGAAACCCCATGCACAGTTTTTTAAGAAAGGGCCACAGTATTGTTTATGACCCCCAGACTATCCAGATATTAGCATACAGAGAAAACCCATTGATGGAAACATCTATGTCTCTTTGGCTATAGTAACAATGTCAGTAACAATAATAGCATCAAATATAAACTGGACATGGACAAATATTAAGAACCACTCATGCATCACCCTCAACCAAAGAAAAAGATCTATGGTTTCAGTACAGGCAATTAGGCCACCCAGATATTGCCTTGGAGTAAATCAGACCACTGGATGGAAACAGATGTGTGGGAGCTCGAGCAGACTACTGGAATCCAACGTCATCACCTTCAGATCCAGCCCCCTCTAAAGGTTACACCAAGCCAAACGTGGCTTCCTACCACAGAATGCAGAATTTATGATTTTCCTGGCCTGAGCTTGAGCTTCTTGGGGATCTCAGGAAATCTGTATCTTGTCCTCGCTCTTTCTCAGTCTTTCTTTCATGGCTCTCTCACACACTCTTTGCACTACGGCAGCACTTCAGTCCTGGAGTGAAATTCTGCTGTGGGGTGTTGGTGTCCTCCTTAATCATCAGAGTTGTCATTTGGCTGTCACCTCTCCCCCACCGTGCTGAGGAGAACCAGGATGCAGAGCCAGCTAGTAGTCCTGCTGTGATAGCCAGAAGTGTGAGGGGGCTCCTTTTGTAGTTTCAATATCTATAATCGGATAGTATTCAGGGTATGATTTTGATTCTTTTTTGTGTATTTAAGTAGACTTTATGGACTAGTATGGGGCCTATTTTGGAGAAAGTTCTGTGTGATGCTGAAAAGGATGTGTATTCTTTCGTAGCAGAGCAGAACACTCTGTAGATATTTATTAAGTCCATTTGTTCAAAGCATGATTCAGCTGTGATATTTCTTCATTGATGTGTATGTTTAGCTGATTTGTCTCTTTGAGAAAATGACACACTGTGGTCATCCATTATAATTGTATTGGTGTCTATTGGTTTATTTATGTACAGCAGTGTTAGTTTTATAGAGTTTTGGTACCCCAATATTATATTTGGTGTATATATATATATATATATATATATATATATATATACAATTGTTAACGTTTCCCTCTTAAATTACCCCTTAAATAATATGTAATGACCTTCTTTGTCACTTCTGATCCACTTTAGCTTGAAGGTTACTCTGAGGATAAAATAGCTACTTTTGGGATCCTGGCACATGGAATATTGTTTTTCATCCTGTGATTTTTTCTTTTTTTTTGTCTAAGAATTTCTCTTTGTATTACACAAGTATCTTCAATGCAGTAGGTTTCTGGATTCAGTTTTGTTTTCGTTGTTTTTTTCTTCACTTAGACTAAAAGTCTGTCTTTTAATTGGGGAACTGAGGCCATTTACATTGAAGGCTATTACTGAGATGTATTGATTTATTTCTGTCATTGCACTATTTTTCTTTTGTTGACTTCTTTATTTTTCCTTTCTTAACTACTTACCTTGCTTGATGCATTAATTCCATCTGACTTTTTGCCTTTGTTGACTTCATTGTCTCTATCTTAGGATATTCTTGAATATTTTTTGAAGTACTGGCGTGGTGTTCATCTAATCTTAAGACGTAGTCATCAATGCCTTTATTTCTCCATCAATTCTGAAAGACAGTTTTGCAGAACATATTAGTCTGGATTGGAAGTTGTTTTCATCTAGAGCTTGGAAAACTGCACTCTCAGCCCTCATGACCTTTAAAGTTTGTCTTGAAAAGTCTGCTGTAATCCTAGTGGGTTTATCTTTATAAGTGAGATTTTCCTTTTCTCTAATAGCTTTAAAGACTGTCTTTCCATTATACATCTGGGTTTTGACTATGATCTGTTGTGGGCAGTTGCTTTTCTCAACATAGTTGTTTGGCATTCTGGAAGCCTCACTTACCTATGTATTGTATCTTTACCTCACACTTAGAAATTTTTTCTTATGATTTCTATAATAGATTTTTTTAGTGCAATGTGTGGTTTTCTAATTTATCTCTTAGTCCAATTAGGCTTACTTTAGTCTACTAACTGTCATCTAGTATTTTTGGGTAAAGGAAATTTTCATGAAAAAGCTCTTGAGATCAGATTGTTTTAATTGCTTAGTTAGTCAAATTATATGTAGGAGTTAAGGATACTTTTATTTTTCTCTGATCATTCATGTTAGAACATGAAGAAAAGAACAATGATAAAATGTGTAGCTGTTGGAATCACATCAACCTAAATTTTAATCCCACTGCAGTTATTTCTTAGTTGTGGGGAGTTAGCCAATTCATTTTACCTAACTCATCCTTAGTTGTGCTATTTAAAACAGAAATGAAAGCTGTAATATCTATTGAATTTATGGATTAAATGAGATTATAAATTTAAAACAGCTTAACACAATGGTAAGAATATAGTTTGTACTCAGGACAGTAATAGTATGTGTGTCATTTTAGTTGCTGAAGCTGAGGACAGTCAGTGTACTATGATTTTCAGATATCATTCACATAAAGATCCTTAAAAGCTGTCTATGCTTTGACTTGCAAGAAAACTTCTAAGTAAGAAGGGTTAACCTTTGAAGCAGTTTTTCCTACAAATTTCTTTAAGAAACATTCAGACATTTGATCTGAATTATATACTATTTTCTAAATTGCTTTCCCTGGATGCTAATTCAATTAAAACCAAAAAGTATTTCTTGATCCTTCCCTGTATGCCTAGAAGCATGGCAGGCACCATGGGAGACATACAAATATTTTTACAAGCTCTTTTTGCAGTTAAGAATATTATAGTTTAGTTAGAAAGATAAAAATTGTGTTCATAAAGCAAGGAAATGTTAAAATAAAATAAAAGCCAACAGCTGAAGTCTTGATTCCAACTAGTGTTACTGTGACATTCAGAAGAGCGGAGCATTGGAATAGATTTGACCAGCAAGAACAGCCTTTGGTTTGTGAAAGCTGCATCTGGTATTTGGAAGAAAGATAAATTAATTCCTAATAACAGATAGGAAAATGTGTCAAAGGAAGATGTAATCTCCCAGGACAGAGACTGCTAAACAGCCTAACTGCAAAAAGACATTTTTTGGACCTCTGTAAAAAATATAGGTTAAATAAGCCAAGTAAAATGAACTGAACAGTGTCTTCCAGGAAAAATTGCAAAGAATTGTATGTAAGTGCAGTATGCTAGTTGAAAATGTGCTTCTCATATGGGTACAAGGAAACAATTTTGGAGCCATGTATGCATTCTGCATGTATGCTGAAAATGAACAATTAAAAAAATGGATGGTGGAGGATAGGAACAGGTTTCTCAATACAGAGTAGTGGATCTGAAGAGCCTAGAATAATGATAATGGATTAAAGTTGGAAACACTGGTATCAAATAATCTGTAGCTTCAGATAGATACAAATGGATAAATACAGAATAATTATGCATATAGGTTAGGATATGCACAAGTTTTTCCTTGCTCTGTTATCTGAAAAGATATAGAAGAATAGCACCAGTAGCAACAACCACAGTCCACACTCAAGTCTTTGTTACTAAATCCACTCTAATAAACAGAACTAGCATTCTTTGGAGAAATGGTCAATTGTTAAGTCTGGGTTAGTGAGTATATAGATGAACCTCATGTATCTCAATATGTGAAATTAAGGAAGTATTTTAAAGTGAGTGGAGATACACCACATGGAGATAGGAGACAGCCAAAAATCTCCCTATGAACAAACCAGGAACAATTTTAAACAACATGAAAACCATAACATTGGATCATAACCTCTTGACTGATTAGTCTTCTCCATCATTGCTGCTGCTTTAAACATTCCATCCCAGACTTCATTAATGCACTTCTTCTTCCTCCACTGTGGGGATGTGAAGATGATCCAAAGTGGAATACTTAAGTTTTACATGCAGTGATTGATCCAGCACCAGCTTTATCATGTGCTGTAAGGAATCATGTGACTCCACATTGATTTCTTGTTTTGTTATCTGCCCTCTGAGACTCATGTGGTACGTGGTTTAGATCTATAATGACCCCCTCAACTTCTCATGTGTTCAGAGGTGGGATCTGGTCTGAAGAGGCAGGTCACTGGGGGGTGGGAAGGTGTGACCTAGAAGAGTCTATTCTTGTCCCTGGTTCTTCCCTTCTCTTTCTCCTTCTTGGCTGAAACAGGGTGAATAGCTTTCCTCCACCACTGCCTTTACCGTGCTATTTCTGTCTTGGTGCTACCCAACTGTGTTTGAATCCACTGAAAGCATGAGCAATATAAACTGCTCTCCTCTTCTAAGTTTCAAGTGCCAGATATTTTGTCCCAGTGACAGGAAAGTGACTAATACATATGTGGAAGTGAAAACAGGTGAGTTACTAATCCCACCTTGGGGTTACTCTACATGTTGTAGCTTTTCCTTTGGAACTGAAGTAGTCAATGAACATTATTTTCACTTGAGAGAGTTGCAGATAGCTATTTGCCTTATCTAATTAAAAACATCCCTATGAAGAAGTTCTTCTCGGGTAAACTGAGGGGACAGTCATCATTTGTCATCTCAATCCATCTCTCATCAAAGCTTGAGAAGTTTGATCATTCTCTCATTCTTGAAATACTTTCTTCCCTGATACATCACACTTCTAGTGTTCTTCTATACCAGTCTTGTCATTCTGTCACTGTCTCTGTCTCTGTCTCCTTACGTCTGTCTCTCTCTCTCTTTCTCTGACTCCCACCCTTGGATACATTTTTGCTTTAGAATAGATGAGATTAACAAAAAAGGTGTCAAAATAGCACAGAAAATATCCACATGCCCTACATCAAGTTTCTCCAAATGTTAACTTCGCATATTAGTATGAAATGTTAGTTACAAATGATGAACAAATATAGAGACATGATTATTAACTAAAGTCTATGTTTTATAGTGATTTTCTCATTTTTTTCTTTTCCAAGATCCCACCTAGGATATCACATTACATTTTATTGTCATGTCTCTAAAGGCTCCACTTGGCTGTAACACTCTGTCAGACTTCTTCCTTTTGGATGACCTTGGGGTATTGAAGAGGACATATCTTGCATATATATATTATGTACAATGTCCTGATGTTTTTTATCACATGACTAGCCTGAGATTACGATTTGGGGAAGGCAGATCACAAAGCTAATCTGCTACTTTCATCATATCAAGCATGCCTGTTACCAGTATCATTTTGACATTTTGACAGAAAAGTTTTCTACATTTTCCCAATATTAGGAGACTTTACATGAGACTAATATTAAGGGCAATGGACTGATTGATCTGGTGGAGATAATTTTAAAGCAGCCCAACTTTCAGGGTATGGCATGAATATGCTGCCAGCTTTAGTCAGATTTATAGCCAAAATGGAGCAAAAAACAGGGCAGAACTATTTGAAAAACTTAAATTTTGACCCAAAAACGATTTATAAATTTAAGGCCAAAGGAGAGATTAGCACCATTAAAAATAAACCAAGTACTTTGTACAGGGACAAGATGAAAGACACTTTGAGGGTATCTCGGAATCAGCAAGACCTCACTCATTACAGGTGCAATGATTCAGAAACACCAACTTTTTATTTAAGAAGAGAGCCTCTGGGACACCAGCTTGAGAAGAACCTATTAGGGAAATATTTCTCCAGAATTCTTTAGAGTGAGCATCCAGCCGTGCAGGTCATGGACACATGACCCAGGTCACTATATCTAGTCACTTGCCTCTTTTGCTCTGGTATTGTTTCCATGCTCTACTTCCTGGTCACTATAATGTAAGCATCTCTTCTTCACCACACTGTTCCATCATAATGTTTCTGTCTTGGAATCAACCACAATGGACTAAATCCCCTGAAGCCTCAAGTAAAATTAAATCTCTCCTCCTTTACGATGTGTTTGTTGAGTATTGTGCCTCAGTAATGGGAAAGCTGAATAATACATCTTCCTTAACTGATACTGTGAAATAGGAAGAAAAGGCCTAAAGGAGTAGGGGAAGTGGGAGAGGTAGGGGAAAGGAAGGGAAAAGAAAAAATATGAGAAACGGAAAACAATGGAAACAAAGTCTTTGTCAATAAGGAAGGGTGGAGGGGGTGAAGGGAGGGCAGGGGAAAGGGAAAAAATAAGAACTGAGATACATTGTGTAAAGGTACAAGATCTCAATGATGAATGTAACTGTACTGTACACCTAAAATACCAATAAACTTAATGGAAAAAAATACATCTTCCTAATGTATAGCCTACACTTAAGGAATAGGGAGTCACGCTCCTTTTGCTAGAAGGAGTATCTTCATAAATTACTTGAAATTCTTCTTCAAGGGAAGTATTTTATTCCTTTTTAATCTATTTGTTTATTCAATAAATTATTTATATAAATATGGAATCATGAATATATATTTCATGCTTTGGATTGTAATATAATACTATGTTATGCATTTTGTTGTTCAAATTGTTCCAGATTTGGCCATGAGGAGCTCTTTGGCTGGCTCCTATTTTCTGTTGACAAACTTCTAATTTTTAAAAATGTCTTCCTTACTAATTTATGATACTATGAGATACCGTAAGCACATCTTTTGTATTCCCTGTCCCTGGCCTAGAATCCATTATATTTCCAAGGAGCACTAGTACCTGTTTTTGGTAGATTTAGAAACTAATGTCTGAGTACAGTATGTGGTTTCTGATAATGGTGTCATTTTATTTATGCTTGTAATAATTTATTGTACACTTGAAACACTTTCAAGAGAGATCATAAATGTTTTCAACACAAAAAAGTGTGTGAGGTGATAGATATGTTTGACTTAATCATTTCATAATATGTATCCACCTCAAAGCATCTCTTGTGAACCACAAATAAATGTGATTTTAATTTCCCAATTTATACATAAGGGGGAATACACAGGTAGTCAACAATTACATATACATTATATACAAGTGTGGGCAAGGTATCTAAATACTAAAGAAATACAATGTACATGAGAAGATCAGCACTTGAGAATCAAAGAAGAATAAAATTAGGTGAATAAAGGCACTTTTCTCCATCATATGTAAATATAATTCTCTTACATTCAAGTAACTTTATTCTATGGCTTCATCCTCTAGAAGTATATTTATATTATTCCCAAATACACACTCTCCTCTCAAGCGTAGCCCATATCTAATTTCTAAATAAAAACCATGACTTTTTATGACTTTGTTTCAGCCCTTGCTGGAATCCCTATACTGACAGTGTTGTTCAAAAAAATGGTAACACACTCAGGTTAAATTACCGAAAAATAGTGATGAATTTTGGCTCATATATTTCCTGAATATTACATAGGCCATAATTACACTAATGAAAGTATTTTTGTTTTTTGTCAGAAATTCAAACTTCCTGGCCATTCTATGTATTTAGTAATTTATATATTATTTATTTATTTATGCTGAATCTGACAATCCTTGGATAGCACCACCTTACTCTCTAACTTTTACTTTCTTACTATTATAGATTATTTCAAATGGTTTAGATTTAACTTCCCATAAGATAGCAATTATGTTTTATACCTCATGTTACTACAGAAGAACTTGGTGAAAAGCAAGATAATGATTATTATAGCATAACTGCAGCCTGAAACCAGTAGGTATAAGACAGTATCTCTGCTAATTAAGTTTGTAGAGAGGAGCTTTGCAGAAATATGTGCACAACCCAGATGTTCCCAGTAGAATTAAGTTAATATTTAGATTTAGAATTATAAGGAAATATAATTAAATTAGGTGTTGCTTTTCCTCTCCAGGGATTTATTCAACAAATAGTGAATACAAATCATCACTGTCCTGGTTACAAAGTTCAGCATGATATTCTCACTGCCTCAGGAAGCTTAAAATAGATGCCAATCTATGCCATATCCATTTAAGGTAATCTTGTGATTACTCATGTAGGTAGTTTCAACAAGGTTCAAGACTAGTGGATCTCAACTGGAGTGACTTTACTCCTCTCCTCCGCAATATTTGGAAATACCTGCTGACATTTTTCAGTTGCCGTGACAGTGCTACTGTCATCTAGTGGAGAGAGAGGGCAAGGAATAGTGAATCTTACACTGTACAGGTCGCTAGCTAGGCTGTCCTGATTAAAAAGACAAAAAATCAATTCAAATCAAATCAAAACAAATGGACAAAACCCAGTCTCATCCAGAATATCAGTAATGCCACAGGTAAAGTATATGGTCATAAGAGGTAACAATTCTCCTTCTGTGATCTGAGAGTGCTTGCATACATGTATAAAACGGACTTGAAGACAATGAGCATGGCCTGAGCAAATGCAGCCAAGTTTAACATTTGATGATGAAATGGTACCTCATGTCAATTACCTTGAACTCATAGTTATATTATAAACCTATGCCCATGAAAGCAGAAACTATCTTATGCCAGAATCATGGCGAGCTTGGTACATGAAGATAAGAAACTCCAAATCTTCAAGCATTGCAACAAAGAATGGTAATGGTCAATTCTGATAGCATATGGAAAAGACCGACTCACTAGCCAATTTTATTTTCTATTGAGGAAAATTTTAAAATATCATTGAGGAAAATTTCCAAAATATCAATGAAATATCTTTTCAAAATACCATGATTTTTTTACTTAAATGGGGTGATGCTTCCAAAACAAAACAAGTCATGGTAGTTAGGTCACCTTGACTATGAGTCGATCTGAAACAATTCATTTGTCTCAACTCTCCCTGTGCCCCTTTCATTGATTCAAGGCCTATGTGAAGTATCCTTTATTTATATATATTTTTGTACTAATATCACAACCTTGTTAGTTGCTGTTTTAATCCTTCCTCCTCATCTATGATCAAGTCACAGGAGCCTCATTTTTATCTTAGGCAACACTGTTGAATTTTACACGCTAAAACAGACCGAGAAAATAGAATACAAGAACAAAACAAGTAAGTTGAGAACCTATCTTGAATTCTGTCGTTCAGATTTTGGAACCAAACCCAAATATTGTGTTTTGAGGGCGTATTTCACCATGGCAAAACATGGTCTTCCGTTTAAAGGGGGAGGGGTGAAAAGCTTATTGAAAAATCTCAAAATGCTTCTTCAACATCAAATAGCTCTTAGAAAAAATATTTTGATGAGTTAAGTGTAAATGAATCAGAAACATATGGATTGCATTTCCTTTAGATTACACATGGGTTTCAAAATTAAGAGGAAAAGTGCTCAGGGCAGAATGCATTTTGGATTTTATTGAACCCAAAATATTTGAGAAATAACTCAATACACTCAAAGAACCCAAAATCCTACCAGGCCTCCCAATCCCTTGCGAAAAGCAAATTAGATTTTAAAATTCCTCTTGCTTTAGTGATCTGTAGTGTTAAAAGAAATTCAGAGGAAAAAAACCTTCTTTTCTGTATAAGTTTTTATTCTGGATATTTTCACTTACAATTTTGGCAGAAATCAAAACTCCACATACTTTAGATGGGCTAAACTGGCTGCATGTCTTAGGCTTGCTCTGCCCTACTCTATAAGAACACTTAATTTGTCTCATGTATATTGTAAAATAATTGGATTAATAAGAGAGCTTTATGATAGTTTTGTAGCAAATGGTGTAGGTAGTATTTATAACCTGCCATTTTGCATTTAGCTACTTAATCATTTATAGGGTATCAGTGCAAGCTTCTCCATTATTTCTCATTGCCTTTATAATCCGATAGACCTTTTTTTTAGTGTCTATATTTCAAAGTGGAAATATTCTATGCTTATTTATTAACTCAGTCTTCTGCTTATTTCAATGGACAGATCACAGTGTGACTGGAAAAGGGTCTTATATCCTTATTTCCAGTTCCCTAAATCCACAATCTATGTAAAACTAGAATACTTCGTAAACAAAAAGCTTCACGACAGCTCCCCAACCACAATTCCACTCCATTTCCTATTTTTAAGCCACTTATTTTGAGTCACACGTGTGCTTTTTTTATATTTTGACTAAATTAATTTTAACATCTGCTATAATGGTGGGCATGGTGGTCAGTATAAAGAAGAGAAAATCAAATAAAGCATGCATCTTCAAGGAACTTCACATACACCCAAAATTCTGCAGGGCAAGAGACCTATATACATACAGTCTTTAAGTGTACACAGTGCTAAAGAAGAGACTGTCAAACCACCGCCCAAAATTATAATATGGAACTATATAATAGTTATTTAAATCCAATTTGACTAATTTTGTTTGGAGCATTTTATAATGAAGTGAGTTTGTAGTGAACTTGTCCTGTCTTGTATGTTTAATATATTTTCTTCCATTCTTCCTTTGCCAAACTTGCACTGGTAATTCAAGATCCAACCCAAATGTCTTCAATGTGAAAGTTCCCATTTCTATCATGGTTGAATGAAATCTTGTCTCAGAATTTTCATCATACATTGAACATGTAGTTATTTATATCATTTTCAGCATTGTGTTTTAATTAACTTATTTATGCTTCAGCGTCTCCTGTGAACCTTTGACATTTCTGAGGAACGGTACTACATCCCGGTCTTATTTTTATTTCCAACACAGAGCACATTTGCCTGGAACATACTAAGCACTTAATTGCTATTGAATGATTGGAGCATGGAATAAATGATGCTATTATTAAAGAGGGAAATGGAGAAAGACAAAAATATGCCACAGTCCTAATCACACTTATGGCACACAAACGGCTTTAAGAATCTCATTTTAAATAGATTCATTATACTTCCCCAAGAGCAAATGACTCATATTTACTAAATTTGGTTTCTAAGGATATGGACAGTGCAAGTCAGAAGAACAATCTGAAGTTCATGTTTGTGTTCACTTAGACACAAACATAAATTCCTGTGGTCAGTCATTCATTCTCTCTTTCCTCCACACTGGGCCATAATTTCTTGAAGGCCTTCCTTACAATCTGAGGTCCAGGCACCATGATGAGAACACTAAAAAGTTCTAAATGTGGAATACTAAAACTTTTAAATACATTCCAAATATAAAAGTCTGATTTAATCAGATGGGAAACATTTTCTACACTTCCTACATTAGTGCAAATACCCCCAAGAAAATTCTTCATGTGTGTAGAATAGCCTTTTCGGTAGTTATCCATAGTTGTTAAATATTCTCAGCTTTTTATATGATTTCCTTGGGTTACAGACAACACTACACCCTTGGTTATCTATTAGTGGACAGGGACATACCTCTAAGGGTACTTTTCTTCTCAGTGCTTATATACTGTGAGAAAGCTTGAAATTTTTCTCTTTACAGGGGGAGATGTCCTTGAGACCCATATGCGAGGTACTAACATATAATATAAGAGAGTAAAATGTAGATTTCACACTCCAAGATCTTCCCCTAAAGAGGTAAAAAGATTTTGGGGGGAGTTTAAAATATATAATCAATATTCTAGTGAATCGCTGGCTTTTCAATGTAAAGAAAATTTAACAGGACTCAACTTCTAGCCCCATTCTTCAAATTTCCTAAATCCTTTGCCTTTCCTGATTTCATTTAAGCCTTCTATTAGTTTATTAGTTTGACGGGGGCCCAGGTAATTATGCTGGCTTATAAGTCCTACTGTAAGTTACGTCTGCATCTCCCTCAACACACACGAAATTTAGTGCCACTGCAGCACTTCTAAAAACAAATAAAAGATTTGTGAACTAGTCACTAAGCATCCGACGCAATTAAACTGCATTTGTTTCTTTTTTGGCGTTCTCGCACAATCGAGGCCTTGTAAGAGGTAGGCACTCCTCAAATGAGACTGTGTTTTCTTTAGAGGAAAGTGTGCCAAAATCCTCTCACCCTACATAACTAAAGTCTCCACTAGCAGGAGGTGGACAGTTGCAATACACACACACACACACACGTACACACACGTACACACACGCGCATGCACGCGCACACACGGACACCCTCTCATGTCTACTAATATCATAATACGAACATAAAGACACAAACTCATAACTACAGAAATATTAATGTGGGAGAACAGGGATAAAACCTCCTAGAAATGAGTTGTTACTATCCACAGTCTCAATCAATTATAGCATTTCTTGAGATAAATGCAATTTCATGTGAAGGCATATACACAGGTAGTTAAAAGTAAAATAAGCAAAAATAAAATAAAATAAAATATTGAAAAACTAGACTCTTTCTGTTTTTAATTTTAGATGACAAGTAAAATTAGGCTTACCTTGAGGTACTCAGATTTCAACAACTTTTAGTCACTGATCTCAAGCTGTCACACTAGAATATTTTTTTCTAAGAAAAAGTCTTTAGAAATGTAGTTAATTAGAACTGACCACCATGAACCCTTTGACTGTTGTGCGGGCTTCCATTTGCAAGCTCCCCTCTAGATTCACTGCATTGCTCTCCCACTTCAGTGTGCACACTGTATATGAAGCTGGAGTCACACAACAGCCATTATTGCAAAAGTAATTTATGAAAGAAAAACTAAATAACGTGTATGTGTGGTCTGGGCAGATCCAAGCCCTTGCAGAGACATAGTTGCAAAGACATTCCTCAACTCGATATCAAACAATTCCTTTAACTTGTTCATGATTCTGTTTTCTTATCTGCATTGAACAATATGGATTGCTGAGGCTGCTGCCAATCAGCCATGCAAAGAAATGAAATTTGTTGTTACTTCCATAAATCCTACCATGTAGTGAGCATTAGGCACAATACACTTCGATCAATGTTTTCCGTACTTTATCCATACAAACCTACATAGTAAAAATTCTCAGCTTTATATTAAGGATGAGAATCCTAAGGATTAGCTAGATTTAATAACTCACATCTAGAAAGAATCATCTGAGTTTCTATTTGAACCTAATTTTGTCTGATTCCAAAAATCCATCAGTGCCACTATCCTCTGCTGCATTTGTCTGCAAAGTTCTTCTTTGTCCAATGTGTCAGCATTGTGGCTCTTGCCCCATTATAGGGAGATGAAGAAAAAAGAGAAATATGATCTTAACTAAACAACTAACAGAAGTTAATAAAGTCCTTCACCTTCTCCTATAAAAGTAAGTGCTATCTTTGGAAGTATAGCAACTTTTTATTCACGATCACTTTAGTTTGTTTAATCCAATATTTATGCCACTTTTTGAAGCAGTGCTGGAAGTTTTCTTTCACAAGTGTCTTTAGTTGTGTTGTTGTGGGTGCTTTCTGGAACCGATTCAAGATATTTACATTTCATGGTCATTGAGGAAGAACCAGAAGGCTCATGATGCCAGATCTGGTGAACAGTTGGATGAAGATACACCACAAAATTTTTATTTGACAGACATTGCCATAAATGTTTTGTTTCACTCTTATTTGTCTCATTACAATTGGCTTACTATTTTCTAAATATTGATATGATAACCTTCAAGTTAGGCTTGGGTTTTCGATTAACAATACAGATTGTGAGGTCCCTTTAACATGGGGATGATACGTCTAGCTTTATATTATCCCATGAATTTGCATAATGAATATATCTAAATAACTTAGACATAGTTTTTGACATTATATAAAGACACATATGATATTGTTATGTTTCAACAAATTGTGTCTGTTTGTTCGATTCTGTGTTTGGGAATTTTTAAAATTAATAACACAAAATCCTGATTTCAAGTCCCATTCTATTACTCACTAACCGACAATCTTGGCAAGTGAATTTAATTCACAGGATAATAAGTCACTCTCTGTACAATAATATTAACAATTTCCATTGAAGAATAAGTGGACCAGAAATACAAGATATATAATACATGCAGGTATAACGCCCGGCATAAATATAGAAGATTAATGTTAATTTCTCTACTGAACTCTTTTTTTTTGTTTTGTTTTGTTTTGGTACCGGGGATCGAACTCGGGACCTTGTGCTTGCGAGGCAGGCACCGGAACCACTGAGCTAAATCCCCGGCCCCTAACTCTTAAAGAAATTTTTCTTAGAATATCTCATGGTTGATATCATTTTATCAAGCTGTAATATAGGGACTTTGGCTTTAGCAATTTCTTTGTTTTGAGATAAAAATTTATACTGAAGAATAGAACATTAAGAAGAAAAATCCAAATCCAAATATAAAAAGCCAGAATTAAAAATTTCTCCCAGTAGTGTCATTATATCACAAATGATTGATGAATAGATAGAGATGCATAGTAGATATATATGTATTTTTCTTCTTATTTATGCATATATACATATATTCACTCAGAATTGGGGTCATGACTTGTTTATTACAACTAACACATTATCTTCTGTGTAAACCTTATGTCTGTGAATAAATGTATGGTCGTGTTCTTATAACAATGAAATCAGTACAGTTTTCAGTAGAATGGGATTTCTTGTTCACTTTAGGTGCTTTTTAACAATAAATTACTAAACATTCATGCAATTATAATGATGGAATTTTTGAATGACCCGAGTCCACAGGGTGGCCAATCTCTAATTGTAGGGGAATAATCTCAGAAAATGTTGGCTTGAAAACTGTTGCTCCTGAGCAGAGAGAGTCTCAGCACATGGGTAACCTCTAGGGATCGCCTCCTGCTTTTAACAACTCGGATTTTCCATGAGCATTAATTTTAACCTGCTAGGGACAGGGGAAATGTGGGAAGATTAGTGCATGGCATGATGTCCTAGGGAGTGGAGAGTATGGTATGGTTACCTAACCTTAATAATATGAAATTTTGTTGGTGAAGATTTTGTGAGAAGTGAGAAAGGAGAGAAAGACCAATGGTGATCAAGTCTGTCTCCTCCTGCACCACCTTACTGTTCACTCCATTTGTATATGGTTTGTCTAACTGACCCGGCAATACCATAAAGCAGAGCCCCCCAAGGACAGCAATGGGAAGTGAATTATGCAGATTGCTGCTTTCCCAAGAGTTTTGATCTATGTAATCAAATCTCTTCCCTACCTTTACCAGAAAATGGGTAGTTAAAATAATGCAAACCATTTCTTGAATGTTTTCATCTCTTTCTTTCATTCTGTGTCTTTGAAAGCCTTTTTGATCTTCTTTGTAGCAACTTAACTTGACACTACACCTTCTTCCTAGAAAAAATAAGCCTGTGATTCCTCCTGATTTCTCTCTCTGGTGACCATTTTCCACCTGACATATATCTGTGTAAACCTACAGAGAAATATCTAGAAAGGTGTGTGATTTGATAGTGGTTACTGCTGGAGAGAAGAGAGAAACTGGAAAAAGAAGAATTGGGGTGATGAACTTTCTGGATTTAGCTTACTCAAATATATGATTTGAGTTGTTTTTTTTAAGGAAGCAACATAATAAAGGAAGAGTGAATTTAATTAGTGTGTAATGTGTGTGTGTACTAAAATATCACACTGAACTCCATTAATATATCCAATTAATACATGTTAATCAAAAATGATGTTTAACCTTTTTTTGAATTGCAGAAATGAAAAGGAAAGGATTTGAGGGGGAAAGCAATGAAAGAGAACAAAAGAATTGTAGGAAGCAAGAGAAGAGAAGGAAAGACAGAAGTAGGGGAGAGAGGAAATGAGATGTTACTCTTCATGTTGTTTACTTTCCCTGTTTTTGTATTTGCTTTTCTCCTTGTTGATTTCAAAGACAATAATACAATCATGTTCATAATGAGCTCTTTCTTGACTTGGAAACAATAATGTCTCCTAGTTTTGAAAAATATTTAAAAATTTCCTTCCCCTGTATTGATCGAATTTAGTGATACTCATATATATCTTCTCCAGCTCTAATAATTGATGTCAAAGTATCTGAATACCAAATATATCAGGATTGTCCTGGATCTTATATGTAGAATCTCTTTCCTAAAACAATGAAATAATTTATGTAAATGCATTTTAAAGAACGAATAGAATAAGGCCAGGCATGGTGGCATACAGGTATAATCCCAGAACACAGGAAGCTGAGGCAGGAGGATCCCTTTGAGTTCGAGGCCAACCTGGGCTACATAGTAAGTTGAAGGTCACCTTAAACTACATAGTGAGACCTTGTCTCAAAAAAATAAAAATAGACTAGATCTATTTTAACAATAAGTTTAAATAAGAGCACCCATAATGATTACAAGCCCTAGTTATTCATTCATTTATGCTGAATGTCTATTACCTATACTTACTGTGCAAAATACCTGAAAACCATCAATTAATAAAGCAAAGCAGGTGGCAGTAACCATGGAACCCATAGGGAAAACATGATAGCAAAAGTAGCTCCAACGTGGAACTGTATTACCTTTAGAGCAGAGAATAAAACTGATAAACTAAACTAAGAAATAGTAATAATAAATAAGTCCAAAGCAATCATTTCATTCTACCTAAGAACACAGGGTTCTAATATATAAGTCTAGTCCTAATAAGGAAAATCTGGTCATTTTGTTTGTTTTTTTGTTTTGTTTTGTTTTGTTTGTACCAGGGATCGAACTCAGGATCTTGTGCTTGCCAGGCAGGCGCAGGACCACTGAGCTAAATTCACGGCCCCAAGAAAATCTGAAGATTTCCTGAATTGAAAGATTTCTGTGCAGAAAGTCCATGAAAATAACAGATCCAAGAGAAAATTAAACTAGCAAATGTGCTATGAGCATTCTGTAAAGAAATAACTAAACATGCAATCCCATAATTAGTCTGGATAATTCATTCAAGCACTGCAGGTTGAAACCACCAACTTTTCCAAGTTAATGGGGAAAAACCTTCCATTTCTCCCTGGTGTATTTGGATGTGTGTAATTAGACTTGTCCTATGCCAACAAAAACCCATGAAGGGTTTCTCTATACAAGTTTAGATTGTTCCAGCTCCAAAACTGGAATCAGAACGTGCTGGTCCACCATCACCAACACCATGGATGGGAAACACCACCAAGCCATTTCAGCACAGAGCTCACTGGTCTCCACTAAGACAAATATCTGAAATAAAAAGTAAATTGAATCAATGGAGCAAAGTGAATGATATTAATCTAATGACTCTAATGGATTTGGTGTTGAATTTTGCCTGCTAATTTATGTTGATTTCCTGGGGAGTTGATGTTTAAACTGATCTTGTGTATGGATGAGCTATCAGTGGAGTAAAATCTGAGGTCAATGACCTCATCAGTTACATTTGTTCTGACTAAAAATTAGATAAAATCAAAATATTAATAGTAGAGAGAGAGAGAGAGAGAAAGTCAGAGACAGAGAGCTGAGGGAGAAAAGGGGGGATACAGGGAGAGAAGGAGAAAGGGAGAGAGACAGAGAGGCAGACAGAAAAGAGACAGAGACAGAGAGACAGGGAGAAAGAGAGAGACAGACAGACAGAGAGAGAGAGAGAGAGAGAGAGAGAAGCCTGTGGGTTGGCTTGGCTATTTAGCAAACATATGGTAACTCTACTGAGTTATTAGACTCCTATTCCTATCATTATTCCCCCCCGGTAGCAGATTAAAGTTTCCCATTATGATCCCATATCACCTGTTAAGCAATACAACCTTGCAAACTCTAATGAAGAAGGGAAGAGTCCTTTGTCCTCTTGAATCCTACCTGGCCACAGTGATGTGGTTGTCACCAGTAAAATGGAACAGAGGGGAGGTCATATGACTTCCAAAGTTAGATCATAAAAGACTATGTCACTTTGCTTGGGTTATTTGGAAAATCTGTTCTTAGAATACGATACCCATATTGTGAGAAGACCAAGCGCATGGAAAGAACACCTGTAGGTGTTTTGCTTGACTGTCCCAACTGAGACCAGCCTAGAAAACATTCTAGTTCACTGACTATTTCATCCAAAAATTCTCAGTTAATGATAGTGCTCAGCTATTAAATTCTTCACAGATGAGGCCCCAGATTTAGGGAGCCTCGCAAGGTTGAGATAGGCCATCCAGCTGCACCTTATTTGAATTCCTATCTCCAGAATCTTCAAGCATTGTACACAGGTGACATTACACATTGCTGAGTTTGAAGAGGTTATTTAATGCACTAATAGATAATTAGAACATACACACCCAACAGGCCACTGAACTCCAAAATGTGTACTGGAAATCTACCCATTGTATCTGTATCCCAGGCATCAAGAATGAAGAGTAATAGAAAAAGTATAGATCCATTCCATTTGAAGGAAAGAAAGTTTACTTACGTTGCATTGATTAAAAAAAACCACCCTAGCCATCTGGCCTTAACTAGCTTCATAACAGAGTGGGAAATATATGTATTCTTTAAGATAAGCAACAAGATTTCTAACAAAATACTCTGTTCCTACACAGAGCAGCAAGAATGTGGAACCACTGGAAGTCTCCACAGCAAACATCTATTTTTAATTTTCTCAATTTGATGGTAGGCACTCAGAGTGTTTCAAGTAGTGAAAACTTTAATTACAAATAAAAGCTAACCAAGTTAACTTCTACCTATAGTCATCTTTCAAAATCGCTATTTTGCTTATACAACAGATGAGCTGAGAAAGCAGAAGGAAGTTAAGCGAAGTCAAGGATGTTCCCTAAGAGGCAAGCAGAAAACAAAATCCTGGATTTGGGATTGGGACCTCCAAGTGGGGAGTGAGGGACCCAGAACTCACAGTAAGCATGGAATGGTCATAAGTTAGATTTCCTTTAAAATTCATAATCATCTGAAGATGATATAAGCGGCAAACCTTTAATATTGCTATTTTCTAGATCCTCTGTTATGTTACTGCTACTTGGGTTGCTCTGCTGAGTTTGGTTTAAAAATTTCTGTTCAATATAGATAGTTTCCTCTTACAACTGCCATATCTTCACCTTAAATTGTGAATGCCTGTGTGTGCTTTGGAATATGAATCAAAACAACTATCTATGCAAAGGCAGGCTTCTTCTTTTTTTTTTTGGAACCGGGGATCGAACTCAGGACCTTGCGCTTGCGAGGCAGGTGCCGGAACCACTGTGCTAAATCCCCAAATCCTGGCTGATACAGCCACAGTGAGCAGTGATTTCTTAGGTTAGACCTAAGGCCAGGCTTTCATTCAGATTGTACCAAAAACTCATTTGAAGGCTTTCTTCATAATCATACTGAATATTGAATATTGAGTTGCTGAGTGCAGAAAGTATATTAAAGTCTAATCACTTTTTCTTCAAATCCTAGTACCTAGGCAATCTGGCACAATGCTATGGGGATTCTGGGTGATCAGTTGGGTTTGTAACGGTCCTCCTAAGATAAAAAGGATGCTTATCGGATGACAGACGGGTATGGGCTTGAAGTGAAATTGTTGCCCCATTCTGCAGCAACAGGTCTCTGAAGAACCTAAAGAATATTCATTCATTACAGTAATCATGACAGATGATGACAGCAGTAACAAGTAGCATTTAATGATGATAAGAGTAATTTATCTGAGGTAATTTGTATGGAGCACTTCTTAAAACTTTTGCTCGTATTGCCTCATTTTGTCTTTGCTGCAACCCTGTGCAGCAGTGTCTACAATTATCCTCATTTAGCCAGTGCAGACATGGAAACTAAATAATAGAGCCAGTGTCTTCCAGAGCTAGGATTCAAACTTGGGCCACTGGGCAGATGGGGAAGCAAACTGAGCATTGTGTGAGTCCTGAGTCGTGGGGCCTGTTTTTCTGTCTCACTTTGTATCTGTTTGGAGAGAGGAGTCAGTACCAAGACATTAGCATTCTGAGCATCAGGAGCCTAAGCAGATGGAGGGAGAAAGTGAGGCGCACAGTAGACAATGAGCAGCGCCACCACGGGGTGTGGGTGAGCGTGTCCTAGGGGGTCCCCTTCTTTCTACCTTTTTTCAGGTTTGCAAGACTTGTTACCCTAACAGAAGAGTGTGGCTTAGGGGCAGCCTCACTTGAATGTGCTTTGGGAGACAGCCTAATACCTCATATTTTTAAAAGAAAACACACACTCACATATATACCCAAGCCAAAAATATCAAGCTGTTCGTGGCCGTTGAGAAAGCCAGGGAAAGCTAAGTCGCACCCTTCCGTGTTTTTCTTTCAGACACATCGACCACTCTTCCTCCACAACATCTTATTTAGCAAAGCACCAATTGTCCAACGGGGGTGGGGGGACAACACAGAAATTTGGATTCTGCCTGAAATTCTCTTTCATGGTCAGACTTCGGCACTTTCTTTCCCTTCAGTTCTGGGCATCACAGTAGAAACAGCACCATGGAGATCCAGAGGGAAAAGGGTTAATTTGAAAGGCTCAGAGCCAGGTCTCCCTTAAAGGGGGAATTGGCAGCTAGCAGTCTGGAACACTGCCTCAAATGTCTGACTTAACGTTTTTATTATCCTTTTTGCCCAAAGGTGGCTTTTAGACACCCACAGCACCACAGAGCCTTCTGATGCGGATTCGACAGAAGGGAGCCAGAAAGCTGTCTGCCCCTTCTGAGATGGCTGGGGAACCCCATTTAGGAAACCGCCACTCCCTCCTCAAACCCAGGGTGGACGTGACCCCTCTCACCCTTCAATAAACTGCAGACCTACCAGGGGAGCTGTAAAATCAGTAGTGAGTTTTGAGAGTTGGGGAAGGAGGCAGGAGGAGGGAAGGGAAGATAAGGTGAGGAGGGAAGTTAGTTCAGAGATGAAAAGTAGCTGTTAAAACTGAAAGGGAAGAATTGAAGACCACAAAACAAAACAATGAATTATGCAGAGAATAAGAAAGACGATAGGTAGAGAACAAAGGAAAAGAGTAAGAGGCTGGAAGTATCTTCATCCAAGAACCTCCAGATTCTCAATTGTCTTTGCCACTTACAATTATGCCACGGAGGGTCTGAGTTGTCATTTATATGGAGTTATTTTAATTGCATCACCCTGACCTGCTCAATTAAAACTGACCTTCGTTGACTCTCGGAGTGAAATCTCAAAGCTGCTTGGAAATCTTGACAGTATCCTAGCATTCAATGAGGTATTTGTTGCTCAGTTTGGCTTTTCTACTTATCAACAGGAAGTAGAGTGCACCTAGGCATTTGGAAACAGGTTGGCGTAAAACATGGTGATGAGCATTTTAATATATGAGGTGTGCAAGAGGTCAGGCTCAGACCTGTGTGTGCACTAGCATGCTTGTGTGTGTGTGTGCGCGCGCGCGCACCGGGGGTAGTGGTGGTGTGAGGATCGTCTTTTGGAGAACCCGATGGAATGAATAGCCTCCTTTTCATGAAGCCCCTGAGATCGGTGTGAGGGTTCATCTCTCAGGTCACAAATTCCTTCCTTTCAAACATCCCAAATTCCTGTTGCTTAAAGGTAGGCAATCATAAGTCTGCAGGGCCAAAAACACACATAAGATAGGAGACTTTTGTGCATTAAGCCTTTGTTTAACAGCACAACTCAAATTTCTAGGGCTTACAATATACAAAGAGCTTCTTCTTCATGCTTCATCTCTTTGGATGCCTATACCATCATGTCTCACAAGCACCGCAGGTGTTCGATTCCCAAGTAACAAGGAAGCAAAGCAACAAAGTGGTCTTGAAGTGTGGCCCACAGACCATGTTCAAGTTGCCTGGTTAAAAATGCAGATTTCCTGACCTCTGCCATGTAGACAGACTAAATTGGATTCTCTGGTGAAAGCTGTACTTTTACCACGAACCCTAGTAACCTCAAGGACCCTGGATTTAAAAAGCACAGGTGAGTAGATTGAGAAGTATATTATGAATCAATATCTCAATGGGACTTTTACACTTTATTTCTTTCTGGTTTTATAGAAGATGAAATTGAAGCTCAAAGACAGGTTTAAAACCACATCGGAGTCCATTCTAAATTGTTAAAATATATAGCTAGAAGTATATTACTAGAAGGGGATAGAAATAAGACCTAGATCTTCTGACTTCCGGTCTTCTCTGCTTTCAGCTCTGCCATATACTCTGTCTGACATAGCAGAGATTTGACCTGGTTCTCTTGAGTCTCTGTTGTGGCAACTCCCACAGTGTGCAGATGAATCTACAGTATCATTCCCCGGAGAAGTAAGCCAATAATTTGGGCCCTGCTACTCTACATGTGAGTCTGTGTGAGCCTATGACAAGTGCCCCCTTTCTACTCAGACATGGAATGAGCTACATTTGTTCTTAATCAAAATTTTTTAGCCAGGAGAATAGAAAGTATCATTACTCCAACAGCCAATGTAATTGCGTTCTACTTCGTGTAATATAATGTTGTAACATTGTCCCAGGCATTACTCTAAACTCTTAATGTATATAATAAATCAAACAGACAAAACATTCAGTTTTTAAAATAAACCACTGAGGTAGCCACTAGCATTAGCTGATGAAGACAATGAGACATGGTGTGTGACTTACGCATTGTTACATAGCATTAAGTTGTAGAGTAGGTAGTAACGAAAGGGTGTTTAACTACAAGGGTGACAAATTTTACCACTACTAAACCCTTTACCTATGAGGTGGAACTATACTCTGAGCATTGGTGTAGGGAAATTCTATATAGATAAGCTTTTGGGAAAGAAATAATAAAGTTTCCTCAAGTAGTTCAACAATCTAAAGCTGTAAACTTATTTTTGCATAAGGGCATCTAAAGGTGCTTTGAAAATGTCACCTTTGAAATTGATCAGTCAATTAAATAAAACAGATGTAGAAACGCCAGTGAATCTAATAGAGTTCAAATATGTTATTTTATAGATGAAGAAATCAAAGATCTAAGAGGTGACAACATTTTCCTGGATCACACAAAGGTAGGTACTGGTCGAGCCCTATAAGTAGCAAATATAATCATGCACCACATAATGACATTTCTGTCCATGACAGGCTGCTTATACTACAGCAGTTCTATAAGATTGTGTCACATAGGAATGTCTTGTCTGCCTTATTTGTGTAAAGTACACTCTGTGACTTTCACAGGATGGCAAAATCAGCTGAAGACCCATTCTCAGAACACATCCTCAACAGTGATATGTGATTACTTAAAAGTGATACGTGATTACAATGGATTACTTTAAACAGTGTTTTGAGTGAGGTTATCTGTGTGACTCTATTGCCATAATAAACCGTAATCATCAACAACCAAAAAACCAGAATGAGGTAAAAATAAGTGTTTTCTCACAAGTCCACTCTGGTTGGCTGGGTGCCTCTGCTGATCTTGATGAGGCTTTCATTTTCTCTGACCAGATGGCTAATGGGTGACCTGGGAAAGTTCAGAGGACTGTAATACTGATTATGCCCAAAGCAGGCTATGAAGAGTCCACCCCATAATTGGCTTGTTTATAGAAATGAGTCCGGATGAAGCATGCATGCCGAGGTCAGAGTAACTCACACCCAAATTCTGTTCCCACAACTAAAACCTTCAGACTAGAAGGACAATGCTCTAATTACAAACATATATTTTGTCTATTCTATTCCTAATTCCAGAATGTTTTGTCTTGCTCTTTATGTACCTTGTTCACATTAATTTCCATAGAAAACACACATTGCCTTTACCCCAATTGATTCCCAATAAAACTCAGTGCCTGGGCTGCAAGAGAAACCACCAACAGAGCTAAGAGACAACCTATAATATGGGAAAAAATTTTGGCAGCTGTACCTTAGACAAGGGACTACTATCTAGAATATATAAAGAACTGAAAAAAATCAGAACCCCCAAATTCAAAAATCCAATTCAAAAATGGGCATTAGAAATGAACAGACATTTCTCAGACAAAGAAGTAAAAACAGCAAATAAATATATGAAAAAATGTTCAACATCATGGGTCATTCGAGAGATGCAGATGAAAACAACACTGAGATTCCACCTCACCCCAGAAAGAATGGCTGCTATCAAGAAATCAACCATAACAAATGCTGCCAGGGTTGTAGGGAAAAAGGAACCCTTCTCCATTGCTGGTGGGAGTGTAGACTGGTGCAACCACTGTGGAAATCAGTGTGGAGATACCTCAAAGAACTAGGGCTGGAGGTCCCATTTGACCCAGCTGTTCCCCTGCTGGGTATTTTCCCAAAAGAATTAAAAGAATCATACCACAGTGATATATGTGCACCCACGTTTATAGTGGCACAGTTTGTAATAGCTAAAGCTTGGAAAACAGCCCAAGTGCCCATCAACTGGAAACTGGATTAAGAAGATGTGGTTCTTTTATAAAATGAAGTACTACTCAGCCATAAAGAATGAGAAACTACAGACGTTTATAGCTAAATGGATGCGCATTGAGGCGATACTCTTAAGTGAAATAAATAGGACACCCATGTGTAAATACCGAATAGTTTCTCTAGTGTGAGAAACTGAAAGTGTAAATAATTAAAATGATTAAAATGAATAATTGATAATTTGAAATAGGAAGAAAAGGTCCAAAGGAGAAGGGGTGGTGGGAGGGGAAGGGGGAAGGAAAGAAAGGAAAGGAAAAATTATGAGAAAAGAAAAAAATGGAAACAAAGTCCCTGTAAATAGGGAAGGGTGGAAGGGTTGAAGGGAGCACAGGTAATGGGGGAAAAAATAAGAACCAAGATATATCATGTACAGGTACAAATTCCCAATGAGAAATGTAAACATATTGTATACCTAAAATGTACCAATAAAAAAATTTAATCCAAAAATAAAAAGTCAGTCCCTGGGACTGGACAGTGCCTTTGTCAGTTGCACTGGCATTGGTCATACTGGCTCCCCACTTTCTCTCTCTTAGTTCTGTCTCTTAGTGTATTTTTTCCTCAGGCCTGTGTCACACACTGGGTAGGTGGGGACTGGAATCTGACTACAGGAATCTCTGACAGGAAATCCTTAGCTGAGCCCAGTTGGCTCTTTCCCATCTCTTCCTCATCCTCTAACCTGAAAAGGTTTTCATGTCAATAGAAGACGGTGAAGAAGGCAAATGGGAATGGGCAGGCCCCACTTCCCCTCTTCGGGTCTGTGCTTGCCCTGCAGCGACTCCAGGTATCTCATTGGGCAAAGCCGGCCACCAGACCAGAACAAGGGCACTGCATTTTACAGGCAAAAGACACACCCTAAAGGTTTCATTAAACTCTTTCTCTGAATCCTGCCAGTCCTGTTCTAATACTGACAACCAGTGGCTTACCCTTGAGACCATAATGCTCATTTATTCAGACGCAGAAGCTTAAATATTGCATGATTTCCTTTGTATGAGAAACGTAAAGTATAAATAACTTAAAAAGCAAAGTAAAAGATAGATAATAGGAAAAGAGAGATAGATGTTTTCCAAATGGAAAGAGGGAGGGAGAGGAGGAAAAAGGAAGTAGAGCATTAAGATGTGGTATGTACTTGTACCAACTCCTCACAATGAATGCTTTCATTATGTATCCCAAACATATACTAATAAAAATGTTGAAAAACAGAAATTAAATAAATAAAGCCGTATTTTGCAGCACTGATTTTAATATCCAAGCTTTGAAGTCACACCTTCCATGTGGGGCACCATTTAAAACATTTAATAAATGAGGAGAAATACATCATTTTGCTAAAAAA
The DNA here is from genome assembly GCF_000247695.1 of Heterocephalus glaber. Next base: position 1,520,614 of record NW_004624801.1, read on the forward strand.
ATAAAATAAAAAAGGAAGTTCTGAATTTAAGAAGCCTGAATCATTTTGTGAAATTAGGTTTAACATGCTGGTAAGTATTATATTGAATTTAGGGATTCTGGCAAGTGTTCTGCTCCTCTAGTTTATTCACAGAAAACATATAGAGCCTTTTTAAGGAAAATGGGGTGGAGAATATATAAATGAAATGTTAAAGGTAGGCATAAGGGCATAAATCTGCAAGCTCAGCCCTGTGGGTGGGTGACATAGGAGGGTTTCAAGTTGAAGCTCAGCCTGGGGAGTTCAGCAATTTAGGGAAACTGTTTCAAAGTAAAGAATTTAAAAGAGAGAGAGAGAGCGTACTGTGGAAATAGCTTAGTCCTAAGGCCCTGGGTTCGATAACTAGCGCTGCGGAAGTCTTTAAAATACAAATTTTAAGTTTAATTTACATGCATGTCTCCATGTACTGAGGGATTAGAATGCTTTACTGTAGCTGAATGTGAGATGTATTGTTTAGATGGCAATCTGTTTCTTTAATGAGTACGAATGTATGAGAGGAGTGTTAAGGTTTAAAGCACCTTTTATAAGAAGGTAAATTTTATGTGCCCGTTTTTCAACTTTTAGCTATTGTTCCTGTTGAAGACCAAAATTATTTTCACCTTTTCTCCATGCTAGCTGGATTAATTCCGTAACTAACCATCCACTGTCCTTTATCAAATCTCCTTGCTAAGAGTTCATAAAAATCACACATGCACTTCTGTAACTTCTCAAACAGGCAAGCACTGATACAAACAAGAAAACAAGAAGGAAACAGAGGCAAATGACAAACATGAACCTACTAATTTAAACTCTTAAACATCTGGTAATAAAAAGTAATCTCACATAGCATAGTAAAGTCCAATCACACAATAAATAAACATAGTTAATGTCATAATCACAATTGCCCTCTCCAGAAAATGAGGTTAGAGAGCTTTGTGTGTCTTTTTTTTAAGGTAAAATTGTTTTAAACAGATTACTGTTATACTGTTACAACAGTCCCCTTTCCAAGTCATTGCAAGCGAAGAATGTTTTAAACTTCAGTGTGACAATGTTAGCCTTTAAATGCCCACTCTAGCCATAAGTGCAATCCAGCTATAGCTAAATTTGAAGATCCTAAATTGATTTTGTGAAGATGTCCTCCTTTTCAGGGAGATGAGCTTTTAAAACTACTACAAGAGAACTCTATATATTGTTGTGCCTGACAGACTTTGATTTTCTAGAAGAGATACGGTTGTTTTTGTTTGTTTTGTGGTGGTAGGGATTGTACTCCAGAGCTCACATGTGTTAGGAAGGCATGCTGTCACTGAGCTACAGCCCCAGCCTAGTGCTTTGTTTTAAATTCTGGAAGCAACACTAATCTCATTAATCTATAGGTGGAAAAGGAATAGCCCTAAAAATAATAGACATTAAACAAAAGAAACAACCCAGTGATTGGTAGATTGGATCAGCTATGGGGTTTTATTTCCCCACATTCGGTGGCATATGAAAACTTTCCTAGTAAGGAATTTAGCATTCTTGTAAAACCTGTTTCCTTTAAAATTACTTATATATCCCCATTGTGATTTATGAATAATTGTTCAACTCAGTTATGCTTTGTGAGCTACATGTGTTCTCTAGTTATGAACATTCTTTCTCTTTGGCTGTTATCTTGGGAGAATTTGTAAGGAAGTGCATGAGATGAAGGCCCTAGTGATGGGTTGCTGGTGTACAAATATCTGAGCAAGAGCCTCAGAAGCAAGACAAGTCCCATATCACTGATCTTTACATGCATTAGAACTTCTTTTACTCTGAATACAAATAAACCAGTGTCATCATGGCTGAAATCTTTCACTTCTCAACTTGTCCTTCTGCTTTTTTCCATTGGTATACTCTCATGCAACTGCAAGTCATAAAAGTTCCCTAACAAGAGTTTGAAGTAATTAATGGACTCAGTAAAACACATGTGATGTCATTAGAATTGAAACTTATTTATTGATTGATTCATTCATTCATTCATTCATTTATTTAGGTTGGCTTGTTTATGTTTGCTTAATTTTAGTGACTAAATTTATAAGTACAGTCAAACACACAAATCCTGGGCTGGAGATTTAGCTCAGTGGCACCACGTCTGCCTTGCAAATGCAAAGTCCTGAGTTTGATCACTGGTACCAAAAGAAAAAAAAAACACAAACCCTTACACCATTTCCATCATTCCTCAAAAAGTTTTCAAAACATGTTTAATTATTTTTACTCAACATATAATAATTGTGCATATTTCTAGGGTACGGCATAAATTGACACATTTATACAATATAAAATGACAAAATGAAGTCAATCATCATTTCTATTACCTTAAACATTTATCATTTCTTTGTGTTTGGGACCTACAATTCCTCTCTTCTAGTTCTTTGTTTAGTTTATTGGTTTGTACTCTGGAAGGAAAACCACAGGTTCCTTTGTGCATCTTATTTTTTCTCAGTAACTGAACAAATGGAAGGTTTTTCTTTTTTAAAAAAGACTTTATAAATCAAGTATTTACTGGACTGATATAACACCTGTGAATATACTATTAGGTTTTCAACCCTCTTTCCTATACTGCATATATTTACCTCTTAAAAAGGCCATGCTAATTCCAGTTGGATGGTTTTTAAAAAATCTTTCTAAATTTCTAGAGTATTTTCCTGTTTCTTTTAGCAGTTTGACCTTCCATCTTCACCTTTGTTGGTCTGTCCAGTAGATGCTCAACTATGATCTTAGGAGCACAAAAACAATAGTTATGTCCTCATCCCCAGAAGGACTCTGCTCTTGGTTTAATGCCTTTTTATGGTATTCTCAAAGTTTATAATACTTTTTGCATATTTTCATTTTGCACTAGACCCTACAATTTAATTAGGCGTATGTAATAAAGAATTAAATTTGGGCAAAGCAAGATCTGTTTCTTTATCCCCAGCTCTTGGAAGGTACCCTCTAAGCCAGTGATGGCAAACCTTTTAGAGATCGATTGCCCAAATTGCAACCCCAAACTCACTGAAGTATTACAAAGTGCCAACACTGAAATCAAACTTGAACCCTGAAGTTTTAGTTTAGAAAAAACAACTCATACATTAACATCTTTTGTCTTACAAGAAAATCACAGTGAAAGAACTTTCAATGATACAAACAGCTTTTTATTGAAAGGTAAAAGTTTGCATTTGGTGTACTTTTGTACAATCAACATGATTTTTGCTGCTGTATGCATATGGATACTTTGTCAAACCTTGGCTCATATTTTATTAGTTTGAGAGCAATGCATGTAGCGCTCAGGTCCTCTGTTAGTGGCACCTGACACTGCTACTCCTTTCTAGCATGTGCATGGCACCTAAGTGAGCTGTTATCCGAGGTTCACCTGCTAGGCCATTGCTCCAGTGACTTAGCTTGCGTGCCAACAAAGAGGGCTCTGCATGCCCACTGCAGCACGCATGCCATAGGTTTGTCACCACTGCTCTAAGCGCTTGGAATGTGCTGCTTGCTCAGTGTGTCTTTGCTTACGGACATTTTTGCATCAAGCCAGATGTCTATAGTAATAGTGTTATTTGTGATGGAACCTTGGGACACACGATGTCTGCTCTACCTCTGGAGGCACTTGAACCTAAGATTAAAACATGGACAGTCAGCTGTATCAAAGTAACCAATCCTTAGTGTGAGCTCTAGACACTGAAGCTCAGGGGAGCATCCTGGTTGACAATACTCTCTAAATATTATCACATATCATTGCTGGGAGAAGTAAGTGCAATCTACATGACTTCATAGGTAGAGGAGGTTTGGGGGTCAATGAGAAGCTCCACCCTGTACCTCTCCAGGACCCTACCTATATGCCTCTCCCTTTGTTGCTTTTGATCTGCATCTTTTCAGATCCCTGTAATAAGCCGTAACCATGAATATAACTGCCCTACTGTGTTCTGTGAGTCCTTGTAGCCACAGTGTGGATCTCAGGGTCATTGTGGGGACTTCTCAAACTCAGTGCCTTTAAGAGGCTCTCATTTCCTCTGGCTTCCTATTAGTGTCTATCAATGGGGAGCCTCACAGCAGACTTGGGGAAGACAGAAAGGAGAGGTGAAGGCATCAGTACTCCTGAGTGTCTGCCTGTGAGAGAGGATCCCAGCGAGGCTGTGTCTCTCAGCTCAGAGGCCTTGGTGCTCACCACAAACCATCCTGTTCGGTTAACTTTCTCACTGGATTCTGGTAATGTCCTCTCTCATCTCTGTGGTGCTAACCTGTCTACCATTAAGCCATGAATTTGGGGCTTGTGCTTCTTCATTTTGCAACAAAACCTTTAACACTTTTGTTATCAACAAAAAACTATTATTTTGCAAAAAGGAAAGACAATTCTGGCTCAACAGTAATTTCACTGTCAGGCATGTTGATCCCTGATTTGAACCCTTTCTTCACTCAGCTGTCTCTGTGTTAGAGGACAGTGATCCCTTAGCCTTCGTTTTGTACCCTCCCGTCTGTCATGGCTCATTTTGGTCGCAATATCTTTCTTCTGTCTTGTGCTGCAAGTCTTCCCTAGAATTGATGAGTGACTACTTGCTGCTAATCCTAGAATTTTTGTTTTCATTTTAGTTTGTGTCCTTCAGTGTGTTGAGGGTAGCTTGAGACTAGCAGACTGATTCTGTACTCACTCCTGCCTCATTCTCTCTAACTTGCTTGGCATTGTGGGACACGGCACTAGCAGAGAGGAAGGTCGGTAAAGAGAAGAAAAGCTGACCAGTAAAGGGTCATGCAATCTTCCTTCCTTCCTGCCTTCCTTCCTGCCTTCCTTCCTGCCTTCCTTCCTTCCTTCCTCTCTCTCTTTCTCTCTTTCTTTCTTTCTTTCTTTCTTTCTTTCTTTCTTTTATTTCTTTCTTTCCTTCCTTCCTTCATACATGAATGTTCTCAGTGGTAAGACTACCTAGCTTTACTATGCAAGGTGGCTCAAGATTCTTGAATTTGCTTTTTCGAATTATTATTTTTTTTAAATATTGAAAATCATATTTAGACCCTAAAAGTTTTCTTTACTTATAATGACTGCATTATAATTATCCCAATTTCTGGAACTACCCAGAAGGTTTTGGCAGTGAGAGAACAGTATAGAATATTTAGTGATAGAATTATGTGGCAAATACTCTGTACAGTACTTTTCATAGAGAATTTTATAACAGGAGATGATTAGATATTATTGCTGTGGATAGATTTGGGGCTAAATGGAGAGAAAGAAATTGAAACTTATCAAACACAACAATAACAGCAACAACAATGACATGAGACCAGAAGTCTGAGTTTTAGTAAGCACTGCTGGTGACTATGATGTATATTTGAGTTGACAACACTACATCAGAAAGATATAATATAAAAGAGAGAGAGAGTTATAATATTAATACATTAAGCGAACTAGAGAGAAAAAGTGTCTACTGATAGGATAAGGGAAAATGAATTTAATTTATCACAAGTAGAAGTAAATTAATAGCAAATTACAATCACCAATAAATGCTGCTGTTTACTCATTCATTGAGTGAGTAGGAACTGAGACTCTACGCATAGTCTAGTGTCCAAGTCTAAGAGACAAGTGAGAGAAGAGCCACCACTGCCATGAAGCTTACTTCTAACTAGGACACAACACAGCAGCAAAAAAAATATATATATATACACATATATATACACATATATATACATATATATATATATGACGCTGATTATCAAGGGGCAGGGCGTCTATCTTACACAAAATAATTCAGAAATTCTTCTCTGATGAGTGACACTGGAGCAGAGAGGAAGGTGTAGAAGTAGCCTGGGGCCCAGTCATAAAGGGCTTTACATGCATCAGGCATTGAAAAGATTAGGGGATTTATTCAGAGTGCAAATGGGAAGGCAGCTCAGGATTTTGAATACATAAGTGGTCTGTGGCCTGCGTACAACTCTGGGGCAGTTTGTGACTCTCTGACTTTCTAGACTAGATCATATAAGACAGCACAGTTTCTTCGGTTGGTCGGTCAGTTGGTTGATTGGTTGGTTGGTCAGTTGGTCAGTTGTTGTTGTTATTGACCGTTAGTATGCAGAGGCCTGAGACTTTGTGGAAAACATCTTTGGTGGCCTTAAAGAAGCAAAAGCCTTCCAATAGCCCATACAGGCAGTTGTCCTGATCTGTGTCCTCCTAGGTGAGGTACAGGTGCCAGCAAGTGAGCAAAGACACATCCATGCCAGTCCAGCCATCAAGCCCCAGCCTTGGACTTTTTCTAGCTGAGGCTTCTGACACTGTGGCACCTCAGGGAGAAAAGACAAGCAATACCTATTTTATGTTGTTTGCATTTCTGACCTATGGAACATAATGGAATAAAGTGGTTATTTGATACCAGTGAATTTGGGGGTGTTCCCTGCACAGAACTAATAATCAGAACTGTGAGACATAGATTTGGGACTTTGCTACTTAAACTTGCTACATCACCAGTGGCCTCAACATCTCCTGGAATCTGGACAATAGTGCAGCATCTCAAGCCTATGTCAGCCCTATGAAATCAGAATTTACTTTTCAACATGATACCTAGATGATGTGAATGTACATTAAAATATGTTTCTCTGGCTGCTTTAATTTACTGTAGTAAAATACGCTTATGAGGAAATGCAAAAATCTTAAGTGATTATATATGCGTGCGTGCACCTGTACAACCACCAGCAGGGGTAGAATGTTTCCAATCTAACCAGACAATTCCCACATGCTCCTGATACAAAATCTTCTCCCTCACCCCTTTCCCTGACATAACAGTTCATCCATGATTGGATATTTGGCGTTTTTTAGTTTGGGTCTATCACGAATGAAGTATTTTTACATGCATGTGAACATGAGTGTTCTTTTCTTTTAGACAAGAAACACCTAAGAGTGGAACTGTTAGGTCATAGTAGGTGTGTGTTTAACTTTATTGGAAATTGCCAAAGTGTTTTCCAATGTGGCTGGACCATTCTACACTCCTACGAGTAAGAAGGAGAGTTCCAGTCACTCTACTTCTTCAACAATAGTCAGTATTGTCAGTTGTTTAAATTTAGCCTTCTGGTGGGTGTGTAATAGAATCTCTTTGTGGTTTTAATTTGAATTTCCTTGATGACTAATGATGTAGAGCATTTTTATATGCTTATTGGCTATCAGGTTTCTTCTTTTGAAAAGTGCCTACTCAGGTTTTTTCCCCCTATATTTTGACTTGTATAGCTTTTTATTGCATAGCAGAAGTTCATTATTATTCTTGATATGAGTCCTTCACCAGACTATGTGGTGGTAGACAGCTCCTGAGATGATTTGCAAAGGTCCCCCCTTCCTTGAGTTCACTCCTTTGTGTAATCATTCCCCTTCCTTTGAGTGAGTGGGACCTGTAATTTCTTCTGATGAGGGGCAAAAGCGATGAGATATCGCTACCACTGTGTTTAGGTCACAAGATCACAGCCGCAGCTCGCTGTAGACGCTTTCCATTGCCTCCTTGGCTGGCAGATTTTATGAAACAGCTGCCTGCTAAAGAGGGTCACACTCGCGGAGCTACAGGTGACTGAGGCCATTCTTCCAACATCTTCGGAGGAACTCATTGCTGCCCATACCCTGTGAGCTCAGAGACCCACCTCTCCTGTCTCAAGCTTCCAGATAATACCCCAGCTCTGACTGAAACCTTCACCACACTGCAGTGAGGTGTGCTAACACAGAAACGCTGCCACTCAGAAATTAGATCATAAATGTGTATTATTTTAAGAAGCAAATTTATTATGATTTCTTACATAGCAATACATTTACACGTGCAATGGAAATATTTTTCCTAAGTTACAAATTGTCATGCTGATGGGCATGTAGTAGTATCTCAGGGTGGTTTTAATTTGTATTTCCTTAATCTATCTTTCTCTTTCTTTTTCTTTCTTTCTTTCTTTCTTTCTTTCTTTCTTTCTTTCTCTCTCTCTCTTTCTTTCTTTTTTTCTTTCTTTCTTGTACATTACTGGGGCATTCACACTGAAGTATATCTCCAGCCTTTTCTATGTTTTTAATTTTGAGACAGGATCTTAATAAGTCATCAAGTTGACTAGGCTAGGCTCAAACTGAAGTTCCTCCTGCCTCAGCCTCTAAGAATATGGAATTACAGGGGTGTACCAACATGCCTGGCTCCTAGTAATGCTTTAGAAATATGCCGGGCTATTGGATATTTTCAGTGTGAAGTAGTCGTGCAAAGTTTTTGCTCACATTTTAATTGGATTTTTGTTTCTAATATTATTGAGCAATAGACTTTTCTAATTAAATTTTGGTCTTAAACTTTAAAAATTCATACTTAAAAATTCAAATTAGCCATGCTTTGTGTTGACATAACTGTTAGCTGTTGATTACACTTAAGTGAATGTCTTTTTTGAGGAACCCAGTGCAAGTCACTAAATGTTGTCTAAAAGTGACATCTGCCTAAGACTTGTAATAGCTAACATTAATTGAGCTTAAAGGAATTGTTACCATTAAAGTCTGTGCTTAAAGACAAGAAAAAAATTCATATAATGACACTATTTCCTCCCAGAAAAATAGCTGGATTTTTTTCTTTTCTGAAGTTAGCTTTTGATAAAGCTGCAAAATAAAGTGTAAGAGGCTCTAAATGATCAAATGTTAGGTCAAGGTAGGGCATGGTAGCACACCTATAACCCTAGCACTCAGGAGGCTGAGGCAGGAGGACTGCTGCAAGTTGGAAGCCAACCTGAGCTACATAGTGAGTTCAAGGCCAACTTGATCTACAAAGTGAGACTGTTTCCAAAAATAGAAACAAAAACAAACAACAGAGTGAGATTGTGGAAAACAGCTGAGAACACCATCAGGTAGGGAGCATCATCAGCTGGGACCACCAAGAGGTCCTCTTCAAAAGGAGACAGGAGGCTCAGCTCAGCCTGGGGAGGTTCTTGATGTATCATTCCAGAAAACCATTTCAGGATACATCAGTGAGAGCCACAGGCTGATTTACTGGGCAGAGTGTGAAGGTGAGAGAAAATGGGAAGGGGACTTCTGTTTGAGGATCTGAAGGAAGCACAGCTCTGACGGAAAAGATCAGAGTGACCGCTTAATAAAGGAATGAGACCACCTTTCAAAGACTTGCTGGGGTAGGCCAGGATCTGTGGATTGTTACTCAACTCTGTGTTTGGAAGGTGGCTCTGGCGAAGTCCAAATCTCTGCAGGCGTTGATTCAGTCTGCATGAGGTGACTCCTTCTGCTTGCAGCCATCTCAGTAGTGTGAGGCTCTGCTTCAATCCAAGGAGCACACCTTTAGAGCAACGAAAGGATCTCTTAGCTTGATGGGGGGATGAGATAGGTTATGTTAATACAGTGCCAAACCATGTTGCCTGTTTCTAGACAGATACTCCCCAAATGATGAATATGCCTGAATGCAGAGGCGAGGAAAGATCTGACTGGAGGTTTTAAGGTAATAAAGGTCACAGACATAAAATGAGGGTCAGGCTCGGTTCTACTTTTAATCACCCATTAGGCGTCTGTGGACCCAAGTAAAGAGTCACTGGTTTTTAGCACCACAAACTAAAGTAGCCAGTGGACTGCCTCAAAAGAAAAGACAAATCGTGCTTTTAATGAGTAACAGTTCAAGGGTCCAGGAGTGCCCCTCGTGGTGGTATCTGACTCTCTCAGGAAGACATGGTAATACTTTAACTGAGGGATAGGCTGGCAGTTGGTGACCAGAGAGGCACTATAAAATGTTGACTGAGTTTGGGTTATATCCCAAAGAGACAGTGTCAGGACTTGGCTGTATGTAGGGTGAGAGAAAAAAGGGGAAGCATTAAGAATTACTCTTACATTTTTTGGCTTCTGTAACTGAGAGCCTAGACCAATGATGGCGAACCATTTAAAGTTTTCAATGGTAACAAACAACCAGCTGTGGCCTGAGTGCTATGCATTCGCTGCCATTGGTCTAGACTTTCTCTTGTGCAAACAACTGGTGGCTTTTCTTTAAAAGGTGAAACATTTTCCACAGTCCCCAATATTTCCTATTACTCCGGAGAGCAAAATCTAATGTCAGGTGTCATGTTCACACAACACTTAAACTATCTCCCTTGTTTGCTTTGCCAGCCTAACTCCTAGTGACCTTTGATTTTACTACTCTAGATATAGAAAAAAGTGAAATACATTTAGAGTTATGATGGAAATTCTCCAATCTCAGCAATGTTCAATGTTGAGCAAATCACATCTATTTTTTTGGAATTCTTTTTATTTTTATTTGTTATTTTTTGCCACACTGGGGATGAAACCTAGAACTTATTCATCAGGTCCTCTAGCACTGAGCTATACCTCAAAACCAAATTTCATCTACTTCTAAGACTACTTCTAAGATTTCCTGCCTATTAGGTACCCAGTTTGGAAATAATCAAGTTAAATATACCAATATGAATTAATGTATATTTAGTCTATCTTTTATACATTTGAAAATTGTATATGATTTTAATGTTTTTTATTCCTATGGAGTGAAGAATCCTGACACTTCTTTCCTACAGTAAATTTCTTTTTTTTCTACTGTATCTTGTTCACAAATCTACCTTGGCCATCACCTGAAAGTCTAATAAATCTTGATTGATTCCTCTTGAGCCAACACACACTTTGCTCATACGTTTGGCTTGATCTTAATGTGTTTCTATCCCTCTATTGGGGCAGTCCTTAGCCTGTATTTCTGTGCCCCAAATTTCACATATGGCTTACACATCTCCCTGTGTTACTAAGTACTCCTATGACCATGAAAAATTGACTCTGTCCTCATTTCATTTACAATCATAAACATCTTTTGGTATTTTAAAGGCTGCCTATTTTTTCAAACAAAATGGTAACTCTTCAGAGGCAGATGCCACATTATATTTATTATACACCCTCTCTCCCCCAAAGGTGGCTAAATTCTAAAATAGGGTCAAACTCTCAACATTTACTAAATTGAATTCAAAAATGAATTTACTACACTGTTGACTTGCGTTTGAAATGCAAACTAAAGCATTGGACACAGGCATACCTGAGTTGAGACAGTGTCTCTTCCTCTAATTTTCTATCAGACCAAAGTCCATATGGCTTTCTGAGCCCTGGTTTCTGGCAAGGATAAGCATCTGTCAGGGAGGGTTGTTTTGGCTATTAACTTGAGTAAAGTGTCTAATATTGTTTTTGGCTCAGATAAGTACAGTGCTTAATAAATATCAGGTCCTTTTCTTTTTCAACAGTTTTGTTGAGATAAAATTTATTTTTAGTAAAGGTGCAATATTATTCACCATTCATAACAATTTAATTTTAGTACATTTTCATTATCTTGTCTTCCCCTATCTAGCCATCAAAAGAAAGGGAAATATTTTCTCCTTGGCTTTACCTGTTAATTCTTGTTCCCATCCCCAGGTTCTTCACAAATCTACTTTTTGTCTCTATGGATTTGCTTATTCTGGACATTTTTTTAGAGGGAGTTAAATGTGGTGGCCCTTTGCACCTGCCTTTTATTCATTTACCGTAAAGTGTTTGAGGTCTACTCTTTTCATGGCATACATCAGGGAGATGAAGCGAAAACTTTATTTTATGTATAAAAAGAAGAAAAAAGGAAAAAATCAGCTTTCAAGGGCCTAGGGGGAAATTAAGCAACATTGTTGGATCCAGTTGGATGCATATTGAAATTGACATGTAGTCAGATGTCATCTATACAAAACAGCTTTTGTTTTTTTCTAGGAAGTGTCCTATGAATTTCAGACATATCCTGGAACACACAGTTGTGATGGATTATTTCAAAATATTGTACTGTCCAGTCACTAAATATCATGAGAACAAAGTAACTGGAGAAACCGGTTTTGGTGAATTAAAATGTACCGTGAATGGCATTCCTGTGGGCAACCTTAATTTGAACTTGACTTGGATGATGATAAGATTCTGTTCAATTCTGACTGAAGTAATGTGGATTTCTTTAATAACTGAAATAGCAACAAATCATTTTTAAATATAGGTATTTTTTCTTATAAGAACTTCATATGTGAACTATATAACATTAAAGAAGGAATAGCTTCATTTTAATCCTTGAACCTGTCTGGGTATGTTTTGTTTTTGACAAGATCTCTTAATTTAAAACCTAACTAGATATAACATTGAGATGACGTATTTAAGGGAATCATTCAGGTTTTAAATTTAAAATAGAAAAAAATCAAAGAGTTTTGCTGTTGGGTGCCATGTAATTCTTCAGAGAAAGAATTTCCCACATGGCAATGTGAAAGAGTTAACATGTTTCTGAAAGTTTAGGACTTTCAGTGAAGGAAAAATGTATGTAGTAGGAAAATTGGGCTCATTGTCTCTTCCAATATTTACAATTTTCTCAGAAATATGTGCCAGTGTAATGTTATCATTTTAAAACTGCTACCATTGGCAGTGTGAATATCTATCATCTTTGAGATGTTTTGCAAATACTTTTCTCCTTGGCCAAGCCACAAATTCAATTTGTGCCCAGTTAGATCCTCATAAAATAGTGTCTTTGACAAATGATTGTTTTTTTCCTTTCCAACCCAGAGAAATCCCAGACTGGGCTATTTTCACTTTTGGTGGGAAATGTCCAATTTAGGCTGATGCACAATTGGGTGGCAAATATCCTGATGTTCTTTTCTTGTCATAGAGCTGAACTTTAGAGTTGTGAAAGCGACCTTACCATTATAATAAAATAGCTAATGATAGTATGTTAACATCTCTCGGTATCTTCCAAGAATGTGATTTGAATTATCTCACTTATTTGTTATATCAACACTGAGTTAGATGGGGAAAGTGAGAATCAGGAAAGCAAAGTAATTCACCTGTAGTCAGTCAGTGGAAGCCTCACCCTTTATCACTTTGGATCACCTCTCATTAGTATAAAATAATAAGATATGCCCATTTTGAAATTTTCAAAATAATGCTAGATATCTTTTTTTAACCTTAAGCACAAAAATAAATGCCTATACTATCTGCGGTTTGTCCTGTGAAATCATGCAGATTTTTGTCAAGAAATGCAAATTATGTAGGGGATTAATTAAAAAGTGGTTAGCCACTGTATATTAATATAAGTATACCCTTGTATTTATCTAGATACATAAACTGATATATACAAAGAGAATCAGAAAGGTATCCTAGGCTACTTTTAATACCTTAGGTATTCCCTAAGAGGGGAAGCTACAGAACGGAAAATGTTATAGAATACAAAATTTGAATAACTTTGAAAAGCAGCAGCCACTACTCGTTACCATGGTAATGGAGGCGAGTCTTGATTGGTGGATGAACCAGCCAATGCACAAGATCAAAGGAGTGGAATTCGAAAGGATAGGTGGGCTGTAACTATCCTGGTGACACTAAACTGCTTTTAAAACTTTATCTCTATCCACAATTCATAGTGAAATACTATCTTAACCTTTTGGTTGATCATTAATATACCAAAAATCTGTTAGGCCATTTTGGGGGACATCTGGAGGAGTTACCACCATCTCAGTACCCAGCACCCTACCTTCATCCAGGCATCTTCATCCTCACTCCACCTCATAAGAGCTACTATCTCTTCTTAATAAGGAAATGGCAACTCAGTGGTCCAAGAACATATTGTGAAAGAATTGCTATTCTTAGTCTAGAACAGAGGTAAATAAACCATTTCCTCCGTGGGCCAGATGAAGAATATCTTCAGTTATGTGGGCTACATCATCCGTCATAATCACTCAATTCTGCTGTTGTAGAGCAAAAACAGACATCCTCAAAATGTCCACAGGTAAGCATGATGGTGTTCTAATAACGCTTCATACATAAGCACAGCAGTGTACTCAATTTGGCCTATGGCCAGATGGCTTGCCACCTTTGGCTTTGGAATGACGTACCTCATGATTCTCAGTGAGATCTTTGCATCCCCTTCATAGCCATCCACATAGCGGCACAGAGTGTATATATCCCATGAACAAGGTCCCCATGGTAGCCACAGAGCCCTGGCCACTCCTCACTCATGTTAAGGTAATGCATGCATGAATTGCTTTGCCCCATCCTGCTAGGCAGTCAGATATTATGCCTATTTTTAACATTCTCCTTGAATACATTTTTTAAATTATCTGGAAAAATGTTTCATCTCTAGTTAATAACTTCTGATTTCAAGAAAAACAATGAATGTTGTTTTTTCTCTAACAAAAACTGCATTGGGTCATTTTCAGGGGGACATTGTCTTCTTTATATGGAGCAGCCAGGCAGTGTCAAACTTTACACATAAATTTGTTTGTAAAATGACATGTCTGTGGCTACTTGGTTTATGTTTTTAATAGTTGGGTGTACTCTGGCACACAGTTTGGATTTTTAAAAATTAAAGGCTTGCATTTGGTAGTTTTAGAGGGTTTGTGTCATGGAAAGAGAGAATGAATGATTCAAATAGTAAACATACCCGTCTTCTCAATGGGCCCTTACTTGGCATAGCTTTTGAACACAGGCTTCATAAAGAGAATAATGATAGTCTGAACTTCTTTATGCCTACGTGCTAGAAAGGTGGGCAGCACATATCCAAGGGCCAGCCCTACAGCTTTCAGTAAGTAGCAGAACTGTTCAGGGAGGAGCTCTTGGCAAAGCTCTGCTACTAAGCTTTTGGTGCAGCTCCTATTTCTAACCCTAAATCAAGCCACTACACTCAGTCTCTCACTTTAATAAGCACTAAATCCACATGCTGGGTTTCAAAAGAAAGAAAAAACCTACATTAACTGTTAAAACTTCCCTGAAACCCACTCATGGGAACAGTGCACATATGGTGTTGTAATTTTTTTTAAGCAAGACATCTGTATTATTCAAGAAATAGCTAAAATCTGTTGGATTCCAGAAACTTTTATAAACTGAAGTCCAAAACAGATAAATTATTTTTATTAGATTCAGCAATCCTCAATTCATGAAGAAAATTCTAGGTGGACAACAACTTTTCAGAAGAGGAACTTCGGTAATGTGTGTGTTTATATCTTGATTTCAAACAGCAAGTGCTAAGAAATTTAATTTCCAGTGCACATGTGATTGAGTACTGCTACATAAATCCTCCACATGGATAATGGGAAATGATGAGCCTATCAGTTTCTCTGCTGTGACTTCTCTTGGCACATGTCACAGTGTTTGCACTTGTTATTTGTGCACTAAATATCTTTGAGCACCTGCTACATGCCAGGCATTGTGCAAAGCAATTGGAATGCAACACTACACAAACCAGCAGATTACCAGCCTGCAGAGATTTTAAATTTCAAAGCAAATATTAAAAATGGCAGATAATTCATTGACTACCATCAAGTCTGGGAAAATTTACTTAAGAATTTGGTTTTCACCTGGAGGCTCAACAGCCCATGAGTGTTGATCAAGCTAATGATTAGTTGCAAGGGTTCCAGGCAAAAAGAACAATATGGAGGCCGGGAAGGAAACAAATAAGACATGTTTATGGGAAGCAAAGCCTATCAGCAGGGCAGAAACACAATGAAAGAAACAGAAGCAAAGACTAGCTGTGGGAGAGGTGAACAATTACTACAGGGGTTTGGTAACACAGTAGGGAATGAAGCTTTCATCTTCACAATCCCTTTCTGCCTTCACTTGCCATGGTTTGAGCGATGGTGTCCACTCCAAAATTCATAGTGAAAATTAGCACCTGTGTCATGGAATTTTTATTGTCTACTTGACTGGATTAAGAGGCTCTGGGAAAGGCGACTGGACCTTGAGGCCACGATGCTGATCAGTGGGTTAATTCACTGAGGGTCCTTTGGAAGTGGGGCCCAGCTGGAGAGGGGTCACTGGGGTGTGTGTTGGAGCGTATATCTCTTGCTCAAACTCTTCCCCTGGGCTCTGCTTCCAGGCAGCCATGTAGTGAGGAGCTTTGCTCCACCATGCCATTCTGCTATAATGTTCCTGGCCTGTAGTCAGCTGATCATGGAGTGAAACCCTTGAAACTGTGAGCCAAAATACAACTCTCTTCCTTTTAAGTTGTCTGCATCATATGTTTTGTAGCAGCACAGAGAAAGCTGACCAATACGATCCCTGTGCAACGGTCTTAAGAGTGTGACCTTCAGGACATGACTGGGTGTTGGGAGTATTGGGAATAGGATTGAAAGAGTGTTCACACACTATGATGTCTTCTTGTTCTCTCCCTGATTGTTACGTGAGGACTCAGCACACTGCCCCGAGCAGACACCAAGTGCTAGCACCCTGATTATGGATTTACTTCCCAGTCTCCAGAACTATGGGAAATACATTTTTATTGTTTATGAATTACTCAGTCTGTGGTATTTTGTTATAGCAGCACAAATAGACCAAAATCCCCTTTCAAAGGATTCCAAATACATACTTTGTTTCTGGAGACAAACACATCCTATCACGGATACAATGATGTAGTCACTCCTTAAATCACTAAGCACAAAATTAGCAGGGTCAATTAGTAAACATTTGACCTCAAAGGAGATGGTAGACAAAGAACAAATATGCCAGGTAAGTAATAATAGGCCCCTGAGAGAGCCACTGAATGCCTTTCACGAAAACTTGCAGATATTCCAAATTTTTTATAATCATGGACTCTGTTTTAACCTGAAAAGAACCAAAACTACTTTCAAGTGGAAACAAAATCAACTAAGTGGAACAGAACAAGTCATTTAATTAGAAAAATATCCACTCTCAAAATTCTATATAACAATGATAATTGCTTTGGAATACAGAAGGAAAGAAAGTCTCACTGCTTTAACACCAATTTTTTAGTTTTTGTGAATTGTTTTCCAACTTTGCACATATCTGCAGTGACAATACTATCTCCCTTAGTTACTTTCTATGTCTCAAAAGATTCTACATCATTATCATTTATAGTGGCAACAAATATTGTACCTCAAAGTAATAATTTTAATAATTTTAACTTAATCCTGAGTATGTGTCAGTGTGGGATGGTTGAGAAAGTCTTCTTAAACAGGAAACAGCTTTTACCCACTAAGGCTTACTGTGTGCTTGAATCACTACATTTAATACAAAGAAATGGATCCTTTTAATAAAATTGTTGGAACAATACACAGTACTTTAATTTCTAAAATGTGGCAATGCCAAAGGAAGTGGAATTAAATTTCAAAAATCTGAATATCGGCTCAAACCATTTATTATTTAAACTCTACTGATTTTTAAATAGCCTTTGTTTTTCAGAGCACTTTTGTGTTCACAGCAAAATTGAAAGTCCAGGGACTTCCTATACTCCGCCTGACCCTTTACAAACAGAGCCTCTCCCATTATAAACATTCCCCACTAAAGTGGTATATTTATTGGAAATGGTGAACTTACCCACACACATTATTAACACTCAATTACATGAGAGCTTCCTCTTGATGCTTTGCATTCTACAGGTTTGGACAAATGTATAATATGTATATCCACCACTATAATATTATACAGAATAGTCCCATTGCCTTAAAAATCTCCTGTGCTCTTTGACTATTTATCACTCTTTTCCCCCTAGTTTTTGGCAAAAATCCATCTTTTCTACAGTCTCCATGTTCTTTTGCAGAATGTCATAAGATTGGAATCATATATAGTATATAGTTTGTTATCTTAGCTTCTTTCATTTAGTAATACGCATGGAGTTTTCTCCATGACTTTCACAGCCTATTAGATCATTTCTTCTTCTTACTAAATATCTATTGTCTGGAGGTACCACAGTTTATCTGCTCTCATAACTAGCCATATATGGTTGCTGCGAAGCTAAGCCAACTGTGCTTCTAAATTTGGGAGCATCCTCCAACTTTCCAATTATGCTTCAATTTGGTTGCCTCCAAGTTTTGGCAAAGTATGTAGCCTTTCATCTTAGTTCCCTTCATTCAACAATATGCATGTTTCTTTCATGTTTTTCAGGGCTGTTCAGTTCCTTTCTTTTTGGCACTTAACAATGTTCCATTTTCTGGATATACCACATTGAATTTATTCACTCATCTAATGGAGGACATCTTAAATACAAGTTTTGAAAATTACATACAAAGGTGCTATAAATATGAGAGCAGGTTTTTGTATGTTGTTTTGTATGATATGGAATCTCTAATTCATTTAGCTAACTACCAAGGAATATTATTGCTGGATTATATGATAGGAATACGCTTAGTTTTGCAAGAAGCTTCCTATCTTTCCAAGTCTCTTTAACTTTTTGCGTTCTCACAGGCAATGAATGAGACACTTCCAGTGCCCCACATCTTTGCCAGCAATTGGTACTATCGGGCTTTTGGATTTTTGTTATTCTAAGGGCCACACAAAATCATTAATTTTTTAATTTTAAAAATATGCAAAAGAAGTAGCCTTACTCCAGCAAGTATTTAAAATAATTTTCCCAGATTTGTTTCTTAAGATTTTTGTTTTCACCAAGATGATTAACTTATTGTTACTGCAGTAGAGCTCCATTTCCTGTCACCCAGTCAGGACCTACCTAATAGACAATGAAGTTTTTGTTTTGCTTTGGTTTTTGTGGTTTGCCATTTTAATTCAACACTTTTATTAGGAGTATAGATGAAAATTATCTTTTTTTCATTAAATTTATTGGTACATTTTAGGTATACAAAAAGATGACATTCATCATTGGGAATTTGCACCTTTATATGATATATCTTGGTTCTTATTTTTTCCCATTCCCCTGCCCTCCCTTCAACCCCTCTAACTCTCCCTATTTACAAAGACTTTTTTTCCATTTTTTCTTTTTCTAATA
Organism: Heterocephalus glaber; assembly: GCF_000247695.1. The sequence goes on from NW_004624801.1 coordinate 1,539,303, forward strand.
TTTTTTCCTTTCCCTTCTTTCCTTAAGAAAATTATCAAATACATGATTGACTTAGCACACTTAATTGTTCCAGTCTCTTTCTCCCCTTCTGACATTTCTAACATATTTGCTTCTATATACTAATGAAACTACCCTTCAAAAGAACTCCAATAACAAACACTTTCTTTGCCAAATTGCAAGCCAATTGTCTGGCTGGCCCCTTCTTAATGGCCTTTGTCAGGTTTTATTTGACACTCCTTCCTGTAACTTCATTCATTGCATTGAATATACCTCCCTAGTTTGTTTCCCTGTATCACTGCTCTACCTCCTATGAAAGTCTACACACTGGAGTCAAAAGGATTCCGCCATAGAATTTCTCCTTTTCACTTTCTTCCTAAGTAATCTCATCCAATCCCATGGATTTAAAAGTCTTCTATCTGCTGATGAATTTGAAATTTATAGTTCTAGTCCTGAACCTTTCCTGAACTCCAGACTCATAAATCCAACTGTAAAACTTAGAATGTGTAGAACAAAACAATTGTTTCATAAATCTTCCTTTTCACACAGGCTTCGTGCATACCCCAGATGCAGAATCCTACAGTCTATTGCTTCACAGAAAAACAGCAGCCCTTTCTATCAGCTGTCTTAGGCCAAAACTTCAAAGTCAATCTTCACTCCCTTTCCCCCTCCCTACTCTCAATAGCCAAGTCAATAGTAAGTTCTTGCAGCTCTGTCTTCAAAATGTCCTCAATCCTGCTACTCATCACCATCTTCCTTCCCAGCAGTGATCATGTTTCACAGGAGCTGCTACTGTTGCCCACCTGGCCTGGATCCTTCCTCTGTTGTTTCACTGCAATACATTCTTCACACATTGGAGATAGAATCTCCCCGCCTCGCCTCTGTGTTCCTGACTCATCAATAGTAGGTACCAAAATGAGTGTCAGGTGAGTTCCCTCCAGCAGTGTATCAAAACCAATTACTGACAACCAAGTCAAAGGATCTTGAATTTTTCTTGTTCATTTTGACTAAGATCCCAAGAGAAAGAGGATTTGAGAAGACATTCTGGGTAAATAGATATTTTTGGACCCTGCCCAAGAGAATTTGCAGGAGGACAAGAAATGTTAGCAGAAAGATCATGGGTATATATAGTTCTAGAAGCCCAATAGTCTAGCAAGGATGCCCAAAGGGCACCAGCAATAGAAATACAAATGCCCAGATCAAAGAAAATACAGGAAACACAATAGTAGCTCATGAAATTTCTGTATAACCATGTTTAAGTGCCAGACTGCAAAGTGATGTAGCCAATTCTCATCACCTGCAATGAAAGTATGAAGGGGCCATGGTGGGTCATAGGAAAAAGTCAGTTTGAGCTCTTTCCAGGGCAGCCAGGATTCCCATAGGGTGGCTGGAAGGGAGAAGAAAAATGAGCACATTCAGGAGTAAGATTATTACACAAAGTGGAATATCCCCCTGAACTGAACTTTTATTTGTGATTCAAAGGGACTATAAAACTATCTATTAGTGAGCGGAGAAGTTGTAGGTCTGCCAGAGTTTTGAGTCAGAAGCAAGGAGTGATTACTTCCATTGAAGATATTTGTAAAGCAGTGTGAAAAGGAAATATAGAGGAGTTTGATTTTCCTTTCAGTCATACTTGTTCAAAAGTCTAGTTTGTGATCTATCAAAAATACAAATCAAGTTACGTCTCTCCTTTGTAATTGTCCCCAGTGTCTTCCATTGTACTGTACTCTAGAACTAAATCTAAGTGGCCCTCACACTTTCAGGGTCCTATAGCACTGAGCCATGCTGGCTCTCTCAATCAGTTCACCCCGTCGTGGTCCCCAGGTTGCCAACTACTCCACACATGTTGGCTGGCTTTCTTTCGCTACCTTGAGCATGTCAAGTTTATTTTTCCTCAGAGGATTTCACTTCCTGTTCTTTGACTCTGGAAACTTGTTCCTTTAGATTGTGGCACAGATGACTCCTACTTTCTTTTTGGACTACTAAAGTACCACTTTTTCAGGGATTCCTCCTAGGTTGTATTATATAACCATCACTCTACCAGCATTCTACCATTGGCACTGTGACTTTTTGTGGTATTTCCATGACATTTATTATTACATATTCATTATTGATCAGTTCCTTGTATATCTTTTTCTTTTTTTTTGTTACCAGGGATCGAACTCAGGACTTGTGAGGCAGGGGGCAGAACCATTGAGCTAAATCCATGGCTGGATCTCTTTGACATACTACATAGCCATAGATCTTGCCTTACTCTTCACTGGGTTCCCAGCACCTAAAAGAATGCCTGAGATGCAGTAGATTCTCAATAACTCCTTTTGAAAAAAAAAAAAAAGTAAAGATCAAGAACTGAATAATTAGACTAAGTTCATAAATACAAACTGTCCTAATCATTTTCTTGTCACTGGGACAAAATACCCAACACATTCAACTGAAAGAAGGAGAGGTTTATTTTGGCTCATGGTTTTTAGAAGTTTCAATCAATAGTCGGTGGGTCCCAAGGCAATGAGTGCATGACATGGTGGGAGAGCTTGGGAGAGCAAAGCTGCCAGGAAGCAAAGAGAAGGCGGAAGTGAGCCTGAGAGGGAGTTAAACTCTTCCGGGCCACGCCCACAATGCTGCCTGTAACTTGGCCCCACTTCCTGACAGCAGCTCAGCTATGATCTGCTGAGGAGTACAGCACTCCCATGATGCAGTCGCCTTCCAAAGGCTCCGCTTGTGAACACATGGGGGAACTTGGGGGACACCCTAGATTTAAACCAAACACAAATTATAGTAAAATATGTTTTTATTCCCATCCTTTGTTATAAACTAAATCGTGTTTCTTCCAAAGGAGGTTGGAATTGAAGCCCAAAGTCAGAATGTGATTGTATTTGAAGTCCTTTAAGAGATGATTAAGTTAAATGATGGTATTAAGAGATGCCATAATCCACCATTAGCTCTTATCGGTATCCTTAAGAAGAGAAGATTAGGACACACACCCAGCACCATACATATGTGTGCACTGAGCAGTGGCAACATGAAGAGGCAGCCAGAAGATGGGGAAAGATGCTTCCCTTATGGATCTTCAAGGAAACCGCCCCTACCAGAACCTTCACTTTGGATATCCAGCCTGCAGAACTGTGAGAAAATTAATTGACCATACCGTCTGTGGTTGCAGCTGTCCTAACAGACAAACATACCTACCTCCCCCCATCTCGCGGTTACATTTCCACAGTTCTATGAAGGAGAAATCATAAGGAATTAAGAATCAATGACTTCGCCATCAAAGTCATGAAGATAGGGATAAGACGCAAATAGGTCACTTATAGGTTGAAAAACTAAGCTACAAATGACAAAGAATTGACATTTGGGGAAAAAATTATTGTGATAAAATATATATAACAAAACCTACCATTTTGATCACTATTAAGTGTAGAGTTCTGTAATATTAAATACATTCATAATGTGCAACCATCGCCAGCATCTCTTTAAAATATTTCATCATCTCATAAAGAAACTCTGCATCCATTAAACCAACTTTTCACATCTTCCTTTCAGCCTTTAAATCATTCTATTTTATGTCTCCATGAACTTGAGCACTCATTATCTCATATCAGTGGTCTCATACAATAGTTATCCTTTTGTGTCTGGCTTATTTAACTTAGTATCATGTCCTCAGGGTTCCTTTATGTGTAGCGTGTGTCAGAATTTCATTCTTTGTTAAATTTGAATAATATTCCATCCTATGTGTATGCTTCATTTTGTTTGCCAATGGACATGTTGGTGGTTTCCACCTTTCTATTATTATGAATAATGGTATTATCAACATTGATATTAAAAATATCAGTTGACCCTTTTGAGGACACATAAAGGAGGAGATTTGTGGATCATTACGTATTTTCTGTGGAATAACTATGTTGTATTTCACAACAAGTTGATTTTTTTCTATCAATAACAATTGTCAATATGTATGGTCCACTTAGTGCCAGGTCCTTTACATTTCTCTTATGAGACAGGTGCTTAATTTTCAGATGAATTCCAGGAGTGTTATAAGTGTATGACAATTGATATATACAGCATCCTATAATCTCTGACACACAGTGCATCCCTTGGAATCATGAAAAGTTAAATCCAAGGTCAGAGAATACGTGTAGCCATTTCTACTTTGTAATAAAGAAGGTGATGAATTTTTGTTCTTTGCAATAAAGATTAATATAGGCCTAAGTCTGTTAACAACTAAGCCATTTTCTTTTTAATTTAACAATGATAGTTGCATATATTTGTGGGGTACAATATGTCATTTTGATACATTTATACATAGATTGGTTATCCAACACCTCATTTTGGGGAGTAAGAATGTTTAAAGTCTACTCTTTTAGTAATTTTGAGATCTGTAAAACATTATTATTCTTAGCTATGGTCACTGTACTGTGAAATATTGATGGAACTTATTCTTTCTACCCAACTGAAACTTTGTACTTTTTAAAACTTTTTTTTATTCATGAAGTTTATTGGTAGATTTCAGGTATACAATATGATGATATTCATCATGGGAATTTGTACCTTTACATGATGTATCTTGGTTCTTATTTTTTTCCCCATTTCCCTGCCTTCCCTTCCACCCCTCCACCCCTCCCTATTTACAAAGACTTTGTTTCCATTTTTTTCCTTTTCTCATATTAATTCCATTCCCTTCTTTCTTTTCCCCTACCTCTTCCCCTTCCCCTTCCCCTTTGCCCCTTTTCTTCCTATTTCACATTATCTATTAGACATTTTGATCCTTATTTACACTTTCAGTTTCTCACACTAGAGAAACTCTTCAGTGTATCCCATTTATTTCACTTAAGAGTATGGCCTTAGTGTGCATCCATTTAGCTATAAATGTCTCTAGTTTCTTATTCTTTATGTCTGAGTAATACTCCATTTTATAAAAAAAAACACATTACTTTTTGATCTATATCTCTCCTATCCCCATCTTCCTCTTATGCCTATTCTTGAAGACCACTTTGTGAACTTCCACCTGAATTGGGTGGTGAGTGTATGAAAAGAGCAGGCGAGCAACTGTTTCTTAGGAGAAATTCTGAGGAGCTAACATGTGGGCATATCTCGTGGGTAGGGGGAGAAAGGGAAGAAGAAACCTTAACAGCTTTACCAGATAGTGTTAGATGATATTATTCCATTATTCCCCCAAAGGCATCCAAGGACAAATAGAGGTATCCTACTAACCTGAACAAAGCACTCTTCCAATTTCCAAACAAGGATTATTCCATCAAATTATATTGAGACTCAGACAATATGCCAGTAATGAGCAGACCAAAGAGGAAATCCTAGTTTATATGACTCACTGTTTTGAGCAAATATTAACATTGGCTACTCAACACTTCTCTTTGTATCACTTTTCCAGATGACCAAAAAGTTATATAATACTTCAAAGTAGCCAGTAAAGGCAGAATAAACTACCTGAAGTGTTTGGATGGCTAGTTTCATTACCAACAGCTTCAGCCAACTTTGTATTTCTCAGAAACATAGAAAAAGAAAACAATATTTCCCAAGCATTGGAACAGTAAGCCTTCTCTGAAAAGTGCCAAGCTCAGGAAGGATTTAGACAGCATGTCTCTTCATGTCAATGAGCTCAAAAGGAGCTCAGGCTGAACATGGTCAGAGTCTCACAGAAAACAAATTTTGCAAATGTCAGGAAAATTCCTCTTCTCACCATCCAAAATATGTTAGTAGGTCTTCAGCAATGTCAAATATAAATGATGTAAATTTCTTCAATGAGATGGTTAAATTCACTGTCTGAGAATTATAAAATAACCATGACAGTATTATTCAGCATACTAATACCCAGGTGTGAAATAATGATCTGACTGGCCTTTTAAAAAAGGTCAGGATATAAATTAGATGAGTATTTAGTAAATGCTTCTCAGACCTATATAGGATCTTCAGTTTCCATGAGAGCCAAATTTATGTTTTATTTCCAGGCTCTCAATATAAATCATACATGATAAAAGCTACTCTTTTTTTTCCAGTCTAGGTGTGTGTGTGCCTGTGTAGTAGTGTCAGGCATAGTTCCAGTCAGAGTCACTCAATACAGATATTTGAAGGACACACTTTGTCAGATGAAGTTAAAAGCTAGGAGAGCAGAAAAGAAGGCAGAGAAAAAAAATGAAAGATTAGCTAGGTCATGTTTTGATTTTGCTTAGTTAATTACGGATTCCCCTCTCCTAATTTTGTTTCCTAGACTATTGATTCAGTTTTGATTTTAAACTCTCTCTTGGATACCACTTGCTTTAGAAACAGGCGAAAAAGAAAAAAAAAAAGTCATTGATTTTTCTCATGGTCAGTCCCTTCCTGAGCTAATCAGTTACTACCTCCTTCTACTTATCTTATCAGGACTTTCTAATTTCCTCCATTAAGAGATGTCTGCCTGGGTAGTTGCTGAAATCTCTCAGTCTGGGTCCACAAGGAGATTAAACTGAGTCACTGTGTTCCCTTGATGTTCTCTGCTCCCCCCTGGTAGAAGGCAGTGTCTCTGTTTACCAGGCAAGATAAGGGGGTGCAGACAGGGCAAGAATAGAGCCTCAGAAGATGCAAAGGAATTAGCCATTTCTGTTGTGTATACAGTAGGTGACAAGAAAATTCCACATGGCAAAACTATAAAGAGTCTTTCAATTCTAGTTCCCCATACTCAGCTTTGAAAAGCAGAACTCTGATGGGTGTCTGAGGGTGTAACCAGATCCCAGCCCTTTTAAAAAGTAGTGATTAGGTGAAGTGTTTCTGACAGCTAAATAAATATTTTCTAAATAAAAATATACTGTCTGTTTAAAATGGAATATCAGAACCATTTTTAGAAAGGAGGATTGCTACTCTGGGATTCCCTAGCCACCAGGTTCTGTCCTCAATAGAAACTGCTGTTTCACTGACTGCTGCCAGCTGGAAGCTTCACTGGGCCCAGCTTAATGGCATTTTGGTTAAACCATAGAAGGCCTGAAGTTTCAGAGAGCAGCGCAGATTTGAACATGTAATACAGACTTGAGAAGGGTAGACTTTTAGCAGCTTTGTGAAAATGCTTGTGTAATGCTAGATTTAGAGTGTAAGAAATATGTATATATATATGAAATATGTATATATGTATGTTCAGATTGCCTATCCTCTCTTTTAAAAAAATTAGTACATGTTGGCAGTACATGTAGTTTACAATCATAATCCTAAAGTGTATTCCTGGAAGAATAAATCGCTATTAATTGAAAAATTTCTCAATCCTAAACTCCATTCCACATAAATATATATGAAATATGTATATATATATATATATATATCAGTTTCACATGCTGTCTTAATTATTATGTATATTTGTAGC
>NW_004624801.1:1546741-1641427 GCF_000247695.1 Heterocephalus glaber
AGAGAGAGAGAGAGAGAGAGAGAGAGAGAGAGACAGAGAGAGAGAAAGAATGAGAGTCCCAAAAAGAAAACTTTACCATTCAATAACTAATCCCAATAATGGTGGGTGATATGGAAAGAAAGAAAGAAAGAAAGAAAGAAAGAAAGAAAGAAAGAAAGAAAGAAAGAAAGAAAGAAAGAAAGAAAGAAAAGAAGGAATAGAAAGAAAACTATATGTGGCAGCATGAAATGTTCTCTCACAAGGTTGAAAAGCAAAAGTACAAAAAGACTACTGGGAGCAAGGTACAATCAAAGACAACTTCAAAATTTTTCAAACCCTTCAAAGATCATTGTCTGGGTGTTACTGGGTTTTGGGGTGCTGTAGTCTCCTTCTGGAGGTGGTTTGTAGATTCTTTCTGTCCTGAGCAAAGAATTGGTCAAGACAAGCACAAACAATAGCAAAGATGTATTAAATGTAGGAAAAGAAACAGGCTCTGCAGAGTTATTTTGGGCCAAGTAAGCAGGAGAATAAGTACACCTTACAGCATGAGGTCAAAATGCAAGAAAAAACACAGTGGCAAAAACTCAACGTGGACAGTCCTTTTTGTACCACCCACTCCTCAGACTGACATCAGGTCCAGGTCGTCCTACGGAAAACCTGATTGAGTTCTTGCAAGAAGTCCGTGTGCAGGGCTTTGGGAACTGTTCTGCTCATGTCTCCTGAGGATTTTGTAATTAACAGATCACACCTACTTCCTCAGACAGCTTTACCAAACCCTAATCTCCTAACTCATTGGAGTTTAAAAAACACATGTATTCTCTATAGCCAGTTTTATTATTATGTATTTTAAATAATTCACATATAAATATATACTGTTTTAATCATATAATTATATTACAAATGTACTCCTGCCTATATAAAAATCATACATCCACTCTGTAAAACCTTCAATTAAGATGAAAATTACTTTTTCCCTAAACCCATTTCACACAAGGAATCCCTTAAAGATTCTTGTGTATTTTTCCAGAAGTTTTCTGTATGATTATAAGAATAATGGGCACCAGTGGTTCTCAAAATTAAAAAGCCAAAATTTCCCCATAGAAGACTCTGGAGCCCATATCCAAATTAGTAAACAGAAATAAAATAATTATTTGCTTAAAGCTTTACCCTTAATTATCTTCAGAATATGATCAGGTAGATGCTTAAGAAGCTGAGTACTTATAAAGATAAAGGACTCAGACTTTCTGAAAATATCAAATACTGAGCATCTAAATAATATATACCAGAAGGTACTTCTGTGTATTTATGGGAAAACCTTCAGTGGTGTGTTAGTAGGAGAAGGGAAATAATTTGGAAATAAGAAAGTTTAGAAATATTTTTGATGCAAGGTTGGCTGAATCCTCAGATGAAAATCCCACAATTTAGCCAATTATATGAAATCACAGAAAGTTTTAGACTTTCACTATAGTGATATTAGAAATCTTTTATTTGAATCATTGATGTTCCTAAGCCAAAATATTTCAGGACTCTTTTTCCTACTTTAGCCGTATCATCCTAATAATCACAATTCATAAAATTAAAGAAGGCCTCTTTTAGGTATTTTAATATGTCCTCATTTGACATGTGGCTATTCGGTTTTCAAATGTGTCTTGCCTGGCTATGTGTGAAATTAAGCCCTAATACAAGGCTCATGCAATTAAAACTGCCCTTACCAAGATTTCATTTCTTCATCATGGATGTCTCCAAACATATTTTGCTATTACAATTCAGTAGTGAATGAAAAATAATTGTAGTAATAATAGAAATAAGAGTCACCAAGAAGCTGTGAATGGCTTTTAATAATCTCATGGGCAGCCTAGAATTGAGGTCATGTTTTAATGACTGGCTGTTATTTTTCCCCTGAGAAAATGAGTAATGTCTCTTCTGCTAGAAAGTACTTTTATGCAACCATTATTTACAGAAAATGTAAGAGCATTCATGGATTTTTACTGACTCAAGAGACTCGTAACAATAAAATAGAAAAAAAAGATGAGATAATTAGAAGGGAGAGAAGAGGATCTCACTTCTGTAGAACTTAAAGACATGCAGTTAGTTCCTTCTAATGATTTAGGCCATAGTCCTTTCTCACAGAGAGTGCCATCTTTCATTAAAGATTTCAGGAATGGTAATGTTTAAGGCCAGCATGCATTGAAGCTCCACATATTTTCAAGGCTTACTACTTGACCATGGAACAAACCAGTGGGTATAACTTCACCATTGCTTCCATCACCAAAATTCAAGGCAGGCACATTTTCCAAACCAGGATTATGATGACAAGTGATGGTGTTTAAAGCATGGTGGAACCAAGATATATCACAAAATGTTTATCATACAACTATTAGGAATTTTAAAGAAAAGCACTTAAAAATTATTAGAAAACAAAATAATTTAATTAAAAACCATGATTCCTCTATTGGATCAAAGAGTTAAGTATTCTATATGACTGTGAAGCAAGCTACTCAGGAAGGTTTAAAACAGCAATTAGAAGTAACAATTAATAAAAAGAAGCTTATATCTATCAGTTAAAATTCAGCCACCCTATTCCAAACTACAGTTATTTCCAGGAGGTATTCTGTCTCCTAGGCCTCCTTCAGAAGTTCTAAAATTTTTAGAATTCAAGGGACTTTTATAATTAACCCATTTTAAGACTTTGAAAAAATTGGGTAAAAATAAACTGAAATTCTCTCCTCTTTCTATAATTTTCTTATCTTTTACTTCATTTGGGGCCCTGTCAGACAAGATTCATATGCTTATCCCTTTAATATATTTTGCTTCTGATTTCTACGTCATGAAAATGTTCAGATTTCAAAATGGAACTTATCAAAAGTCAATAATCTCTATCTAGTTTCCTTTTTAATGTTTTTATTGTTTACTTAGAGCTTAGGTAAAATTTTGTCTTTACCTAGCTAGTACATACTAGATTGGTTTCTCTGGAAAACTCTTACCCCTTGGGAGATGTAATTTGGCAGAGAGAGATGGTCAGAATAAAGAGAGGAAAATTCTGTATTACTTAGGTGATAAATTATACCTGCAGATGCAAGACTAGCTCCATGGTTTTCATGGGTAGAGAGACTACTTTGATTTTGCATCATGTCTGAGGGTAAGTTCTATGCTGATATGAATTCCAAAGATCATGAATTGCCAACAGGTAAGTCTCAGAAATATTTCAAATGGTGATCATGCAGTCACTTGGACTCCTTCTTCTCCAAATCCAATGATCGTTTTCTATTTTTCGTATGTTGCTGGATCTCAGCAGCATTCTAGGAGTTCTCTCTCATTTCAAATATTGTCTTCACTTGGTTTCCATAATACCATCCATGTTCTGTTTTAATCTTAGCTTGTAATAAGACTACCCTCAGTTTTTGGTTTTGTTTCTTTCAGTACAGGCTGATCAGAGAAAGACCTAGTACTTTATTTCCAGTCAGTCAATATTTTAGGAATAGATTAAGACTAAATTTTAAGTGAAAAGTCAAAATGAAGGCAGCTTCCATGGGGTTCTGCTTATAGCTGATTATGGCTAGTTAGGAGATACTAAAGCACTTCGACATTTACTTAATTCATTTGCATCCTGATCTGCTCAAAGCAAGCCCCATTTATTGCTGGTAAGATTCCCATCAAAATTGCATCAAGTATTTATAAGTTTATATTACTTGGAAGGGGAAGGGTAGAAAGAGTTGGAGGAAAAGAAGGAAGGGAGGGAGGAAGGAAGGAAGGAAGGAAGGAAGGAAGGAAGGAAGGAAGGAAGGAAGGAAAAGTATGAGGAAGGGAGGAAGGGAGAAGAAGGGAAGGAACGAGAGAGGGAGGGTGAAAGGAAGGATGAGGAAAAAGTGTTAAAAAAATCACCTGCATGCACTTATAGATGGAAGATTTTATGTCTTTTATCTTTAATTTTTAAAGCAAGGCTATCTCAAACTTTAATACTTTCCAGCTCATGTTTGAATATTATCTTACTTTTAAACATGTTAACAATCCAAGATTCTTCCCTCAAAACTAATGAGTTAAGTTTGAATCAAAAGCAAAAAAACCCAAAGCTTTGTTAAGTGCCTGCTTTTTTGGCCAATTGTTCACTTAGTGTTGCCTCCATTCCTTTGGAGGGGGACTGCCATTCACTGACCCCCAAATATCCTAGAAATAATTATCTGATAGGTAGACCAGGTCTCTGTGACCCGAGGGGCATCCAGAAAACCTTCAAGGGGTTCCTACCCATGGATTCTATCCCACTGCTCTGTCAGAGTCATCAGATAATTTAATTTCTAAAAGCTTGTCAAGTTTCTGAGCTGCATATTAAAATGCTAAAACCTCTGTATTAATACCTCTGGGAGTCAGAATGTTTTAAACTATTATCACAAACAAGTAATTGGAAGTACTTGAAAAATGAGAGCAAGATTAAAACCTGATGGAGCGAGGGATGAAATGCCCAGGAAGGAGAAGGAGAGGCTGCAAAAGAGGAGAGCAAGTGCCAAAACAAATCCCATCTCCCTGCAAAATGTCTCAAAGGTACCACGTTAAGTGAGATGCTTCTGCTTATACCAAGCATTTCTGAATTCAATATTTTCCATGGGAATACAAAAAAAGGAGAGATGATGCTGCAGGTGATGTAGTCATATATATTCATGTATATGTTTATTGAAACATAATCAAAACCTTTCCATCCCCATTTGGAAATTGATTCATTTTTCTGCAGTTGCTAGTAGCAGCCCAGACTTTATTTGAGTTTGTTTGTGCTGGTAAACTCCCTGGTGATCAAGCAGAGTCCTCTGTGATCATGTGGGAAGGTCCATTTCTAGAAATTTTCCCATATTTTCTGATGCAACCAAGTGTAACAAGTTTGTGTCCTAATAAACATGGAAATGGAGAAAAAAATAAAACAGTATGCTGACTACTTCCAAGAATAATGAATTGGACCGGGACTTGGGTATGAATCCAGGAATCTGCTTGAAGTCTTCATCTTATACCAAGTCTCTTACACCACTTTTGCATACCCATGAAAACATTAACCAGGAGGATGGGAGTTAGCCATGTACAACCCATTACGTATTCAGCTGCACAGATTTCAGAATGGACGGGTGCCAATACAGGCTGAAAACGTATCTGATCTTTGGTCCTTCCAACTGCCCTTCCAAGCAGGGAAGGCTGAATTTGATCTCCCCTTATGCAAATGTCTTCCTTTTCATGCTGGTTTTCTGGTTGGGTGGCAGAGAGGAAAGACCCTTTGCTTGTTACTGCTCCAGCCCCTAATGTCTAGAGGGTGAGAGGTAGATCCCAGAGGTACAGTGGCTTGGCTAACGTGGGTGAAGCTTGAAGTCTCATCCCCAGCACCTCAGACAAAACAAAGTAATGCTTGACCTTGATGAAACCTCTAACATCTTTGGACATCTAGTACTTCACATATAAAATTTATATTAGGTAATGGCTACCCTCTTATGAATATGAAACACTAAAGAAATAAAGACTTCTGAATTTGAGATTAAAGAGAAGTCTGAATATTGACTCGATGCCTTAATCTCCACCAATAACTAAATCGCAAGTATCAATTTAGCCATTCATGGAAATTGGTAATGCAGTGTCAGGTAAAGAAGAATTTAGACAGAGTAATTTAAAGATGTTTATTACCTACTGTGCACCAACTTGAGCTATATGATGCACGAATTATGATGCCCCTTGACCAAGTCCCAAGGATGCTTGACAAGAGAAAGTAAGACTGAGAGATTAAGGAATTAGTTTTAAAGCACATAGATTTAGGCAAAAGCAGCAGGGGCCTTCAAACCTAGGCCACACCCTAAATGCTGTTGATATCTTTAAATATTATATTTCTCATTTTCCTGTGTTGCTATTGATGTTGAACACATTGTCAGACTGTACACCACATCCATATTTCTCCTTCTGTTGAAATGAAACATTTCCTATCAACAAGTAATTTGCAAAATGAAAGAAACAAGTCACTTCAACTTTACAAACATTTTTGGAGTACTAACACTTCAGCATTAGATTTAAAACATTTTAGTGGTAGCAGGGGTTGAATTACTTTTCCCATACACTTGGATCAATTAGAAGATGCTTTGTGTCTGTATCTATTGCTGACTTTAGTGAAGTTTGGAAAAGATTTGGGTGGAGACAGGAACTATGTTTTTGAGTGTCAGAGTTATGAATTGACACTTGCGAATTTGATTTTCTCAGCCAAACGTGTTACTCAGTCTAGACCTGTGCTTAAGGTAGACTTCTTGAACTAAAGCCCTCTTCGAAGAACACTTTGCGGCTTGAATCAATCTATGATGATTAAATGCCTTGGCATTTTTAAGCATTTTACTAAACATAGGAGATTAAGAAAACCAGGCATCATAAATCTCCCCCTCCTTGGCCCTACATATGGTCTAATAATAGAATTAAGAATTTGAAACATCTTAATCCTTTCAGCTAGAGGAAGATGAGCTCATGTGATCAGACTGTGTCTTTCTTCTGTTAGACTGCACAGCTGTATACTTTTCATTGACTCAAATTTCAAGGCAGCTCTAAGTGAAACTGGCCGTTTGTCAAATTCAAGTTTTCTCCTGGAATTTCTTTCAGACAGAGTGGGAAGCCCCTTTCTGTCAAGTGCTCTCTTTGGAATGACTGGTCGTCTTTCAAACTAGTGTAAGAACGAGTTGATAAACTAAAGAGAGTTTTGGAGATTTATTATGTACAAAGCTGGAGTCATTTATTATTCAGTGTTATATTGTTTACTCAGATGCTAGTTGGTCCATTTGTTAATTTCAACAACTATTTCTTTTTTTGTCTTTGGCGAAATGCTTGCAGTAGAACTTAACCGCAACAATTCTGATGCGAAACAATAAAAAGCAAAATAACGATTATGTTGTCTTAAAAATATCTTTTGAGGGTAGCATCATTGGAAACCAGACAATCCAAAGCCTAGAAGCTGTAGCTGAACCAGACAAAATTGTCTACTGTGGGACTATTTCTTCCATAAAGGGTGAATTGCAATCTATTGATACAGGGCTTCTCACTCCTTCCACATGCTTGCCCAAAGTGTGAGAGGGGAGGAATCGTTACCTTATGTAGAAGTCACCCTATCCATGTGGCTGATTGTCAAATCACACCTTGTAAGTTACTTTCTCATTTCTCGGTTACAACAAACGTAAATCACAATGCCCACTTCAGCCTAAATTGTTCTACTGTCTACTTCCTGCATTACAAATTTTCAGTATTCCATAGCATGCACGCACACACACACACACACACACACAATAGGACTTATGTCCTGTGCTTACTATGTACCTAATATATTGCTAAACGATCAAGGTAAAAAGCATTACTGACAATTGCCAAATACCATTGACTTTTTCTTGACAAACCAACGATGAAATGTGGAACCTCATTTCCACAGTGGAGTCACAGAACCTGCCATTGAAGGGAAATGGTTCCAGCGTGAGCTATCTTATGGGATAGAAATAGAATTGATATGATAATTAGATTTTTCTGCTTCACATTAATTATTTTCCTTCATTGCAGATATTTACCATGTTCAGATTTTAGTTAAAATGATAGCTACTAACCCAACTTCCTTACACTTATCCTTCTATACTTTTCATGAGATCAGTGCCAAACCTCTCTGGTTGGAACTATTTCTTCTAGCCCTCAAATATAGCCTTACGGAGACTGACTTTGGAGGCAACAAAAATAGCTTTGCAGTCTACCACAAATTAGAATGTTTCAGCTACTAGTCTGGTCCTTTTTGACCAATGTGATTTGTTTTGTGGATATTCCAAGTGGAATTTTAAAGGTAGAAAAAGGGGTGGAAGATGCTTTTTCCTAATTCCAGAAGTTAGATTCTATCTCTGCTCCTGTGTAGAACAGCTGAGGAAATAGTGGGCTGCCCTGGACCCATGGAATTGTCTTAGGTAAACCTCGTTTGATTTTCTGAATTGTCATGTGCTGGTTACAATAGCTTGCCTTAGAAATTCCCCAAAGATCCGTTGGAGGAGAGGACTGTAGAGATTAAAATGAGTAAATAAGTCAAAGAAAGAAAGAAAAGTCCATGCCCAGGCTTCTTTATTTATGATACATTGCAAAATCGCTTTGCAACTCAGTGCCAGGACAATGCTTGGGGCAAAGCAAAAGGTCTGTTAGGACACGATTCTTCTGATTGCAGGTATTCTCTTGTATGGTAGAGAAACCTTTTAGTTTGAATAACTTTGACAAGAGGTGGGAGAAAGACACTCATCATTTCTCACAAAGGTTCATTGACAAAAGTTTACGATTTTTATTCGAAAGCACTTCCCACCATGGAGAAAGACTTTGAAATGGATTCTTCATTCAGTCATGCTTGTTATGGTTTCTTGAAGAAGATGACAGAGAAAAAAAAAACCTACTGTTTTTATGGCCAATTCTCTATGCATAAAAAATTAAAATTATTTTACTTAAAAGCTCTATAAGTAAAATATCAAATTCTTTCTCAAAGTTATTTATATCACACCTTTGATATAAAAAAACTATCACAGCTTTTGCTAAAAAGAAAATTAAGTAGCTCCTGTATTTCCCCACTATTTACCTAGTTTATTCTATTTCGTGTGTGTATGTGTGTGTGTGTGTGTGTGTGGTGTGTCTGTGTGTGGTTGCTGTCCAGTATGGAAAGTGTAAACACAGTTCTGGAAATGTTTTATTTGATTTTATTTTCTAGACCTCTGTCTTTCTGTGTTCTTCCAAATCACATGGTTTCAAGGAGAGGGTTAAAATGGTCCTGCTGTGATTTTTCACTTAGATTTTTTTCCACCATTTGGGACACAGAAACAGCTCGCCAAAGTTAAGCTTAATGAAGGCAGCAGTGTCACTTTAAATTACTGATTTCTGGAAAAGGTTTTTTTTCTTTGTTTTGTTTTTTTTTTTCTCTTTCAGATTACTGGCAAGTATGTGCCATGCGTCTTGATCTGGTTACTTTTGTAGATGTTTTGCTTTTTTTTCTGTTGTTAAGTCTTGGTGGTCTAACAATTGTTTAGGGTTGTTCCGTCTACCTGGGCCCCAGCTGTCTGGGGTTCCATAAAACCATGTTGAAAGCTAACAGTGTAGAATATAAATACCAGCCAGAGAATGCAAAGTGTCAGGAGAGGGACTCCACAGAACAAATGCAAACAACGTATGTGTCCTCCTGTGGCTGGAGGTAGAAGGCCATGCTTTTGTAGACACTTCATGAGCACTTTTATTTCAGGCCACAGACGTTATAAAATCACTACAGAAGATTTTCTGTAGCTTGACACTGTGCTCCTTCAGCCAAGTAGACTAAATGTATTTTATTCTTATTAACTTTTCTTTTATATTGAACCTTATAGTATAAACTACCACTTTTTATTGTTATCCACCAGCAGCAGTTTCTTGGCATACGCTACGGAGTGAAACATTGCCAAAAACATTTTTTGGCAAAGGGTAACAATTAAAACTGATACACCAACATAGCAAAGAGAGATTAGACTATTTCCCAGCACAGCTTTCTTGATTACTTCAGAAGAAGGCACAGAGCTCCATATGTCACTTCTTTGGAGAGGATGTAATATCCAAGTATATTCCTTCAGACTCAGCAATCTAGCATTATCAATATTATTATATTAAAATAACTCCATGCTAATTGATTGTTTTATTCACCTCATTTTCTTGTTTCTTTTCATTGTCATTATTTGTTTTTATTTGAAATGAAGCTTGAGAAGAAAGCTAGTGCTTTTTAAAGCAGACTGTAGTAATAATGCGAATTAAGTGATAGAAATCATGTAAATACATTTAAGTACACTTAAAATTCTTGTGTATTGTTACACATTGTGGTTGTTTAAAATGACTTAAGAATTCATAGAGCAGCATCTGGGGAATTGCTAGAAACAATGGCTGAATCAATAGAGTGGATTTCTGCAACTGTTTGGGTATCAAATTGCTCTAAATTGCACAGCATTCATACAATAGTATCACAATCGGTTAAGACTATTCTGGTTTTGTTGTTTTATTCAATATCCCTTTTCATATCCTAGCACTGCGGAAGACAGTAGCATGTGTTTAAGACAGGCCTACCATTTTGTAGATCGTACTCTTTGCTTAGCTGTGTAACTTTTCTGCATCTTTATTTCTTCACCCAGAATCAGCAGAATTAATACGAGTAACCCTGAGGACCAAAGTAAGGGCAGCCAGTTCTGCCATTGGAACCCCAAGCCTGAGCCAGCTACGGATAGGAGGAGGCTGACACTGGGACTGGTGATGACCTGGGACTCAGCATTCAGCAGAGACCCTTGGATATCAGCCATTGCAAGTCACCTCTGGAAGAAACCTATCTAACTTCAGCATTTAGAAACCATACCGCTTAAGATCTACCAGTGTGCTCTCAATCAGTAACAAGTTCACAGGAGCACACACTTCTTCAAGTGAAGTCAGTAGACACAAGCAACAATAGAAGACTTGGCTGCACCTGTGTGGCCCTGAAGAACAGCAGCAATGAGAAAGCCATTTTGGTGGACAGAAATTGGACCAGCACAAGTGGCCGTCCACTTGGCATAAATTTCGAAACCAGAATTTAACAAGAAAACACATAGCATTGTGGCAGTGGTCAATGGCCTGGACAGGACCAGGAAGCATTTGAGGATTGGAGCCAGCTGTGTTGGGAATGCATGCAGAGTAAGAACCTGCACTTCACGTGAATGTCAAAGAGAGAATGATGTCATTACAGAAGAGGCAACCACATTGACAGAATGATGCAGCCAGATTTCAGTCAGCCTCTATCCTCACGTAGCCCGGTGCTTGTGCAATGAGCTTATATACAGGCTAACCAGAGTGGCTGACCTAAAGGCTGCACATAGTCTCAGCAGCAAGAGTTGTCTCTCGCCAAGCCTAATCTAGGCACTGCTGTTAGACAGCTGACCTGCTAGCACTAGGGGCCAAAGCTATATACTCTATGCTTCCTACTAGAAGTCAGTTCCTGCCCTATTTCACTCAGCTATTTGGTGACTTCTAGAAAGGGCAATATTTCATTTTGAGTCATATTCTGGGTATGGATTTGCATTCTTTGTCCATAGTAGCTCATTCACCCTCTCCCAGTCATCAGAGAGTGTCTGGTCTACCAGCACAACATCACCTCAGACAACATTACTTTATAGCAAATAATCCATGGCCACAGACACATGAGCATTAGCTCCTCTGTTCCTGCCACTTACCATAGCATCCAGAAGCTGTGTTCGGAAGAGGGTGGCCTCTTGGAATTTCAGTCCAGGTACCAGCTTGGGGATGATACCTAGTGAAGATGGGGTGTCATTTTTCAGGTTGCAGTGTGAGATCCATACATGATGTAATGATACCAACAGGTTGAACACATGAGTTGGAATATTGTGGGGGAGAGGTAGGATTGGCCCCACTCATGCCTGGTGACCCATGTAGAGAATTCACACAGTTTCCTGTTCCTACAACTTTAGGGTCTGTGATCTACTTGCCCTGAGTTTCAGTGTGGAGGATGCTGCCAGCAGGAATACAGTTTGAATTCTACTAAGAATTTAAAGCCAAGTGTGCCATATGTCATTTTGAGGAAGCAAAAATCATTGCTGCCAAATAGAACTACAGAGGAATATATGTGCCACGGGGACATCTTTTGGCATGCTTACATTCAGATTTAACTGTAAAAGGGTAATTACCTTTGTCAAATAGGAGAGAAAGCAAGCAACAGAAAGATCCACGGGTTCAAAAGCCTCTAGGTTCGGGAACTGGACCACCCCACCATGAAAGCCACCCAGATCAGTGGAAAATTCTAGAGGAGGGAGAGAAAAAGCCCAGTGAGGGTAATGTAGGAAAGAAATGTTGAGTAGTTACTGTCTTGGGAACAACTGGAGCAGCAGGGACTGACGTTAATCTTACTAGCGCTTTTTTTCCACTGTTGCTGAGGCTATAATGGGATGTGGGGATTTGGGAGATGAGATGAATTGAAGTCTGATTCATTCCCTTCCATGTGCCAGATATTGCACAGTGGAGGTAACAGACACATGACCCAACTTTTCTGGATATCTTCAGCCTTTAAGAACCATACATCCTTGATTGGTGATTAAAAAGAGAAAAGAAAATCTAGGTTTTCTTTCAGTTTATGCATAGGACGTGTGTGTCTTTTACCAAGTTGCCCTTCTAAAGTATTCTCTATGATCTCTCTTAGAAAATGTTTATGCATTAGAGGACTCTATCCAATCTGTCCTCTGGCGTTAGCCAGGCCCTCCGAGGTCAGGCAGTTAGTCTGTACTATTTAGGATGCCTCTTAGTAATTCCAGCATAGCTGCAATCCTGCTAATGCCACTCTCTCTGTAAAATCTTATGTCTTAAGAGTCCTCAAGCTGCAGGTCACAGAAAGCTCATTTCAAACTGACTTACACAGGAAAGGAGGTTTACTGACTTCTATAATGGGAAGTCCATTTTTAGAGGGGGATTCAGCACTGACAAACCAGCAGTTATAAAGTGCCATTAAGGACATATTGTCTTCAATTGCCTTACTCTGCCTACTTCATCCTAAACCTGACTCCCCTCCATTCCCACCTCCATGGTTATGGAAGTTTGCCAGTGGCAACAAAGCCAAGTGTTTCTTCATTCTTGCTAAAGAGAAAGTAAAGTGTGTCTTACCCAGCATTCCAAAGAATAATAGCAAAACTTGTTCTGACTGGTTGGTTTAAATTCTATACCCAAATGTACAACTAAGCTGATTGGTTTAACCTACTGGAACCCAGCTCTTGGGCTGGAGGAGGTGCAGCTTTCCCCAAAGCATTCTGGCTGACTTGAGGATGTGTGAACACAGACAAATCAGGAATTGGTAGGAAGTGAAACTGGGTAGGCGGGAACCAGCTGTGTTCACTAGAAGCACTTTCTTTCTAAGCATAGGTGAGTTCACTCCTTAATCCCTCGTGGAGCTGAAGACCAGAAAAGTAACAAACACAAAAATTTACAGACAAAGTCAAACCCAAAACCATAAAAATCAATCCCAGATATGACTCACTGAAAGCTGTAGATGTCTTAGTCACTTTCTTGCTGCTGGGACAAAATACTCAACACCCACAAGTTAAAGGAGGCAAAGTGTGGAGAGGTTTCAATCCACAGTCAGCTATTTCCAAGCCAGGGTGGCATGGCAGAGGAGAAACTTCATGGCATGGCAGTAGGAATCAGAGCTGGTTCAAGGAGGAGGAGGGATATAGATACTCTTCTGTCCACACCCACAGTGGCCCACCTCTTCACACAGGCTTCACTTTGGAACATCATACCCAGCTACCAACCTATGAGAAAATTAATCCAATGATTATCACACACTCACAATACAGTCACTTCCCTAAAGCCCCAACTATGAGTATGTGAGGCTCTAGGGTGGGGGGATATTTAGATACACACCCTAACAACAGACCACTCTCCACCACATAGAATATCCTCCATGCATTTCCTTCCAGCTATTACTGGGCACACATGTCCTTGGACATCTGGTGGCAATGCTTATTCTTGGGGTGGACTTGACAGTCTACGGTTCTGACAAGTTCCCAGCTGATGCTGAAGATGCTGGCCTGGGAATCCCACTCGGAGTTTCTGTCTTGATGAACAACCAAAATGTTCATCTCAGGGGGGAGGTGTCCTTGAGCTTGCCTACCACTGCCTTGAATCCCAGGTAGAAAAATACAATTTCCAAAAACTGAAAAGCTTTGAAGAGTTTTAAGTATATCCCCAAAGAACACAAATATTATAGCGTTGTAAGAAGAGTTCTCAATGTCAACTCCGTATTGTTCTCAATTTCTCCTTCTTGGTGAAATTATTAATTTACCACAGTATATTCAAAGAGGCTCATAGATGTCTTTAATCCCCCCCAGGCATATTTCCTCAATGATTAATTTCAACTTCTTAAGCTAGAGGAAAAACCAAAAAATCTACTAGAGTAAGAAGACACAGACAAAAAAAGTTGAAATTACACTTTCCATAGCTTTCTTCAGGTTACAGGATCTAGTCTCAATGAGGATACACATATGTATATCATCTACTAGAGAAAATAATGCCAATAGCTCATGACATGCTGCTGCTGCTTCTGCTTTTTCTTCTCCTTCTCTTTTTTCTCCTTCCTTCCTTCCTCTTCCTTCCTTCTCTTCCTTCCTTCCTTCCTTCTTTCCTTCTTCCTTTTTTCTCCCTTCTGGGCTTCAACTGCTGATTTGGGGATCTAAATTCATTTAGGATAATATTTTTATTTGGTTATGCATTTCAATTTTAAACAGCTAGCTTACTGTACTTTGCAAACACAATTCACATTCATAGAGAATGCTGGCACACAGGATGAACCATACTTTATAGACAGGGTGGCAGGATGCATTACTCATGGGCACACAGGCAGACACCTGAGACACGGTAAGCAAAATTCATAACCAGCTTTCCCATATGCACTGAGTTTGTAACTAGTATTAGAACAGAATCCAGCAATATTTGTTCATGGTCATGGTTATTCTATTTACACTGCTTACTTAAGGCAGGCTTTTTGATATTTGATTCTCTTACATTTCATATAATATTTAGTTAGCAACAGAGAAAAATACTTGTTTTCTTAAAGAAGCACAAATCAAAGGAGTAGGATCCAAAGTGAGAACTTTTCACCGAGTCCAGAGCCTGTAGAAATGCCTTTTCAGGTATGGATGATACTTCTTTATTCATGAGCCTCTCACATAGTGGTTTTACCTTTGTCTGTCATTAAAGGGCCAGACCTAGTATTATATGTAACTCAAGGCAATTGTAAAATATAAGTATATTTCCCCTCTGTTTAAATAATGGAATAATTTGTCCCATAATCACATTGGTCTCTATGAGCCCTTGAAGTTTTATGAAGGTGTAAATTGTGAGTCACACCATTACTCGGTTATTAAGCTTGATTTCCACAGTACTTTTTTAAAAATATGAGTCCTAACTTTGCTTAACTTTGAACAATTAAATTATTTGGAGATACGTCACTATGAAAATCATGAAGCCCTGGCCCATTGCTCTAATCAGAGCATAACAGATGTGGCACTGCTCTTGTGTTAGCTGAAGAGGTAAGAGGTAGGCAAAAGGGCTGTGAATGTGCCCTAGAAGCTCACTGGTAATTAATTCTAGCTGTGTCGTCTGCTAGCAAGTTATGTAGTCTTGGGAAATATGCTTACAATATTTGGACTTCAGTTTCCTCTTCTGAGAAACAAAGAAATCTTTTTCCATCCTTTTTAGGAACTTTGTAAATGGTTGATAAATGTATAAACCTTTAGGAAAGAAACAGGTATATAGTATACACTCAATAAATGTCAGAAATTGTTATCACCGTCATTCAGTGGTTATCAATTAGAGGTGAATTTAACCCCAGGGCATATCTCCCATGGTTAGGAGACCTATTTGATTATTAGGACTAGAGGTGGGGCTGCTACTGACCTCTAGTAGGTGGAGGCCAGAGATGCTACTGAACATCTGACCAGACATCCTACCACCACTACAACAAAGAATTATCCAGCACAAAATGTCATTAAGGCCATGGTGAAGAAACCATGCTATAGCAGAAAATGCTTCTTGTGCTACTCTTAACCTCTTTATCGTACTCTCAGTCTGACAAAAAGCTCTATTTCGCCTCATTTAAGAACATATATATATCATATTCCACACGTACAACTGAAAGTTTTCCACAACCACACTTATGTAATGCTAACATCCAGATCAAAAGTTAGAATAGCAACAGCACCTTCGTTATGTTTCTCCCTTAAAAAAGCCATATTTCTCTCCAGAAACATAGCAGATTTTTGTGTTTATACTTCATTCTATGGAATAATACATTAAAGTGTACTGTGGAAGCTGGGATTTTTCCTTAAATATTGTGATTTTGAGATGCAGCCATAGTATTTCAAGTAGGTATAGTTTATTCATTCTCCATAATACATAGTATTTCTTTCTGTAACTACACCAGAACTTAAACACTCATTGGACTCTTCAAAACATTCTGTAGCTTAGAGCTTGAAGCAATATGAATAACATTCTTATTATGTACGTTCTAATACACACACAGTAAGTCCATGACTTACAAACATATGAGTTGCAAACTTTCACAGGTATACTGTATAAGACCCACTTTGTCAGTTTATGAAGGAATCTGACTTGCAAACAATTCTGGAACGCAACTTGTTCATAAGTCTGGGACTTACTTTAGGACTGTGAAAAGTATTTGAATTTTTGCTTAACCTATTAATCATAATAAATAGAAAATCCAGTCCCAACTCTACATTACAGTTAAAATAAAATCCAAGGTTCTTTTTAATAGGCCATGATTTCTAGTATGCCAGAAGTGGTTCCAGTCTGTGCTTGTGGGTCCTGACATCTGCTTTCTCTCTCAAAGGTGTCCTACAAATTATGCTTAAATGTGTGCTATTAGGCCATTGACTAATCTACTACACTACTTCCCAGCTCTTAGCAATAGGAGACAATCTCCCATTGCTCACTCTGCCCCAGCTGGACTGTTCTCATTCTGATTTTCTAAACCTATCACCTACTTTGCATGACTGGGTGCCTACTGTATACATTAATTTATGCACTCTGGTCATAGTTGATACTTTCACATCTTTCAACTCCAAGTTTAAATGCTAAGTCCTTGGAGAAGCATTAACTTGTCAAAGTACAGCAGTTCCCCGACCCCGGATGGGTGTGTTCCAAGATCTGCAACTGAATACCTGCAAACATGGATAGCATCAAGCCCTACAGTTAATGCCCTTTCCATCTTAACTGAGCACTTGTCATATACTGAAGCCATTTCTTCACACATTCAGATAGAAGATTTGTTTTTACTGTAGATCTTAGGACCCTCAACATACTATTTTAGTCTCTCCTCATTGGCCTAAGAATCTCCACCTTTTCAACTAAAAGAAGCTTTCTAATACTTCATTCACTTTGGAATATCTGAATTGCCAGCATTACTACTCTTGTGCTTTGGGACCATTGTTAAGTTAAAGAAAGGATACATGACCACAAGCACAGTGATACACTATGAGGCTTGAACTGACAACTGATAGCTGCCAAATAGCTAACAGGTATGTAGCATATACAACATGTATACACTTGTCAAAGGGATTCGTATCGGGGCAGGGTGAAGCAAGACAGTGTGAGATTTAATCACACTATGTAGTGCACAATTTAAAACATGCAAGTTATTTATTTCTGTAATTTGCCATTTAACTTTTTCAGACTATGGTTGACTTTAGGTAACTGAAATGATGGAAAGTGAAACTATGGATGGGGGTACTGCATATTCTTCCCCTTTCCCCATATTTACTGTGCTTGTACACTACTTCCTTCATACCACTTCTCATGCTATACAACTGCTGGTTTGTGGGTGCAAGTGTTTAGTAGTCTTCCTCCAACCCTCCCCTAGACTGTAAACTCCATTAGTCTAAAAATTAAACTTTCTCACCTTTGAATAGACCTTGAATATGTGTTAAATTTATAGGTGAATGAATAATCAAGAACAGTTAGATAACTAAGTGGGAAATCAGAAGCTTACCTTTAAATCATTGTGTTTAGTTCTTTAATGTAATCTCTTTACAAATAATTACCTAGACAGTGAACAAGCAACATACAATGATTCTAGGTTAAAAAACACATAAAAAAAGAAAATTACAATATACTTTAAAAAAAATCATGTAACTAGAATAAAACTATGATGTCTATCACCAGTCCTTATTTCTAATGACCATAAGAAATGAAATTAGGCCCATGTTTATTATGTAATGTGTTAAAAAATTAATTTGAATGTATTTGTAAATTTCTTTTCTTTTATTTATTTATTTATTTTTTGAGGTACTGGGGTTCGAGCTTGGGACCTTGCACTTGTGGGGAAGGTGGTAGAACCACTGAGCTAAATCTCTGGCCCTATTTTGAATGTATTTATGTCTCCCGAAGACATACCAAGTATATATTACATGATGAATAAAAAGATTTACAAAATAACAATATGTACCATTTACAAGGCAATCATTATAAACATAACCAGCATTTTAATGCATTTATCTTCTTTAAAAGGATTTCACATTCTCTGAATTTCTGTCAAGATATCATTTTCCTCTACCTTCGTCTCTGCTTTCATAGGACTTTACTATTTCCTTCTTAACTGGTCTTCATAATTTCATGATATAGACCATTCACTCATTCATTCTCTAACAATAAATCTTTTAAAATAACAATCAATCTTACTTTCTCTAATGTTTCAAATATTTTTGCTCACCTACAATTTTGACAGAAGACACTAGCAATCCACTGAAGCTATACTGGAATAGAAGGTGATATTGGTGGTTGTTCACTTTTTATTTTTATTTATTGTATTTTATTTTACTGACTTCAAGAAAATTAAGAACAACAGGAGCTATTCTTTCATATTTTCCATTCCCTATTTCTCATTAATTCAAAACCACTCGATAAGAGGCAAAGAAGGGAAACAAATCTGCATGCATGGATCCTGAATCCATTTCTACCCTATGCTGGTAAAGCACGCACACTGGAAGTGGCATATCCAGGTTCTCTGGTACCAAGAGGCTCCAGGAAAACCTAAGATCCTCTGAAGTCATTTAAAAGTATTCACTGACTGAGGTTGTACATGGAGCAAAAATAATATTTAAAAGTAGAAGGTGAAACATCCAATTCAAAAAAACTATATATCTGGGCCAGGGATTTAGCTCAGTGGTTCTGCTGCCTGCAAGTTCAAGGTCCCAAGTTCGATCCCTGGTACAATAAACAAACAAACAAACAAACAACTGTATATGTTGTTTCTTCCTCAAACTAAATCCCAAATCATATCTCTCTGACTCTTTCACTAACGCCTAGACCAACCATAATTACCTCTGTCCTAAACTGATGCCGGTTCTCCATGACTATCCCTGCTTTCACCCACACTAGTCAATTCTCTCCCCAGATTTATGCTTATAAAATTCAGATCTTATCCCCCACCCATTGTTCACCCCTCTCAGAGGACTTCTCCCATCCCACTCACAGGATGGTCCAAAGTCATCACCAGGGTCCACCAGGTCTGTTTGCTTCCCCATTCGACTCTATTTCAGCCCCTAAAGGACCATGGATGTTCCACAAACATGCAAGTCACAATCCTTGGTAAGCCTTCATGCTCTGTCCTTCCTCTGCTTTGAGTTCGCCTCTCCAGATGATTCAGCTGGCTCCATGTTCATGAATCCCATCAGGAATCCTACTCAGCTCTCATCTCCTCAGAAAGGTCTTTCCTGACCACACCGCCTAAGATAGCAGGCCTCATCCTAGCATCCATTACCCTGGCTTGTTCTTCTTTATAGTCCTACAGTGGAATAATTACATATTTGTTTGCTTTGTGTTGGTCCAACTCTATGAAGGAAATATAAACTCCATGCAAGTAGGTACTTCATTTTTCCTTTCTTGATTGGAACATAAACTGGTGTAAAGTATAAGTTTGAGTGATTCCTGATGGCAGTATTAATAATTATGACATGGTGAAATCATTTGAACATCTATTGCTTGTCGGGCTCTGCACTGGGTGCCTTTTATGCATTATTTAATGTATTTCTGCTATTGAATTACTGCCACTGCTGTCCCTATTTTACAAAGAAAGAGCACCAGACTAAGAGAGGTCAAGTTATGCTCCAGTAGTGTCGTTAGTCCTGATCTGACTAGGTTTTCTTCTGTACCACTGCTTGATCCTAGAACCTAATCTTCTAGATATATTATACTCTATGAAGTACTAATGATACATTTCAATTAAGTCCATTTTTTTCCAAAGGAGGGATTATAAATGTTAGTGAGAAGAACAAACAGGAGTATTCATAAAAGGGAATCTTACCCCCACCCTGGTACATACACTTTGTGCTTTACTTCAGGGTCAAATTGCCAGGTGCTAAAAGGCAGGCAGTGGCTTGAACTTCCACACCACGATAATTATCAAAATACAGGGGAACTGAAGGAAGCAGAGAAGACCAAATGCAGAATTCTCTGTATAGAAAGAGCCTTGAATTTATCTGCATTTTAATGTCTTTCTACATTTTAAAATATTAGTTGAAAGGGGGATTTGAGAGTGTCGTGCAGCCAAAGAAAACATTTAATACACTGTTACACTAGAATTTTATTATACTCAAGTTCACAGGCACCCCTGCTGCTGCTGCTGCTGCTGCTATGGTTGCTGCCTGTCCAGAGACTGGTGAATCAGTGGTTGTGTCTGAGAAGGAGACAAATAGGATGGAAAAAATATCCATTTCTCTGGCTCTATGTGTATTTTAGAAGGCAGTATGGTTGCATCATGTACTTATGGTAACAGAGTGGTAAAAAGAAAAAAAATTGGGTTGAAGTATCAAATTAGCTTCGTTTTTTTATAACACCGTGGCACAGGTTTTTTTTCTTTTTAATGTAGTAGACATTTATATTTTTGTATTGTCATGGAGACCATATGTGATTCAAATAATTATGCACATTATTATGGAATAATTTGTCTCCTGTGAAGTCATCCTTTTAGTGATACATGCTGTGGATAGAAAAGATGAAAGAAGCAAGCCAGAGAGTGTATATTTATACAATGTGACAAGTACATACACAAAGAAAGATGATGTAATAATGGAGGTAATTTAGAGGTTCTGGCAAGTACATGGGTGGTAAACCATGACTGCAGTTGACTCTCAAAAGCTGGGCTGAATATTCCTGGGGGAAAAAACTTATTTATATTTTTTCAAGAAACATTCAGGTTAGGATAGGATTCACTTGAGCCTAATAACTACCAATCTTCTGTTTCTGAAAGAAGGAAAGAAAGAAGGAGACTCAATCTTTTAATTCACCAATCTGTAAATTGGGGTCGATTAATGGAATGCACATTTTCTCCTCTAAAGATGAAGATGATGAAGTAGCCATCTCCACCCTGCAACCAACTGAGAGCTCTCTCTAGACTTGTCCAAATCTTCCTGTGTGACCTTTTATACCACCCTTGGTTTGTGTGTGGAAAGAGCAAGACTACAGTATTTTAGTTGCGCGTAAGCATCAAGTTCCATTGACTTGGTAGAGTCCATTTTCAAGAAATCTTTCTTTCAGAAAGTAAATTTGAAGCCAGGCATGCTGCTGCATTACTGTAATCCCAGCACTCTCAGAGTCTGAGGCAGGAGGCTCATAATTTCTAGCCCAGCCTGGGAAGTTTAGCAATTAAGCAAGACCCTGTCTCAAAAGAAAAAATACAAAAAAGGGTTAAAGATGTAGCTTGTTTTGAAGGCCCTGGGTTCAATCCCCAGTACTACAAAAAAAAAAAAGTAAATTTAATTTTCAGACAATTTTAGATGTACGGAAAAACTGAATACAGTCTTACATATCTCTTGCCCAGTTTCCTCTGTAGTTCTCGTCACACATTACTGTGATATTTGTCAAAACTAAGAAACAAGTACTGGTGCACTACTATTTAAGCCTTCACATGGATTCCACCAGTTGTCCTATGAGCTCCCTCTCTGTCTTAGCGTCTGGCACTGTGTGTCAGGTGCCTCTTACCACTTAGGAATTGTTTTTACATTTCTTCGGTGGAGTGGAGATAGGCATGCGGTAGAGCATGAAGCCCAGTAGATAGACGAAAAACCAGAATCTGACGAAAAACCTGAAATCTGATCACCCTGAATGATCGATCCCAGGACCTTGGGAGACTGAACCTCATGGAGCTCCTAAGTTCCCCTGGAGCAAATCCAAGACGAAGAATCTGAAAGAGTCTGCCTCTCAGCTCAGCCTCAAGTGGCCCTCAGGTAGAGAAGACAGGGCCAACCTGTGCAGAAGGGTGCCTGGCCCTGGCGAATGCACCCTTTCAGGGGAGGTCTCTCCCTCCACACCCAGTTGCCCCAGGCCCCTCCCACAGCCTCCTCTGCGCCGCCTGCTCAGTCCCTGCTGGTTACAACTTTTGCCTCCTCGTCTCCCTCCCTCAGCAGGACACCAATCCTGCAAGCTTGCAAAGGCCAAACAAAACTGGAACTCACAAATATGTAACTGTTTTCCTTAGCTCATGGTGTAAATCAAAAACGGGGGTGGGGGTGGGGGGGAATTCTGTTAGCACAAGGCTCGGGAGTGTTTATTTTTTTGCCAGCTGCAACCTGCTACCCTCACAGGGGATCACCTAAAACCAGTTATGGTTTAGGTTGGAGGGAGATGTCAAACTTAAGCTGCGGGCTTGGCCTCTCTCAATGAATTACGACCTTGTCAAGAACCTATTTTTTTAAATCAATGCAGGTTTTCTATCAAATCAAATACCTGCACACTAAATTATAGTTTTGGTGCCAGGCTGGCTCTCCAAATTTTGTTTCCCCTTTGCTAGTTTTTTCCAGTCTCCTCCCCCTACCCTCCTCCTTCTCCTTACAGTGATACAGACAGTTTTTTGTCCATAAGGAGAAATTGAAAAGCAAGCCCTATACTTGGTGGGGAGACAGGCTGAGGAATTGCCTTTGCCATCCCTTGTGCACACAATACCAGTGCTCACCATCTGGGTCTGACTTGAATGGCAGAAGTGCTCCACCTGTACACTATCAAGGAGGTCTTTTGGATTCAACTTAGTGGCAGAGAACATCTTTCTTTCAGAAGAAAGATGTTGTTTTTGTTTTCTTCCAAAACGATGGGATAAAGAGGTAAATATATAGATAATTGTGTGGGTGCATTTTCCAAACATCTCTCCCAGTTTTGTCAAGTGATAAATATAAATAAATTTCAGAGAGACAACAGATCCTTCTTTTCTTCTTTCCTGCCTCCATTCCTCCTCTCTCTTCTTTACTCTTCCCCTAACTTGTTTTAACTTCCTTCTTTCGCTTCAACTATTTCCTTAAACAAGAAAGGAAACTCATCTGCTCTCAGATTATGTTCTTCCTGATAAGTTGGACATCTAACTTTAGAAGTGAGCTTGTTCTAGTAGCTTAGTGGAAAGGTATTAAAGCTGGAGTTGCCTGCCCTTAATACTCCAGGCAAAGCCAGCTGAGGCTTGAAGTACCTTCTATGGAAATGTGGCAAGAATGATTCCTCTATAGCAGGAATCTACCTGGGTCAACATCCATTTCAAGCAAAGCCATGGAAGCATATAGTCCAGAGCTGGCACTGAGAGGGCCCTTTACATGGCCCGGAAGTCCTTATTTGATGGTTTTCCAATGAAATGCCACATATACTTCAGTGCATGTGTAAAGAATCCTCCAATGAATTACAAACTATTTTCAGTAGCAATTAGGGTGGCTAAAACACCAATGAGGAAATCCCAAACAGCTGTGTTTGAGTCTTCTGAACCCAAATCAAATATTTTCTGCTTGGACTCAGGATATTTTCCATATGTTATCACGGTGCCCGTGTCACAGTCACTGCACACTAAAGGGCTGTACTAGCAGGAGCTCCTCTCTTCTCCTTTCTCCCCACCTTATCCAGCGGGAAGCCACCATTGGTGAGTAGCCATGCTATGACAAAGGCATGCTTAACAGTGCCCCTGTTGGGCAGTCTGAATTGCGAGTTTAACTCTTCCTCTGAGAAGCTTAAGGTAAACCCAGGGAAAACAGAGAAAAATGCTCATTTACAAACTAAAGTAAAAAAGCCAAGACGCCTAGTTGTATCAGAGGGGAGCCTAGGTACAAAAACATCCACCTGCGTCTGTCTTCTCTTTAATAGGTTTATAAATCCACTGGACAGTTATTTCACTAAATTCTTACTATGTCAAATTTCCCAAAGCTAGTTAGGATACAAATATAAGTAAGATGTGAGGAAGCTCATAAACTGTCAGGAGAGAACATAAACAACCAGTGCTAATATAGAAGACTGAGGCCAGTGACAGGAGAGGACAGACTGCTTTTAAAGTTCAGCATCCATTTGCCTCATCTGAACACTTCTTGAGAAAAATATCAACTCTGCTGTCCCTGGAGCCCTCAGCTCATCTGCTTTGGATACAATTAGCCTTGATTTCCACTTCAAGGATGGGGCCTGATGGATCTAAGCTACTTCATGAATCTGATGCTTCGGGCTTCCATGACTGGAGCAGAGATGGAAATAAGACCCAATTCTCACAAACAAGAAAGCATTGCATGTACTAAGAAGCCAGAGTTCAGATCCAGGAAGAAGAAACTTACTGTGTGCATCTTATCCAGTCCAAGGTCAGTATCCCCAGAGTAGACAATGGTGAGGAGTCAGGTTCACTGTGTGAAATATGGGGCCAACCAAGGCTCCCCTGCTCCTGTAAAAAGACAGGAAGTATACTTGGCCTTTGAAGCTGTCCAACTACAAAAGAGAAATGAAATTATACCTGGAAAGAGGACTCTTAGCCAGGAACATACAGTCCCCAATTCTGTTGCATCCTAGGGGAGCTTGAGAACTCAATCTTCCCAGTATGAAGTGAATAGAAGAGAGGCATCTCCCTTGAAATTTAGGGTGATTAGGATGATGCTGTGCTTTCTCACTCTTTAGCTTCCCACATGTCCTCAGAAACTTCAAAGATCCCAAGATACAGCAAAAGCATAAGACAAAAGGATAGCACAGCTCTGAACCCTGCATGGAACACAACCAGACACACTGATTCAGACTGTACCTGGAAGGAGAGCTGGATTTCCATTATATTAACCTGGCTGAATATAGTAATTTATCAAAGTGTTTAGCTTAGCCTACTTGAAACTCTGGTGAAAGATGACAATACAAGTCCTGGGACTGTTCTAAGAATCTTGAAATGCAGAAAGAAGGAGTAGTCCAACTGGTAAGGTGGAGAACTACAGGGAAAGGAGACAACGAAAAGAAATTATACAAGATGAGCTGATACATAAAACTGCAAAACATATGAACAAAACAAATAGTACTCTGGGGTGGATTCACTCCATCCAAAATAAGCACATGCATGAGTTAATTCACAGAAGTACTCTGAAAATCACTGGGGTGATTTTCCTGTCTTTCTATCCTTAACAGTCACTTTTGCATCCCAGAAGAAGGCTGGAACCACCCAAAGGGGCCACAATAGGCAGCATGGAAGGCAGCAAAGCTGAGATCCTGGAGCTGCATTATGTGCACACTGGTGCCTGCAGCCAGCCCTAATCATGGTTTCAGACCTTCACTAATACTCTGAACTTGTTTTTTCCCCAAGGCCATCTTCATGGCCTGCCTCCTCGGCAGCCAGACAAGACCTGACACTCAACAGGGCTCCACCTTCAGTTGTAGGCTCTGCTGCCACCACCTTGAAATGCTTACAGTCTTTGAACAAGGTCCCTGCTCTTTCCTTTTGCACAGAACCCCTCAAAGGGTATGGCGGTAACTGATTAAGGCAGTAGCAAAAGTGCTAAGAGAGTATATAAGGGAGAAAGGTAATATTTGAAACATGCCTTGAACAGAAGTAAGTGTTAGGGGGAGACAGGGAGAGAGAGAGAGAGAGAAGGAGGGAGAGAGAGGGAGAGGGAGAGAGAGGGAGAGGGAAGGAGAGGGAGAGAGGATGTTCTAGATGAAAATAAATTATTTTTAGAAGCATGCAAAATGACATTGGAAAAATAAATGAATATACTGACTGTGGACCCGTCACCCACAAGGTTAGATAGAGTAAGAGTTAGGGGAAAAACTGAAACTCAAATATCAAGTTGGCTCTGGATTGTGTGGTGTTGAATGGCCTAGTGGGTACTTTGGAATTTATTCTTTAGATTTCCAAGTAACATCTACTAATTTTTACTACTGCATGATATATAAATCTCTGCTATTTCTATTGCTATATTTAGATAGATATAATATTTAAATATAAATATTTATATTTCCACATATATTTTATTCATTTATAGTTTAGAAAAATATTTGGGCAGCAGAATGACCTATTGCAAAGTTATCACAGTTCGGGAGGAGGGGAATGCTGAGAGTTGGAATATAGACTGAACAGGACAACACAGATTAAGAGCAATTTTAAAAGTAGATTAATATCTGCACAGTTCTCAGCTGAAATCTGTGTAAGTGGTAAGACATCAATAAATATTAGTTAGGTTGGGTTTTTTTCTTTTTTCTCACAAGACTTGAGGAGTGATTATGTTGAAGATGATAGAGTGGAAAAACTAGAAATCAGTCTTAGGCATACTGTCTGTTGTTGTTTTTAGATTTGTTTTTGCTTTCTTAAGTTAATTGAATCATGTTTTACCCAGGCATCTAAAACAGAAGAACACAAGTGTACATTCATCCCATAAATACAGCAAATTCTTGAGCTAATAAAGGAAGACATTGTATTTATGAAGTCTCCTTTCATTAAGAGGGACAGTGCGCACTGGACATTGAATTCTCTCATTTTGTGGTTTTGCCTTGAATCATCTTTACCCTGGTACTAAGCAGAAACCTACATATTAAACACTCCTTGGACGAAATCTTCTTTACAATTTTTGCTAGCCTTTGGATTTAGTAACCAGTAATTCTGCAGGCAGGCAATCTCTATTTGGAAATTAAGTATGGAAGAAGACAATACCCTGGAACATTTCCTTCTTTCTGAGGGACTTTAAGTCCTTGTAAATTAGGGACATTAGACAATATCTCTGCCCTTAACTGAGTGCATGGCTCAAATCTGCTCATAATTATCTCAATGTTGTTTCCACTTGGGAGTTGATGCTTTGGAATTACATGAATATAATCATCACATAGTCGTAAGTTATTTCTCTTCTGGGACTTCTGTTGAAAAAGAATTTTTCAATAAAATAGATTGCTGACTTTGGCTGCTTGGCATGAGGAGCAAGGCAGTGAAGATAAACTTAATTTTATTATAATCATTATTAAATAAAGATTTGGTGAAAGAGCGATGGTATATTTTTGATAGAAATTACAAGAAATTTATGTAAATAACCATGTAGATGTTATACATCCCTTAGGCTCCAAAAAATATTCTAAGTCACTACAGCGTTTTTAGAAACATGATTTTTTATTTATTTGAGAATTTATCAATCTGAGGGTTCTCATTAAATTGGGCCCAAACTGAAAAAGTATTTTCAAGTTGAGAAGCTAGCTTTCAAAATGTAAACATCTTATTATAAAAAGATGACATTTCCTTTCAAGAACTAGGTTTTTAATCCCAAGATTATAGTTTAATTTTTATTGTGGCATGCACCTACCTGACAGTGTCCTTGGCTCCTGTCTCTGGTAGTTAGGGTGTTTTGTTTCCTATTCACCGGTATTAAATCTGAGTAAAACAGTGGAAAGAATACAAGTTCTGATGACACTGAATTTCAGTTCAAATCCTCTAGCATTTCCTCTTTATATTTGGTATTAAGTAAGTTACATTACCTCTCTGAGCCTCAATGACCCTGTCTAAAACAGGGATCATAATTACTTCAAAAGACTATTATAAATATTAAATGACAAAAGTCACGGGAAAATGAATTCTAGAGTACAAATTCTTGCAGAATATGCAATGGTCAATGCAAACTAAACACTGAAGAAGGGTCTGAAATTTGACTAAAAGGCAGAACTATAAGAAACCAAGACTAACTTATAATGTTCAAGGAGAAAGAGTTAAACAGTATACGGTGTAACACCTAGAAGGGAGGAAAAAGATTTTCATAAGGCATCACAGTAATACATCAAAGCTTAACAGGAGGAGAAGGGAGGACAGAGAAGGGGATATGAGAGCTGAAATCTGAAGCTTACCTGACCACCTTATTATCTCTTTAGAAATTAAATTTCAAGTAATCAGCAACTGGTGATGATCGCTTGGTTTTCCTAGCACAAAGGCCAAGGAGCTCCATTAAGTACCTGGACATATTACCTACACCAGCCAAATCTATATCCTCTATCAACTAAGAATTCAGCCACCTATCCTGGGTGATGTAGAAAGTTTCTTAAGTGCAGGGAAATCGCCGGAATGCAATTTGTAGGCCAAGTGAGAAAAAAAAAAAAAAGTTAAAAAGTAATACTTTTCCTCCCTTTGGTAAAAAGTCTGCTGATGTGTTCTTAATTCTCTTGCTATTTTACATTAGAGCATCGATACTTAATGTGCAGAAGTTATTTGACTTAAAGGCATTTGTGGCTTCAAATTACTTTCCACATTCAGACTCCAAGTTTGCTGGCTACTACAGGCTCTCCACTTTGGCCTGTGGGACAAGAGATCATTCTGAAAGGGCGCATATTCCTTCCTATTAAGACAGAGTGAGAGGAAAATAGAATGCAACACACTCATCTAGGCGAATGCAGCTATTGAAGTTGGTTGTGTTTAAGGGAGTATTTTGGGACAAATTATTCAGTGGCTTGTCACATCGTGGGATTTATTTGCAATAGCCCAGAATTATCAGATCATTGCTATTTCTTCACTGCATCTGCTGTGTGAGTTAGTTTATAAAACACGCCAAGGGAACAAGAAAAGGGGGGAGACAACCTCCCTCCCCACCCAAGTTGTAAGGGTAGCTGGTTTATTTTACTTGTTACTAATATCAACTTTATGGCACATTTTTGTCTGCTAAAAAATAAAGAAAAAATTGGTCTGTATGAATCTATCCAGTATATTATTTATAGTTTTGTGGCCAGAGCTCTTTATGATAAAAATATAAAATGTTCCTGTAAAAATTCCTTATTTTAAATAAAAAACACCTTTTTCTCCCCCAGTTTAGATCAGCTCATATTTTACTCCATGGCCACCAAACATTGAAAAAGTTCCTTGACATTTATCAATAGCCCAGGCTTCGACATGCATTTTTAAGGCCATACTTTAAATCCACTTTTTGATTGCAAAATAACTTATTTCCCCTGTCTGGCTAATTAACTGATATGACACTAATCCTTTGCACATCTGGTACTAAATGTGTGCTCATTTGGGCTCCCCAATGAGGAAGTGTGGCCAGCCAGCGACATTGAGTGTGCTTGATTTCACTTTAAAATCTTCACTCTCTGGAATTAAAATCTTGAGATAAAACATCTGGATTTCAAGGGTATCCCTGGGGAGTGAAAGTTATAGTTCTATAGAATACATATTGCACATAATATGGTCATGTTATTTCTATATTAGCACCACTTCAGCCGGTGCCTGTGTTAGCATGTCAGTCTCCTCACACGTCATTAATAAACAGGTAATTTCATAACTGATTTCCAGCTAGTGTCATGTTGAAAACCACCTGGGTTTTAGTTTTCAATAACATTAAAATGATAGGCTAGAGGGAGGTCATAATTATTAAACTGGGACTCATTTAATTGAATAATGAATTGAATCAGCAAAACAAATGCATATGCAAAAGGATAAAAGACGTTTCCAGCCCAATGGATAGGTCCAGATCCACTCATAAAAATGTGACTGTTCCTTTCCCTTCCCCTTACCAAATGTACACATTTGCAGTTATTCTGAAACGGTGCCCGCTGCCTCCGGGAAAGCTTTAAAAATATGAAGGAAACAGCCATTAGTGAGGGGGGAAACACTCTACTTTGAAAACTGTAACATGTGAAATTATGTCTGTGATATGCTTATGTATTCACTGAATTTTAAATGAAGATCGCATGTTCAGTGTCATTAACGATGAAAAGCACACTTGGAAAGGTGACCCACCATCACAGCCTATAGATCTAGCCGAATGTGCAACAACAGACAATAAACCCATTGTTCGATGTAATTGAAAAGCATAATTGTCATATAACCCACCTCTTGGCCTATACTGGGCTTTTTTATTTTTATTTTTTAAACCTTGATGTTATCTTCCAGGTCTCCTGCCTCATACACTGGAAAGCAGCTGTGCAGGGCCATGGTCCTTCTTCCACAACACCAGAGAGGAGCCTGCCCCATGGTTTTCTTGGGGCCTCTCAGTCTTGTAATGTGTTTCTAGAAGAATTTTTAATTTTCTTCATGACCCAAGGCTAATGGCTTAATATTTTGGTTGTTACCTACTACTCATGTGAAATTTTAATAACAACATGGGTTAGAATGAATGCAAAGCATGATTTCGGCGTTGGTTCTGTTCTGCCCCTTTTTCTTTGCTTCTCAGACTAGAGGAACAAGTTGCATGCCACCAATTTCTCTTTGAAATTTACCCCAGTCTCAACTCTGTAAAGACCCACTTTTCTGCTTCCCCACTATGTTCTGAAGAGGACAGTTCATAGAAAATTGACCCTTAGTGGTTTAGGGTAAATCGTATTAGAGATTTGGAAATGAAGAAAACTAGTTCCAAAATTTCCTTTGTTTTGTGTTTTTATAACAAAAACTGTGAGAAATTGTTCACTTTCCATCTAAACTTTAGCCATCCTTGAGTACTCAACACAATACGTGTATTAAGAGACATGCACTAATTTGTTCTCTCAACTCAATTTTATAGTTGAACAAAACCAGACTCAAGCTAAAAAGAATTGTCAATAATTGCCAAATATACCACAGTGGTTAAAGTGGCACAAAGATTAGCACTTTCATGCTTCCAAAGGGAAAACAGTATTACATTAAAATACCTTACCTAGGCTAGACTCCACAGGTATGTTGAAATGCAAGCTTCCAAAACATGCAACACTTATTGATTAAATGAGGTGAGATGATTAAAGCAGGAATTTACTACAGATCTGTAAAAAATATCACCACATATTTAACTTTTAAATCAACAGACAAAATCATATGTTCTTATGTACAAGGTGACATTTTGAAGAGTGTATACATTGTGGGATGACTAAATCTGGCTAATTACTGTATACACAGCCTCTTAAAGTTATCATATTTTTAGTGAGGACAACTTATTATCCATACCCTTAGCATTGTTTTGGAATATAACATTTCACCATTTACCACAGTCTCCGTGATGTCTATTAAATTTCTTGAACTGATTTCTTCTATCGCAGTATGACCTACAACAGCCAAGATAGGGAACCAACCTATATGCCCATCTGAGGACAAATAGATAAAGAAAACATGGTAGATGTACATAGTGGAATACTATTTTCAAAGAAAATCTTGTCATTTGTGACAACATGGATAAACCTGGAGAACCCTGTGTTAAGTGAAATGAGCCAGACACAGAAAGATAAATAATGAGTGATCTCACTCACATGAAATCTAGAAAAGTTTATTTTATAGAAGTAGAAAATAGAAAGAAGGTTACCAGAGGGTGAAGGAGATTGCAGAGGTCAAGAAGGGCTTGTTTAAGAGATGTTGGTTAAAAGAGAGGATTTTTTTTTTTTAAGAAAAGAGAGCTTTCTTCAGAGATGGGTTCAGTTACTTTCATGGATTTGAAGATGTGGAAGCAGAGCCAATGACCAATGAGAGTTTAATATACTACAATCCTATAACCAGTAAGTATTAGAGAACGATTTGATAAACAATGGGACTTTGGAGCCGAAGTCCTTAACAGTTGCTATGGTTTAGTTCTCAAACAACCCCTAAAGGCCAGTTGATGGGCTTTTGAGAAGCAATCTGATCATGAGCGTGCTAACCTCATCAATAACCCATTCATAGCTGAATGGGCTGTTAGGAGGTGGGGCCTAACTGAAAAAAGTGAGTCACGTGGGCATGACACAGAGTCTAAACCTTACACCTGGGCCCTTCCTCCCTTACTCTCTCACTCTCTTGCTCTTTCTTCTTCCGGGCTGGCAAGCGATTAGTAGCCTTCCTGCTCCACACCCTTGCACCATGATGCTTCTGCCTTGCCACAGCCCTAAAAGCAGTGGGCCCAGCCAACCATGGACTGAAACTCTGAGACCATGAGCCAACATAAACCCTTCCTCCTGATTTTCTTATGTAATTTGGTCATTGGGATGAAGAGGTGAATACACCTCTGTGTGCCACACCACCAACTTAGGACTGCTAGTTGTTCAGTGTTTGAAGGGTCAAGGGCAAACAACATGCTGCAACTTGACAACATAGGAGTTTATTTCTTCTGCTCTGGAAGTCAGTCCTAACTTGTAAATAACAGGGAAAAATATTTTGTCAATCCATTTTTTTTCAAGATACAAAAGACATTTTATTACACATTCTAAACTTCCCCTTTCCAATCTACAAAATGCATATAGGTGCAGTTGCCTGACAAATGTGTTGGTGTATGCACAATATATCTATTTTCAAATTCATACTTCCTAATTATTTGGTGCCTTTATGTCATTCTAAGTTACATCATTGCTCTCTACTTAGAGACTGAGGGTGC
Organism: Heterocephalus glaber; assembly: GCF_000247695.1. Next base: position 1,578,811 of record NW_004624801.1, read on the forward strand.
ATCTACCATGACATTGTACATGCTATGGTTCAAAAATTAATGTCATATTTGCCTGAAGCTTTCTGCTTATTACGTGGAAGCTTTGTCTATAAGCTGAAATACAGTTACCCTAATATCTGTTGATTCTTTTTCATTCATTGACTCAGACAATTTGTACCATATACAGTACAAAAATCAAAATCTTGGAAGTGAAACATATTACATGTGAAAAATGAACATTTTAAGAGTTTTACTTAACAGATATTTATGCATCTGAGTGGAATTCTTGGAGTCAAGGATTAAAAAATACTATGAGAAACTGAAAGTGCAAATAAGGACTAAAAGGTATAATAGATAATGTGAAATAGGAAGAAAGGGGGCAAAGGGGAAGGGGAAGTGGGAGGGGTAGGGGAAAGGAAAGAAGGGAATGGAATTCATATGAGAAAATGAAAAATTGGAAACAAAGTCTTTGTAAATATGGAGGGATGGAAGGGTTGAAGGGAGGGCAGGGGAAGGGGGAAAAAAGTACCAAGAGAGATTATGTAAAGGTACAAATTTGCAATGATGAATGTCATTATATTGTATACCTAAAATGTACCAATAAAATTAATTTTAAAAAATACTATGGAGAGGAGACTAGGTAAAATCTAATTAACTCTGTTATTTAGGTCTTTACTTTCTCTACCAACTCAGGCTTATAATCTATTTAAATCATTTTTTTTCTGCATAGTTCTTCCTAGTCTTTTGAAGGGTTTGTGCTCATATTGAAATTAATAGAAGTTATGGAATGATAAACTTCTAAAAGGAAACAACATTCTGTACATTTACAAAATTCACCAAAATGTGTGTGCCAAACTTAGTTAAGTCCTTCACTAAATTAGTGGTTCTCAGTTAAGAGTGATTTTGCACCTGTCTTAGGGTTCTTCAGAGAAACAGACTCAATAGGATATATGTAGCTGTCTAAGAGGAGATTTATTATGGGAGGTGGCTCACGAAATCACGAAAGCTTGTAAGCTCCTCAATATGCTGTCTCCATGCCTAGAGAAGCAGAAAAGCCCAGGGGACAATTCAGTCTTGCTGAAGGCCTTAGAACTGGAGATGAGAATTTAGGGTGGGCAGGGATGGAAATTCTGGAGCAGGAAGGCTGGCTGCTTTGTTCTATTCAGGTGAACCACCAGTAGGTTGGCTAAGGCCCACCCACATTTGCGAGGACACATCTTCTTTAGCCTACTAATTAAAATGCTGTTCTCATCCAGAAGCACTCTCACAGATATGCCCCAACATAGTGTTTTACCAGCTATTTGTGTGTCCGGTGACCCAGTCAAGTTGACATATACTATTAACCATCACAGCAACCCAGTCCAAGAGACACTTGGCAATATTTCGGCACAGTTTTAGGTGTGACAACTGGAAGGATGGGAGCTGCTACTAATATCTGGTGGGTAGAGAGTAGAGATCCTGCTAAACATCCCACAGTGCACAGGTAGCTGCATCACAGATGTTATCTCACCAGAATGTCAGTAGTGCCGGAGATAGAGAAACTTTGATATAGACTATTTAGTAGAAGCATTGATTAAGCCATTGCTTCACAAGATCCTATTAATCAGAAAGTCTTCTATAGGGCATGGATATTCCATCTAAGCCCCACATTGTTCCATTCCCAAAGCAAAATGTTATGCTCTTCAAAATCTCTAGGGAAGCTGGAAGCATACAGCTTTGGGTGAAATGTAAATTTCTTAAAATATTTATCCATCCATAAGTGGCTACATTTTTGACATTATTATAGGGTTTCTCAGTGTTCCATTTTATTAAAAAATATTTATTTGGTTTCTAAGATTACTGCTTTTCTGACCACAGAAAATTCAATTACTGAAAACTGCAGCTATCAAATTGGTTGAAAATAAATAGCCTTTTATCCAAAGCTGGCAAAGACTGGTTTTCTTTTAATATGTAGCCATTTAAAAAAAAAATACAAATAAGAAAGCATTTCCATTGCAAGCCGATGGGCTGCAGAGTCAAAAGCCAAGTAACATCATGCACCATCAAGTTTTATTTAAAATAGGATGAGAGCAGAGTGGGGCAGTTTAAGAAAAGAAGTCATCATAGGCCTAATTTACAATTATTTTTCTTCCTTTGTTTTACAAGAAAGAAGAAACCTGAGCCCTTTTGCCAGTGGAAATCACTTTCTCCTGCTTTCTCTCTGTCTCAGTTTGAAATGTTTAGTAATATACAGGAAATGTGGTAAGTGAGATCTACAAACGTGGGCTTCCAATATCCAGGCTAATTATGTGCTAAGCAATCGGGATGGCAGCGGTATTGCCAGGGAACCCAAAAGGATGTTGACGCAGGATGCCTTAGTCTTTTTTTCATAGGCTTCACATTTGCATTTAAATCTTCTCCATGACACATTTTTCCTCCTTCCTGCAAAGTACATACATCTGTGTTTCCTCAGGGAAAACCAATAAACAAGAAGAGGTAACTGAAAAATCGAAACCACATTGTGAAAGAAAGCACCAAGACTATCCACTGTGTGGATTAAATATAATATTTCCATTTCCAAATTGCTGCTGCCTCGCCACTGACTACCAGACTACCTTCGACTTGAGTGAGGCAGATGTGAATGCAGTTTAAACCAATTTTTATATTGGGCTAAGCAAAACATCACTGGGTAACTGTGCAGCAGCAGATAATGTGTGAAATCTTCAGGGCACTATTCAACCTCTTCAAAACAATTTTCTGAGAATGAATGAGGTAGCTCCATTAGAAGACACTCTTGACCTGGGAATCAAGAGACATAAGTTTATTTGCTTTCTTCAATTAATCAGCTAGATGAACTTCAAGTTGTTAAACCTCAGTGAGACACAATTTCTTCATCTGTAAATAAGGTGTTTGGGAGAGTGTCTACGCCATTTCCAGCTCCCTAATCCTTTGACTCATTGGACAGGCCTTGCCTCTGATCATCCAGTACAATCTCAGCAGCTCTGAGTGCTGGCTATCACTAGAAAGAAGCACGGTTTTCAAATGTAAGATTTTGCACCAGTGGTGATAGTGTAAGAATCTTTTTTTGCCATTTGATTTTTGCAAGAAATTTCATTTAGTTAACAAAATGAAAATTTAAGATAAGGAACAATGCTAATCACAATCTTGGAACCTGAGATTGTTGTGTGAAATGTGTTTCATCAAGATCACTGTGCATTGCCTGAGAAAACAAGACTCTCTCTCTCTCTCTCACACACACACACACACACACACACACACACACACACACCCCTCCCTGAAATGATCCCTCTTTTAGGAGAGTGGGAGGGGATTGGCAAAGAAGGTTTGACCACAGCTAAGTGTATGGTGTCCGTGACAAAGCACGTGATACCTAGAGCAGACGGAACCACCACTATGCAGCAGGCAAAGCCAGGACTAATCAGGCAAAGGCTGACTTCATGAGAAGTTCCCCCCGAAATGTAAAAACATAACCGCTTGGTCTGTTTTCCCATCTCCCTTGGTTAGGGCAGGACCACAGCCTCTCAGTTTTTACTGCCTGGTTTTGTGGTCTTATTGAAGGGTAACATGACGACAGACAGTAACGGTTCTTGGTCCTTCCATTTTGAAAATTCATGACTACATTTTTTTACGCTGCTTACTACGGTAATAGTTGTAGGTGCCAGATAAAAGGTACTGCTTCTTGCAGCTAATTCCATCTGCTTGAACCTTTATCAGTTGGTAAGAGATCATCCCAGGAAAAAACCATATTACATGTTTTTCCTCTTCTTTTCTTTTTTAAAATAAGTTAGAAAGATGAGCCAGAATACTGCACATTCTGTGTGTTTGGCAGGGAGAAGGAGAATGGAGTTCTCGTGATTTTTTTCTTTTGCAGTACTAGAGGTTGATCCACAGCCTTGCCCTTGTTCCACCACTGAGCTACCTCCTTAGCCCTCTCTTATTCTTTACTTTTTAAATTTTGAAACAGGTGCGTTTAGCTGCTAAATTCCTCAGGCTGGGCTGGCCCGTTTGTTCCTCCTCCCTCAGCCTCCACTATGCCCAGCTGATTTCATGGAAATTTTAAATTGAAAATCGTGTGTTCAAAACACATCTCTAACAAGGCAGAATCATCTCGTTGTCATTGACTGCCCCATGTGTTAATATGAAAGACTGATATCATTCTGTCAAAGAGCAAAGGGCATCAGAGGGTGGAATTTAAAGCATCTTTAAAGAGCTGGGGTCAGCAGATCTTTGTTAACAGCTTCTGTTAGCAGAGCTGCCAACCTGTGCTCCATGTTTCTGGCAAGGCCACGGTGGCTGATGATTGACAGGTCTGCGATGACAGAACTCCACAGTGCAGTCTCAGATCAAGGCAACAAGAAAAAGTGGTTGGGAGGGGGGTGATGCTCCATCTTCAAAGCCTTTTTTAGCATTAAATGCATAAGTAGTTGCAATCTTTAGCTGTTGGTCATGATTGTAATGTGGACACAACAGAGTTTTAGAATTCACATCTGATTTAGTTAAGTGTGTCCTAAGACAGATTAAACGTGACATACATCACAAAACCAAAGCAACTGGTAGATTCGGAAAGCAAGGGAAGAAGGTCAAGTGACTTGTCAAAAGTAGTAGGGCAGTTAACGGAAGAAAAGACTTTTGAGCCTAGATATTTATTCACTAGAAAACAAAGTTATTATAATAATTATAAGAAATGACAGATAGGTAGCAAGGATTAACTGGTGAGTGAATGAGCCATGTAATAAGATCAGAGTAGGTTATCTGATTGCAACATGTAGAGAAAAACCAAATATTTAGGAGAAGATAACTGAGATCATCTCATGATTTTCTGTTATAATCTTTAATGCAAATCAAAGGAAAATCTTCAGGCTGAAAAGGAGGAAACCCATAGATGGTAGATTGAGAAGGATGGCAGGAATTAAAATTACCACCAATAGAACTAAATTCTTTGTTCTGTGGTTGAGTGGGTATGACTTTTGTGTTAAAAATGGAAAGAAAATATCTTTCCATTTTGAGATTAACCAGACTAGTTTCACGTTATTAAATCTACTTAAAAGTTGAACTGTCTTTAACACATGTATCGGTCATCTACTGTGCACCAAGCACAAGGTATGAAGAGAACTGGAATTCAAAAATAAATGAGAGGTCCTCAGAGAGGGCTTTGTTCTAATTATTCTGATTCTTTCTCTTTCCACAAGTAGAGAAGTCGTTTAATAGGTAAAACATTCAACCACAATGGAGGGATTTAAATTTTTTGGAAATAAAAAACTTACGGTTACGGAGAGAAAATATGAAACCATATTTTCATCTACATTATTGCCATTAAAATGTTTTTCATCTTTGTTGAAAAAGGAATACACATAGTAAACAGGAGATCACGGAAAAAACATGAGGGCCCAATCAACTGCTGAATATATGTGGCAAGAATCAGGGGTTTCAAAGGCAACAAATATATTGTTTGAACATACATGGCAGGGGAAAAGGTTGAAAATTCCCATTCTAATCTACTGCTGAGATGATTTCCAAGTTCATCTGGTGGCTGGTTAGTGAAATCCAACCGCTGCACATTTGAAACATAATTATGCGACACTAGAAAGAAAGTTTGTAATTTATACTGGTACCTAACCTTTGTGTGAGCTTCCAGGAGACCTGATCCTGTCCCCAACCTCTCTTTGACCAACTTCACTCATTGTCCAGTCAGACTAGAAGCTACAGGTTCCATTGGAAACAAGGTTTATGGATAATGTATCTATAATGGACTCAAAACCAATACAGCAGTAGCATAGCCATCAACAATCAGTCCATAAAATCTTCAGTTGCCTTCTTTTTTTTTCTTGAAAGGGGCAGGAAGCTAATGGATGTGAAATTGCCAAAGCAGGCCACAGACCTTTTTAATAAATGAAAATAAAATTGAGTCTCAGGTTTATGTTGGTCTGTAGAACTGTGAGTCCCAGAATTCTCCCACTGTTTCCCTCAGGGTTGATTCCTAGCCTAAACCACCCAACATTTATAGCTGATAACTGTCTCCTGAAGAGTAATAAAATACAGTGTGTGTAGTTGTAGAGAATGTAACTTATCACTTTCATCAAAAGCTCCCTGAAAATGTGTTTATCTAAAAGGCTTGTATGTTTGTGTATATTTCAAATATCTGTGCCATTAGATTGAGCTCCTTGGGTATTTAAAAGCTATTCCTTGAAAAAGCTTCTTTGGAAATAGTTTAGCCATGGGTTAATGGTTACATTTCCTTGGATTGGAGATATCCTTCAGGTTACAGAATTCATACGCATACATACAAATGACACAATGACTGTTGCCTGATTTTATTTTCTCACTAAATCAAGGTAAAGATTTAAAGCTCAATTCATAAAGCAGAGGGGAAAAATCTTTATGTGGGTGCTGGATGATTTTTTTTAACTCCAGAACAACTGATGCTGGGAACTTTCCAAGGATATAGCTGCCTAGTGGTGAAAAAAAAATTAAGATGTTAAGAAAGAGTTTGGGACATTCTGATAATCACTATGGAATATGACTGAATATCACTTCTAGAAGCTAACTGAGCTTCAGATGGTGCATAGTAGGGAGCATGGATGATGTTATCTGAAATGCTTCTGAATCATTCTATAAACAGAGAAAAACCAGATTTTTTTAAAATCAAAGAGTGTTTGAGTTATAAATATCCTCATGACATATTGAAGTTTTCCTTAAGGAAAGTGCTTACTAAGTACCAAGGATGGAACAGTTATCCAGGGAGTACAGAGTAAATACATTTTCTTTGCGCTTGTCACTTACCTGGATATAGAACAGGTTGTACATAGGCACAGACTATTCAAAAGGTTGCTAAATGTGAGGATATTCTTGGTTCAGAAAACAAGCAATCTAATTTGTCTTCAAATGTTCAATATCCAGATCATCACCATTTATGGAGCATTTGTGATTTCTGAGTGACAGTGTTATGAAGGAATTTTGATGTAGCCTGATCAGAAAAAAGCCCTGGATGCTGACTGTCTCAACAAACACACAAGTCATAGGGCTCATGAAGCAGTTGTGCTTGTAAAGATCCAACTTTGGGCTGCAGATTATTCTTCTTGATTTTCTTTATGCTGAGACTTTGGAAGACTTATTCTTCCCACAGACATGCCATCTAGGCTTCTAGATTGAATCAAACTAGAAGTATACCAAGTACTCAGGATTGCTGATGGTACAAAAGCCTTTCTTTCAGGAAGATTTTTCCTTATCACTTAGTTTGAGAAAAGATCTTGCTGAGTGAGTTGGGTTTACTCTTGCTTGGTTTCATTACGTGCATGAAGAGACTCCTTCTGACATCAGGAAGCAATTATTATATTTGGATTGTCATATTTACCTCTCCTAGTAAATAACAGTGTGGTCCCTTTAATTGGTACTCAATGAATTTCATTTAATTTTAGTTTCATTGAAATTTAATTTTTCTTGGCTGATAATTCAACTCTTTCTATATATGACTAGCTAGACAATTGTTCATTCCTTTACTTTTTCCACACGGACATTTTACAATCAAAATTTTGGTATCTGATTAGTTTAGGGTCTTTTGAAAATTAAAATATAAAACCACTAAAATATAACATAATATTGGAAATAGTAATGTTCAATAGCATTCCTTCAATCAAATATCTTCCTGAGTTGATAGTTACAAGTTGTGGAACCAAGACTGAAATTTGAAATATCTGCAGGCTTTAGTTCATGTGGTCCTCACAAAATTCCATAAGAATCACTCTGATAAGGAAGCTGCATCAGAAAGGCAGAGAGGATTACAGTTGTGGAGAAATTAGAAGTCAAAGCAAGCCAGCAGTGAATTTAGAAAGTTAACCTAGGATCCTAAGTTCCTATTCAATATATTTCTTCTTTGGGAAGAAAAGTCTATACCCAAATAGTGTTGCCAGTTTATATAATAGGTGGTAATGAAGGTAGATAAGTCAGATCATATGTTTAAAAATTCAAACCAGGATCCCTAATGTGACTTGGTGAAAGTAAACTAAATCCAGTAGGAACAATTATCACTTCATTGTTATTTGGGAATATGGTATTTGGAGACTATAAAAGTGGTAATTATAGCAAATTTCTTTAACAGAATCCAGCAGATTGAAATATGTCCTGAAGACTTTTATCTGGTCCTCATTAAAACCATGCCTATAAGTGATCCGCACTTCTCTAAAGTCCTTCCCATCTGTGGTTTTTAGGCACTAACATAAGATCTTGGGCTATATGTATCCCAAGGTTCCATTTGATGCTTTGATTTCAATATGCATTTGCATTTAAATCTATCTGTCTATCTGTCTATCTATCTATTATGTTAATTTCAACAGCTGACAAAACATTAAATGGAACCTCGAAAGTAACTAACAAATTGAATCATTTTGTGCAAGTAGTTAAATTACAATTCTTTGATTTTCAGGTGACTGCTCTGAAGCTATAAGGACACAATCAAGCGGAATATCTATTTCAATCTCATCACCTACTTATAACTGAATCAAGCCAGCTCTGACTCAGAAAACATTTTCTAGAAATTCAAAGTAATTTCCATTCGAAATTCTATGCAGAGTCTTGCTTTCTGTTTGGAAGAATTCCCCAACTTTCTGAATTTCAAGACTTAAGGAGCAATAAAATGATGATTCAATATATCACAGTGTCCAAAAAATGAATTTCTTTCAACAGGGCCAATTAACAGATGTCAATGTAAAGAACACGTTTAGTAGAGTGATAACGCTTTTTAATATTTTAGAAATCACAGGAATTTATGTGTATTGTTCATCTGACTTTTGATGTCTTTTTCTTTTTCTTCCCCGTGTTCAGACTCTTTTCTTTGCTACTTCACAATCCTTCCCTTTCTGTCAGCTTCATCCTGAATTCAGTGCCCTGACAAACCTGTCTGTGCCAAGGGCATTTCAAAGAATGAGGCTCCGTGTTGAGTCTACGAATGCTGTTATGACTTATTTTTGGAGAATCAAGCCAAGCCAAATGGAATGCATTTCAATAGCTGACAAATTACTAAAATAACTCATATAATAAATTGTGTCTCCTGTAATATTTTAAGTTTCTTCTGAAAGAAGAAATAAAAGATAGGCTCCTTTTAGTCTGTTAGAATATATCCGAATACTTTTAATTTGAGAGCCAAGCCATTAAACAAATTAGAAGTCTGAAAACCTCTGAAGATTTTTGGGTGCACATATCAACAAGGGTGGAGTCAACAGGAAGCTTCAGTCGTTTTTATGTAAAGGATAAAACACTTCCCCTGAGGGGAAGAGAAATGAAAAAAATTTTTTTTTCTTTATCATAGGGGTCCTCCAACCCTTAAGAACATGAGAGATTTTAAGTCTGTCTTCTCTGACAGGCAAAGGGTGAAATGGTTGAAATCTGTTAAAAAGAAGAGCTGTCAAAGAATCTCGTAGCAGGTAAAACTGAGTGCTCAGCTATTAGTGACAAAAACAGCTAACTCTCATGATTTCTCTGCCACATGTGCTGTGAAGTGACTGCAGCAGTGTTCGTTTACTTAACACAAGGCTCCATGCACACACATGCGCTTCAGAGGATTGTTTTTCATAGGTATTTAAGCTACCTTTTTTTAAATGCTGACTTCCTTGGAATCAATGGCTAATGGAATTCCCAACTCTGGTGACATTGATTTATAGAGCCTTGGCTGACCAAATGTATGGCTTTCCCCAAGAAAATGATAATATCTGTGCTAATCACTTCCTGCATACGTTGACTTTCTGGCCAGTCTCTAGCTCTACTTTTGAGACTCTCCCTGGGCTCTTGAGAGTCTTATTTCATGGTTTTCCTCTTTTATCTCTTTCCCAGGTCATGTTACCTTGCTTTACTAGTTGTTGTTCCAACAAGTGTTCCCAAGACTTCTGGAGTGAAGATATGAAACATGTGTATGTAATGAATGCATTTTATCTGAAAAATAAATTAAATTATCTGCCTAGGTTTCTACCTTAAAATTAGTGCAAGTAAGTACATTTCTTTAAAATAAATAAATAAGTTTCACTATCAGTTCATTTTTATTCAGTATCAAATTTTTATAATCAAAGGGAAAAGATATTGATTATCTAAATTAATGCTTTCGAAAACTTTTTAGGGATTTTGTTCTCCCAAACGGCCTCTTTATATGTTGGTATTTTCCAGAAGCTAAATAGAGATATTTACGTTGAAATCGTAATATGTCAGTGGTCACAGAATCTTGCTCAACTGTCTCCTTTGCACTTCTCAGGGTTACTGGGATACTGCTGCCTCCACCTTCTGCTTGAAAACAATTAGACTGGAACTTTATTCATCTGATGCAAATACTCAACCTGGTACATAGACAGCAAAATTCTCTATCTATGACAGCCAGCTAAGTCTTCAAGGTCTCTGTATACTTGGACATAAAACCAATACCTATAAGATAAATTTTATAAAAGTGTGTATGTACCAACCACCTGTGATAGGCAAACTGCATTTAAGTAAACTAATTGTGAGCTGAATTCTCTATTTTACTAAGTCTAAGAAATTAAAGTGAACTGTTTTCATGAAATCAGGACTTAAATTTTACATCTGTCACTGTGAGACATCAAACAAAGTGCTTGTGCTTTTTTGACCTTGCTTTTCTCATCCATAAAAGGTGGAGAAGTACTCTACTTCTCTCTGATCATTTTAGGGTTGCATGGGAGAGTAGATGGGAAGAACATAGCAGATAGTTGTAGAATATCAGCTGAATAAATGAAAAAAGTTTAAATCTACTGGTAGAAATCCACATCAGGACAGGAGTTCATGCCAATGAAAACTGGTTTAGTCAGGGTTTTTGAGGTAGAAATCAGCTAAATTCCAGGATAGTCCTTGATATTTCTTACGTTACTTCCTTCAACACCTCAGGATTAGGTGACATCTGGACTTGGAAGTAATCAGGGCAAATTCTGCTAACTACTTCAACCTTTAGAGGTTGACAAGAAAACTCCTAGGCAGCATTACGTCTTTTCCTAAATTCTGGGGTCCCAGCTCTTCCCTTTCTGCATCCCAACAAGTGCAACATTTTTTTCATGATATCTTAGCAACAGGATTCATCTAACCTTACGATATGATTCTGATTGGGCAATTCTCAATTCGGTGATGGGGTACAGAATTCACTTCGCTCACCAAATCTTTATCCCCACTTCAAGCCAAGGTAGTGCCAATCCACATACTGCACAAATCCACATTAGTACTCATTTCACTAGTAAAAGGATATTTGTAATATCCTCTAGGCTATTTAGTGAACCCTCTACAATTGATGAAGATTAAACTTTTGATGCTCCTAAGGGAAGACTTTTTTTAATTGGTACTTTTCACATGGTAACAGTCCTGGGAAATTGGAGCACTTCATATGTAAAGTAGTTATCCTCAAGGTATTAAGCAAGAGAATATATTGTTAATACTACATCCTTGTAAAATATATTACAAACAACAAAGTATATACAAAAATCTTCACATGATAGTAATAAGGTAGGTACCTAAAAATGTCATGAGCATTTTGCAGTTATACTATGTTATATACTAGTTATGTCAAATATAAAACAGGCTTAATATGACCTCATATTAAAAACCCTTCTCTTGGAAAACTGTTCTTTTCATTGTCTTTGAGGAATGGGGAGGTTAAGCATGAATGTTTTGAGACATAAGTCACTGACATTAGCTTGTATGGAATCATTCTTGATTGAGGGAAGGATGGATATTTGGCAATAGATCATCTACCGACCTTCTGATTAATTCAATGTTTCTGTATTAACATATTGCTGACATTTAGGGGAACACCACACTTCATTATGTGTGACTATTTCACACATTACAGGACAGATAGCGTCCTTGTCCACCATAGGTTATATTTGTGCTTCTCTAGTATTCTCAACAAGCACAACCTCTCATATCAATACTCATCAGCTGAGAATGCCCAGGCTGGTTAATACAGTGTCCTGTTACAGTAAGATCAAGTAAAAAACTTTCTAGCCCTTAAGGAAATTATAAGCAAGCTTCTCTCTCTCTGTCTCCAACACTGTTCAATTTATGCAGGGCCTTGGGTAGGAATACAAATGGAAGCTAAAATATCATCTCTTCAAATACTTAAATTTTATAATTAAAATAAATAGGCTGAGTAAGAAGGTATGCTCTAGCCTCCCAATTTCACAAATATATCCTTGGAAAGGTCTGCAGGGCCAGATTAAAATGTTAGATTCTCAGAATCCTTGCCATTTTTATGGCAAAGCATTGCTTCATAAGGAAAGAGAGACAATGCTCCTAGTTGAGATTGCTCCCTCTTCTCTTTTTACTCCATTTTTTTGTATGTGTGATGGGAGAAGATGTTGCATTCCTGTACATGGAAATCTCAGCTTACATGTGCAAAATCCATAGTTCCACAAACAGCTGCTCCTTGACTACCCTCTGGAAGCCCTGGAAGAAAGTCTTGTATCCTCAGGAGGAGACTTCCAGGGACCTCGTTACAAGGATCTAGAGAAGCCGGGTGCAAACTCTGGCTGAGCATGGGCTTGGCTTTGCAGGTTCCTTGCTTCATAGAGAATGGTGTGACGAGAGGAAGGCCACGGAGGTTCTTTAAAATATATGGCCCCATATGTATGAGAGAAGGAACCTGCCTTTCGAGTTTTAGGGACAGAGCTGATGTTAAACAAGTAAGGAAGCCCAGTCTCCACAGCTGCCTTGGACCCCACACGCATCCTCATTTTGTGTCTTCTGGGGGTCACGCTTAGACCTTTGGCTTTTTGTACTTTCCTATGTCACCATGGCTATACATTACTTATAATTAATCTCCATTTTTGGAGATAATTTGGACAAATGTATTGCCATACATAGCCAGATCACATCAAGAGTACATAGAAGAGACTGAAAGTCCTGAGAGGATACAACATTTAAGATAAGTTTAAGATTGTCAGCTCTGACTGGAGAACTATTTAACAAATGATAAGTGAGAAAAAGTCCAGGTGAAGGAATGGGGACAGAACATCTTAGATATCCTTTTAGAGATAGAGGCTGACTATGTTGTTTGTTTTTAGGTAGGTACTTGAGTTTATCCTCCCACAAATCACACAAGTATAGAGTATTTCTAATTTGCTATGACCCAGCTAGACAGTAGTATAGCCAAGCTGCATGGACAAACTGGAGAATTCAGCAGCAAAATTCACAGCACTGTTTCTCTGGTGAAGAAGTCTTAGTTTCCCAAAATGCAGTTTAGAGGCTCATATTTGGAATAATTTGCTACCCGTATGATGAAATGAAGTGACACACTGATGTGGGCATTTTGACACAGTGTTAAGCTGTTACCCAAGGGTTATATGAACACAAACATTGTCATGCTGTGACAGTCAATGTAATTACTGAGGCTGCTACTAAAGAGAGGGTAGTGTATACAGTGTGATTACACTGGGCAAAAAGACAAAATCTCACTACTCAAAATAGGACATCATTTAAAACTTAAGAATTATGCCTAGAATTTTTGGTTTAATATTTTTGCACCACCATTGACTGTGGGTGACTGAAACTGGAAACAAAACTGTGGATAAGTATTGACTTCTGTATAAGGTGAAAAAGAAGGAAAGAGAAAAATCAAGTATCCATGCACATTTTTCTTCATTTACTTACTCAAACTTCAAAAATCACAGATTTACAAGAATAATTAAAGAAAATAATTCTGGATAGGTTTGGATCTTCAGAGATCAAAATTTTAAATAAAAATATGTTGAATAGTTATTGGTATATTGCCAGGTATTTTCAGTAGTTGAAGGCAATGTTTTTGATATTTACATAGATAATAGTTCCTAAGAACAAAATTCCTTCAATAAACATTTAAAATATTGGTAGGGCTGTGGATTTAGCTCAGTGGTGCTGCAGCAAGGTCCTGACTTCAATTCCTAGTACCAAAAAACAAACAAATAATTAAAATAAAATATCAGTAAACATTTTTAGTAACAGAGATTTGCCTAGTATGAAACTATTACCAACATTTTAAATGTACTATTTCAAAATGAGAATATACTTATAATTGTAAATGATACATTAAGAAAAATAAGAGCTGGTCATTCAGAGACATAATTGTTCCTGCAGTTATGTCATTTGACAACTATAATTTTAATGGTAAAATGTGGCACTAATGGAAATTTTTGATAAAATTTTGTATATGTTTTCACATCCCCAAATCTATTTCTGGGGCAGCGATTTTTGACTTCAGCTTCTTTTGGTTTGGGCTAAATATTGGCTATATGGCAGTGGATGATATGAATGTTTGGTGCATTGCTAAAAAATACGAAAGAAACTAGTCTGGAAGCTGTAATTCAGAGGGCCTTAAATACCTCAAAGATGAGACCATATTTAATTTAATTAGCAGAGGAAAATAATTCAAGACACTTGCTCAATTCTGCAATGAGGTAGAAGTTTTGCAATTTAAGTAAATACTTAGTGTATGTCATTAAAAAAAAACTAATTGTAGATATTAATTATCCTGTCTGTCACATTCCCCTATGTTAAGGTAACTCCTTCGATTTCAACATTCAAATAACTTTTGCTGCTTTTGCTATTACTATGATAATTAGAGCTTACATTTATTTAAACTATAAATAACAGTTATTTACATTTGCTATATACCATTACCCTTGAAAGGCATGATCTCATTTAATCCTTAAAACAGCTTTCAAAGGAATGAGTTGTAATTATTTTCATTTTATACTGGAAGGAGTAAAGAATGTTGCTCATAAATAGAAACACAAAGATTTAAACCTGGATCTGTACTCTTTCTTCTAGTGATAAATTGATGGGTTCATAGAATGACTTAGAAACCTAAATCAGGCCATTTTACAGTCATAACTCATCGGATAGGAGTCACACTCTTTTTCTGTGTTTCATCACTATCACACAGAACTCCAAGATGAGCTGTTAAAAATGAGGGATGAATAAGTTAAATAAACATAGAGGACTTTCAGGGTGGTGAAACTACTTTGTATGGTACTGTAATGTTGGATAATTGTCATTATAAATTTGTCAAAACTCACAGAAAGTTGAACTGAAGAGTGAATCCTAATGTAAACTGTAGATGTTGGGTGATAATGATGTGTCAATCAAGTTCATTGATTATAACAAATGTATTTCTTGGGTAGAGGAAGCTGATCATGGCAGATCTATGCATGTGTGGGGACAGAAGTTATATAGAGAATCTTTTGCTTTCTGCTTTATTTTGTGGTAAATTTTTAAACTATTCTAAAAATAAATCTTATCAAAAACATGTACATAACTCATACACATAATATTCTGTTAGACACTTCCTTTAACTTTTCTTTCATTACCACATAACTAATCCCTAATACATATGAAAAAGCCTAAATAGGGAATTCCCTTTCCATCAAAGACATAATCATTTGAGGTCCACCTGAGAACAACTATTTCTGAGCTTAAAAACAACTATTACTATCACTGTTGCAGTAATTAAACATTGACATTATTTTATTTTTATGATATAAGTCAGATACTGTGTTTACCTCACTAACATAAATACTAATGTCTGTCCTACAAATATGTTATTCAAGTCACAGCATGTATATGATGACATTTTGCTCAGAATTTATATATCTAATAATTAGAATAGACTTGCCCGTATGGTGCAGGTTTTCCAATGTCATCCCTGATGTAGAACCAAATATCCTAGGCCTAGTGAACAAAGTAAGGCTTTCTCATTTAAATGCACATAGGTTTCACTAATCAAGTGCAGCTATTGTTGACAATTTAGATGATGACTATGACATTTCTGATATGACATTATCTGACCCAACTTGGTTTTTCTCCATGTCTTAGTCATCTTTGCTTCTTCCTTTCATTAAAAATATGCTTTTGTTTCAGGAGATTTGGGAAAGTAAGTCCATCTTAACCACATGACTTCTAGTCCATATTATGCTTCATATGTAATAGAGACTGGGTATGAGTCATGTCTCACACCACATGATAAAGGTTTTGAACAAAGCTGAGGTAGGGACTTAGCATCCTAGATTCCAAGTAGGGAAGCTTGATGTGTAAGTTCACAAAGATGTTTCTCAGCCTTCCAGTCAATCAAATGTACTTATATACAGTTAAAATCAAGACCAGACAAATGTACTGGGAAGTACACTTGCATAACTCCTCTATTATGCCCACTGTGCAGGAGGTAATAACCTGGCCAATAAATCTACCAGGAGCATGCCTCGGCATCCATCAGCAACTGTGGGTATTCACTTAAAAATAGAAATAGTTATTTAAAAAAATATATATTCCTTTCCAGTGTAGCTGTAAAATGTGCATGAACTCAATGCCAGCCTTTGACAGGGAAATTTAGTTTTAGGTCACTCAATTTATGCCTCTGAGGGGAACAAATTCCCCAGAAGATTAAACTTTCATTAAGTTCTTTCTTTTATTTCCTGCCTTTGCACCCATCATATCATAAGTTCCATAACTGATGTCTTATTGTGGTCGTAAAATGGTTGCACTTGAACTTTAGGGACCTGTCAAACGCCTCTCCCTCTCCCCCTTAGCCGTCAATAAAAAACCTTTTAGAGAGTGGCACTTAAATTGACAGTCTCAGTGGTCACCCTCCCCAGCCTATGTCAATGAGAATGTGCCTAGTGGAGATGGAGAAGGTAATATGCACTTTAGACAATCGCATTGTGAGGCCAATATTCCACACTTGCCTGCCCTCTACCCCCCTATTGTTTTGACTAGACAGGGGATCATACTGAATAGATTAACCAGTCATTGACTTGGGACACCTACTGCTTGGAATGCCATTGCAGTTGGAGTGAAAGGGGATAAAAACGTCTCCCCTCCACCCTGATCCCCTACTCTGTGGCAATATTTCTGCCACAGAAATACTTGGCTGTCAGCTCCAGCAAAGCAAGCCTGGATAGCCACAGTAGTTTGTTGTCAGAATGAAAAATGGTTTCGTGCAAAAGGTCTTGGGGCTGGGATGCTAACAATCAAGGAGCCCTAAGTCAGGCATTTGACAGGGAACTTTGGTCATACTGTTAAATACCACTTAGTACTGTCCTGCATGATAATCCCTGCTGTTTAACAACTGTGCAATCGTGGCTCAGCCATGGCAGAATGCCTTTTCCACAGGGAGAAAATGGCCCAGATGTCACATATTTGCTTCAGAGAAAAGAAAATACATAGCGTTACATCTAATGAAAATAATAATGTTCCAAAAACAAAAAAAGAAGACAATTGCAAATTCATTATAGCATGGATTCATCATGAGTGTTCACAGCCAAGAGAGAAATGAAATTCTAGCTGAGGTTGGGTATAGGTGAAGAACAAAGAAGCTTGATAGAGACATAAGTACTCCAGACAGCATTCTGTTTATGCAGAAAATAAGCTGCTTAGAGAAAAAATTTCAAATGTGGCATCAATTAATAGACTAATATTTTCACTCATTTCTTAGTCTTCAGCTTAGAAATGTGCACCAGCTCATGTATTTTTTAAATCTTGTGTGTGTGTGATGGCATCAAAATTATTGTTACTATAATACACTTTATAAAAGACTTACCTAATAGCGCTAATTGCCTTTTTGTTTGTTTGTTTTCAAGGCAAGATTCAATTATTTTAGTGTGAATTCTCTTACCTAGAGCCACAGATGCTATTTTTTATGATCTTTTAGTATAATTTATAGGCCATCTAATATTAAAATATGCTGAAATCTATCCTCACCTCCCCATTTTTCTGGGTGGTTTTTTAGATAATATGCTGAAATTACGACTCTGGGTATGTATTTGCATGTTAAGGGATGCTTTAGAAGGAAGTATTTTCACAAACAAGCAGGGCTTTTACAGAAATAAAACCTGATTCATTTCAAAACAGAAAATGTTTATTACTATTATGGACCAAAAGAAATTATATTGTTGTTTTATGGAAATTTCTTAGATGGACCAGGTAGCCTTTCCAGGGTTACCAAGGTTGGGATTCCCTGGCTGAATCACGTCATCTGCTATTTGTGTGCCATTTCTTAGAGGTCAAAATACCAACAAGATGTATGAAGACTATGTGAACAGCTATCAAATGCACAATGACACAGACTGACTTTCTTATTGGCCTAAACATTTTGTCCTTGTTAGAATCATCTTTCATTTTTACTCCCTAGAATAAAATTTTTATTTCTTTTATATAATAACAATTCTTACATCTCCCAAGAATAATAAGGGCACATCAGAAAGATTTGACACCCTTGGAATGTTAGTACATATAAAATTAACCATCGTACTGTGATTTTGGGGATCTGAGATGTCTATGGTATGTGTTTAAAACTGAATCTAACTCAGTAGACACTTTGACAAAGTCAATGTGACATTGATATGTTTCAAGTCACCCTTCTCACTTTGCTTACCAAACCTTAAACCTCAAACAACCAAAGAAACAGACAAAGATAAAACAAAAAGAAGAAAACAGACACTTATTGAAGCTCATAACTTGTGATGTGTCTTAAATATCTCTTCCAGCAAATACCTAAGATAGCTTACTTATAAATTATTTCATGGCTTTGCCACTTTTTATCATATATAATAGTTTTTTTATGTAAGTATGTCATAAGTTCCTTACCATTTGGTAAGTTTCTCTAAGTTAGCACTGATACCTGATTAATGTTTATCTCTACAAATACAACCATCATATTAGCTTTCTTTCAGCAATATTCAAGATCAAGAACACCCTAAATCACGTTAGTAAATGCCATTAAAAAGACAGTATAGGGCTGGGGATTTAGCTCAGTGGTTTCATCGCCTGCTGTGCAAGCACAAGGACCCAAATTCGATCCGTGGTACCAAAAAAAAAAAAAAAACAGTATTATTTTTCAACAAGAAAAAAGTTAAATATAAAAATAGTCTTAATTTGTAAATTTTCCAAGGTATTTATAACCCAGCATTAGATTAAATAAATAATATTTTACAATAATATACTTCCAATTCATTTTTGATAAAATTATTTTTCTTTAAAACCTTGAACAACCAAAACTTTTAAGAAAAATTTAAATCATTGACCACATTTTATCCAAAGGGTGTGATTTTCGTAGCTTCTAAGTATTTGTGACTCTGCTTATTCTGCATTCATGAATGAATCATGTTGTTACTAGACGCTATATACCAAAATACACATCCCCTTGTGTGTCATTGTCTTTTTTTAGAATATTCTGTGGATGTGCATTCATGGGTGTCTTTCCAGACTTACTATGTTTTTATCATAATCTTAGTTTACAGGAACATCATTTTTACCCACCTTGTTTAAATTTATTCTCTCAAGTAATCTCTATATGCATTTAAAACTAACATTGATTGATTTACTCAAAGCTAATGTATATTTCCAAACTAATAACATTTCAAAATAAATACCTATATGGTAGCCTATAAGAAAAAAAAATTTGTAAAGATTGAGATTTAAGGTAATTTTTTGAATGATGGTTTTGTCAAAAAGACTGTCTTACATTTAGACACATTTATATTATTTCCATCTTAGGTCCTACATTCTCTCTAGGACATTAGACTTTAAAATGCTTTGAGAAATCCTGCTGTAAAAACAAACAAACAAAAAAGACTCACATATAGACATTTCTTCAACCACTTCTTGTGAGAGTTATGTAAAGAATAAAAATTATGTGTATACACTGTGTGACAATAGAATAGATATAGAAAACAGTGGCTGCTAATTCTACTATGAATGGTTGTTCAGTCATTGTTCATAAATGATACTAATGGCAGTCAATGAATACTGACTACATGCCAAATGCTTTGCTTACAGACTGTTGTTTTGCAATGATAATCCTTCAGTCAGAAATATACCTTTCAATCCCGCATTTTCAGATGTGGAAACAGATTCTCAGAGATTAAGTCATTTCCATATGTAAAAGGTGGTGTCACTAAGTTTCACACCTAGGTTTGTCTGACTCAGAGTTGGCTACCTTGCTCTAAATTGATGGGATTGTTAGATGGTTGTCATCTTCAAAACAATCATAAATGCTGAGTGTTACAGGTTAGATCTGTAGTCCCTATGGAAGAGAAATAGCCTCTGTTTCAACCTCCAAGATCTTTAATAAGGTTGAGAGCTGAGACTAGTTTGACTAATTATATCCAAACCTTGCTTCTTTTCTTTTCTGGTTGTTTTTTTTCTGCAACTTGGAGGTGCAGCAGGGGAGTCCAGGCCTGTGTGCTCTCCGCCTGCACACTTGGGTCATGGGATTGAGTCAGCACTCTTGCCTCGGGACCTGAGTGTATCTCCCTAGACTACCACACTGCTGTCTTCTTGCTTCTGTTTATAGTATACATGTTTGCTATCAGGGAGGATCAGCAGACAGAAGCCTTATGACTTGCTAATTAGATTTCCCAAAGATAATGTCAAATTAAAATTTGGTCTTTTGAATTCACATAAACATCAGGGGATACAGCCAAAGATCAGCTCCCCTTGAGAACTGGCAGGTCTGTTCTCCTTCTAACCACCGCCTTATCTGAATTGCAGAGATCTGCCCGCAGCAAAGTAGTGCCCTCAGCACTTACTATACTGGAGTAAACAATGGTGCTGAGCTTAGAGTGTTTGCTTGGCCACCATGCCCTAACTCATTGAAAGTTAAATCCAGTCTTGAGGAAGACTGAAGGAAACAATACAGCTGCAGCTCAAGGTAGCCTTTGAAGTCAATACCCTAGGTAGTTGAGTTGTCAGGGATTGGCTTAGATTTGAGTCCCAGCTCTGCTGTGCCACTTTAATCAAGTTAATTTGAACATCTGGTCACTTGTCTAGTCCACAGCGTGCTTCCCTGTATAATGAGGAGAACTGATCTCATAGGGTGGCTGTCAGTGTGGAAAAGTACTCAGCATAACTTGTTCTTCATTAAGCTGTGGACAACCTAAGTTCTCATTCACTGCTTCTGGGATAACTGTTGCCAACATTCTGGAGGAATCAAGAGAAGCACTGCCAACTCATTCCCAAGTTCTGTCCACATAGAGAATAAGACTCAAAGCCTATATGGAAGGCAGCCTTGGTCCCAAAGACCTTGTCTCAGAAATCAGAGCAGGCTGAGGTGAGTTGGCCACACATGAATCCCTTAATCTCTGGTCTGATGGGGCACCCTGAAAAGGAAGACTAGCAGATATAGCAAAGCCACATCTGGTAGGTGATGTGGTACAGTGCAAAGCACAAGGGCTTTATCATCTAATTTCTCATGCCAGCTCTGACACCAGCCACTTGAAACTTTTGCTAAATTAGTCAATTTCCTCAGATCTCACTTTCTTTTGTTTTAAAAAAAATTTAATATAAGAATATCTTCTTTTCTAGGCTATTATTAAATTTAAATGAGATGATGTTTCTGAAACATGTAGATCTTTGATCCCATGACCTGATGAGCAATAATGCTAATTCTTCTACTTTTACATTCCTCTATCCCTACAAGCTAGTGGTTTTATTTTCATGATACAGATGGCAATCAAAATAAGTTGCTGTGAAATGAGGAAGAAAGGGTAGAAGCTATGAGTAAAACTAGTGGAAAATAAATAGGCAAAATTAATTGCACAAAGCCTACTTTTCTAGGCCTAAAAATAGTACAGGGCAAATTTTTAGATATATTCAGAGGACATCTATTTAATTTTGAGGTTCTTAGAATGGGGTACAAATACCACCTTTTCCAACAAAGCATCTATTGTGAGTACTGCAAGAGACAGAATGCTATTCTGGGAGTAGATGACTTTTTTGTTGTTGTTCTTCACTATAAGTATCCTTTCATGGTGAAGGTCCTATCCACTCAGTAATTTGCTGAGATCATTTTGCACTTTCATAAACACCACTTCAGATTTCAAAAGATGCATTTCAGAGACACTTTGAGAGTTTATCTTCAGTTGATAATGTTTCAACTCTAATTTTAGGAATTTTGGACTCCTTAACAAAAAGAAAGGATTGCACAGCTGGAGTTTTCAGCTCTATTTTCTGAATTGGCACAGGCAGCCCCCAGTTTTACACTCAGGGTCCCATCAGGGCTCCATTGTCATTAAATGGAACAAGCAAGAAACCTGATTCCACCAACCACACGGTAAACTGCATCCTGATGCAGTGGCTCCACCAGGCACCTGCTGGATTGAGTAACGCCAGGCAAGTCAGTCTGATTCACCGCCCCAGTCAACAAGATCCCTTCACTAACCTTCTCCAGAGAGAAATCTCAGGCTGGCGAGAACCCATACTAGGTATTACACCGCATATTTTACAAATGGTACAAATATCTAAATAAGAAAATTTTTTACAATCCACAGTTATCAAAAATAAAAATGGATAATTACTATGGATCCTGTTCATTGAGATAAAGAGAACAAAAGTTAGTTGAGCACTCCTTTTCTACTCTCCCTTTGCAATGTAAAATCTTCAGGACAATCCTGCATAGTAGGAAGTGTTGTCCTCATTTTATAAAATAGTAAACTCAGATTGCTTAAATAAGATATGATTAGCTATGTAGACAAGTTATAATTGAAGTTTAAGACATTAGGGCACATGGTCTTTCTACTCTTGTATCTCTCCTTTCAACTCTATCTTCTTTCATTTTCTTCAGTGTCACCATAGCACGTGAGACTCAGGATTTCTTAGCCTGGTGGTGTTGTATTATGGGTTTGAAAGTTTGAATGCCCGTAATTATTCATGAAGGGAGAGGTGTGGAGTTAGAACTCTCATGTTTCACATCTATAGATAGAGAGACAGGGTTTTATGTCTGGAACACAGTGAAGAAGGAACATAGTCACAAACCTAAATTCTTTAGAAAGAGGCACCGAATCCCTGCTGCCTACAGTTCTTAACAGGGACCATTTGCCCCTTCAAGGGCTATTTTGCAGTGTCTAGAGACATAGTGTATTTTAAATATCACAAGAGTATGCTACTGGCATCTACTAAATAGCAGCTAGGCATATGGATAAACAGCCTACAATGCGCAGGACAACCCTTCCCCAAAAAGAACAATCCCACTTAAAATGTCCATAGTGCAGAGGCTTAAAATCTGGTTTGAGACTATAAACCCCTTGATGAGTTTATGAAAAATGAATATTTATGAATAAATGTATGGGGGTAGGAATGAATGAATCAAACAATCAGATATGAAGTAATATTCAGTTATTTAATAACTGTATCTGATAACCCAATGGAAAGATATTCTTGATTGATAATTGTATATATCATTACTGATATATATGCATTATATGCATATGATGTAATCTAATGGACACTGAAGAGAAATATACCCACCTTCAGCTCTCTGACCCCACATTATAGCTTGTGTAGCTAATCACTTTTAAGTGAAAATTTACCTAATTATGAAGACCACTTAAAGTTTCTGATACTTCTTGATTATTTTTTTTTTTTCAATTTCTGGGCTGGGGATTTAGCTCAGTGGTTTCGCCCCCTGCCGCGAAAGCTCAAGGACCAGCGTTAGATCCCCGGTATCCCCCGCCAAAAAAATTCCATGCCTTCTAGTGGGCACTTTGGTTTCAACTTTGATATCAAGTGGGAAATAGCTATTGTACAGGATTTCTGTCACTAACAAGGACTCCTTTTCTCTTTCTTTCTTTCTTTCTTTCTTTCTTTCTTTCTTTCCTTCCTTCCTTCCTTCCTTCCTTCCTTCCTTCTTTCTTTCTTTCTTTCTTTCTTTCTTTTTCTTCTTTAATTAGGTTTGGGCCATGTCCCCAGAAGAAATTAGTCAACCAAAGATCATAAAATGGGAAAGGAAATATAGAGCAGGAAAATATACCACTCCATTCTGCACATATAAAACAACAAATCATTTCTTGGTATGATCAGTATTATTACAGTGCAGTTCTTGGTGCTGAGTTTCATTACAATAAACCCATGGTTTCACTAAGGCATTTTCCCACGAGAACATTTTAATTAATTTATTAATTGCAAATGAAGCTACAGGTGTTTGAGTGGGTTGGTAGTACTGGTGTACGTCTGCCTGCACACACCAGGGCGCATGCCCATGAAGGTATGTGTGTTTTAATTGCTTCTATATCCACTTCTCTGGCTCAACCTGTCTAGGCTGGTTAGCAGCTGCCAGCAACTATTTCCCAGACAAGTCTGTGCGGGTGATTTGTCACATGATAGAATGGTTTGGTAAGGCCTGCACAGCTATGCAAGAAAATAACACTGTCATGATCAGGTGCTGACACTTTGGCAACTGAACTCTGGCTTTGGGCTAGAGGCTGGCACCAGTCTTCTTACAGATTGGGGAGTTACTTCTGGCTATGATTAAATGTTCAGAATTTTTAAGGTTGTCCTGTAAGCTAAGAAAGGTTTAGCCCTCTCAAGCCACTGTGAGCTCTTCACTAATGATGTTTAGAAGTGTTTTCTAGGCAACAAACATCAGGTAAAAGATGGTGCTTGCTCTCAGAGAAAAAAAAAAATTCAGTTGGTTTGAGGGCTTCCACAAAGTTCCATTTAGATCTGATGGGCAAATATTTGATTCATGCAGTTCCTTAGAAGGGGATTAGTATGGTAGAAAGAACCAAGATCTTCGAAGTTTGACTGAGCTGAGCTTCAATCCAAGCTTTCCACTGAACTAGAAATTGAGCAACTCATCTAACTACTTTGGAGTCTCCCTTTACCCATTAATGAAATGGCAATAAAAATAGCTAATTTTCAGACTATCTCCAAGATTAGCAGAATGTGAACATGAACTATTTGATGTATACTGGCACTCAGTGAATGTCTATCACTTATTAATACCATTGCTATTATTTATCCATTAAACCTAAAATACCTGCTGGATGTTTTCATTCTCAGCTCTGTGGTTTCCCTGTTGACAAATATGCTTTGTCTCCATGTTTAAACCGAATGTGCAAGAGTAATTGAGGCATAACAACCTAGTTCTGTATTGCTCTTTTCCCTCTTCTGCCAACTAGTAGATAAATCTTCTTATGGTTAATTATTTAGCTGTATGTTTGCTTTCTATTGCTTAACTTCAAATGTAAGTCTTTTTTGGGAAAGATCTATATATTTTCTACTTTGTGTGCCCCTCAATTTCATCACTGTATTAGAGATTATTAAAATCTTTGTAAAGTTCCTTGAAGAGTTATTGATCTATTTTTGATTCATAATCTGAAGTTTAGGGAGTAATATCTCTAATTGAATTAAGAACCTGTGAATCACATTACCAATAGGATCTATAAGCTGTGATGCATCCCACATCTACAGTTAAATCTCTAGGGTATTGTAATTTGCAAGAAACTGAATAAAAAAATAAAATAAAAATAGTAAAAATAAATACTTAAAAATAATGAAAGTCACAGATAACATTTTTAGCATTTATCTTGTAAGGATGTAGTCCAATATGGTAATATAATATACCTCCATGTTTTCCTGTTCAAAAGCTTACTGCTAGTTAAAATAAACATTAGATTCCTGAAGTTTACTGAAACTTTATTGCATTGAAAAAAGGCAAATGTGTATGTGTGTGTGAGAGAGAAAAAGAGCAAGAGAGAGATAAAAGTTAATTAATAGAATTTGGCTTTCCTCCAAAACATACTCTATGAGTTTGAGGTATTTGAGATTGGGTAATTCAGGTTGATTGGTATGTGAAAAACATCTGTCATGATGGGTCTTGCTATAAAATGCAATTCGCCAGGAAGGCATGGCAACATCTTCCACTGCATCATTATGACCTTCAGAAACGTGCCAGCTCCTGCACGATACCATGAAGGGTCTGGGCTCTGATTGGGCAGCATTCTTTATTGATTATACAGAGCTTGGCTTGGAAAGTTGAATAGTGAGTGAAGTCATGAGTTCCCTTTGGAGTTGATTTATATCTCCATTAGGAGGTACTTTTTCCACCACTTTTTCTTAAATAGAGTTGGGTTTGGAGTACCCTATCTGGTACTATTTATAATGTATTAGTCCCCATTTTCTACAGAGTTTGGAATTAATTGCACATAAAAATTCCCAACTAGTTTCTGAATTAAAATAGTTATTTTTATAGCTAAAGCCAGATTTCCCAAAGGGTGTTCCATGAAATACTAGTACCACAAGATGTTCCTCAAAAAGAGGTTCATTGTTCTAATAAATCGGAGGGGAAACAAGCCATCAATTCTCTTTTGTTTGCATATTGCTAGATTTTAGGATCCCCATAGCAGAGTCATTTGTTGATATCATTTGTTGCTGAAGCACCCAGCATAATTACCACCAAATGGGATACATGTAGAAATATTATTACTGAATTAATAAATGAGTGAAGGCTTAGAAAGTGAAACAGTAAAGAGATCCACTTAGATTTATTCAGTTAAATATCTTCCAAATATGTGATCATGATGGAATGATTCTCTTTGTGTGAAGATATTAACATTAGAAAAACCTTACCTTCCAGAACATACTTAAGGGAATTCACATCTAGAGTGTTCAACATGTCTTTTAAAAGTTAAATATAGACATCAATTCATTCAATACATTTTTTAGTACTTACTATGTCCTATGCCCTGGGAACATAATAACACAAACCATAATCTTTGTCATGTTGAAGCTATGTTTATTGAGAGAAACGTGACACATGATGTTTTGGAAATACAGCAATGTGTAAGTTCCACATGAGAAATACTCATAAGGATAATACAAACTGATAAAAAAGAAAGCAAGATTGGATCTCTTCCTCAGGATACAGAAGGACTGTTGCTTATTTTTGTGATTCATGTATGTTGATCACTTATGCTTACCTTTTGATATGTGGGATTTCTGAAGAAGAAAACTTACTTCTGGACAGAAATAAAAAAAAAAACCTAAGAATGCCTCAGTCACATTTTTTTCAGGTGCTGGGGATGAAACCCAGGGCCTGGCTCATGCTAGACAAGCACACTAACACTGAGCTATACCGTTACTCTATGATCACAAATTTTTAATGACCCACCTTCAATAAATAGAGCCTCAATATTTTTTATGCACAAAAAGTAACAATTGGCTTTATTCAGAGTCACTAAGACCATGTTACACACATTTGAGTCCTTGCCATCACCTATTATTTTATTAAATTAAAAACTTAAAAAGACTTAGCTACAAATTTAAAAACCTTGTAAAGACCAAGAAAATGCTAGAAATGAAATGAATGAAATGCTCTGGATGTAAGAAATTAGGGAGCTATAGGGACTGTGTAAAAATTACAATTAATATTGTTGAGGGCCTCATTTCAGGAAATCTTTTGTCAAAAGAAGTTACACATATACATTTTGAGCTTATGATATTCTCATTATATCCTTATTTTTAGCTATCGACAACTGACTCCATACATAAAAATATACTGTATTCATATACATATATAATATAAACATAATATATAAATAATAGATTAAAGAAACAAATTCATTTTCCAC
Source organism: Heterocephalus glaber (assembly GCF_000247695.1). Next base: position 1,606,143 of record NW_004624801.1, read on the forward strand.
TAATGCATTTAGAAAAAGACATAAAGATCAAGGAGGTTTAAAAAAAAACTGTAGAGGGACAGTAGTGGCACTGTTGTGGCAAAGCAGGACAGCTCAGTGCTACAGCCAAGTGTTTCAGTTCAGTGTCACAGCCAAGTGTCACAGCTCTGGGGCACAGATGAGTGTTACAGTTCAGTGTTACAGTTTTGGGTCACAGCTACAACAATGTGAAGACTCGCGAATCCAAAAGTCACTCAAAAAGGTGGTGAAAACCTTTTATTATGCCAGCGGGCTCAGAGTTCGCAGTCCGAAGACTGAGCACTTCACCACAAATGAGAGCCTCCATACGTGGCGATCAACAGGGTAGGTAGGCTAGGCGAACCTGCTCACTGAAGCAGAGGGGTGGAGATACAGAACATTCTTGAGAGGTTCAAATAGTTACAAAATATTTTGATGTATTGGGCAGGAACACTGCTGCAGCACAAACTGTTACATTTCTGAAACAAAACATTTTTGTGAAAAAAAGAAACAACACGGAGGCAAGGTAAGGGCCTGTCTTATTGATTGTGTATTATTGCTCTATCAACACCATTTTGGGAGACAGAAAATGGAACAGTGGTAACTTATGTAGCTGATTAGAGAGAATAGAGAAACAGAGACACACCAAGATCCCAAACACCCATTCTAACACATTCTAAACAACTTCTCTTTCCAGCACTTCCAACATTTCAGGACTCATTCAGCGGGTTGTATGACATAAAGGGATGATGAATTGAGATGATGCCGGGCAAGGATGAGAATGTGGATGCTCTAATGAATGAAGCAGGGGTCATGTGACCTTATGCACGCTGAATCTTAAAAGGATGAACCCTTTGTCTCTACCCTCTTTCCGATTTTGCTCCAAACATACTAATGGCTTGTCCTTTAATCTTAGGAAGGAAATTTGTAGAATGTTCTCTTGGCAATCTGACTGGTATTTTCTTAGGATGCTTACACTAAACCAATAGCTCATCAGATCACCCTACACCAGCACCAATAATAGTTCCAACAGCATGACTCTAATTTGTGTTCTTCGCAGATCAGACAGGCAAATATAAACAGATACCTGAGTAAAGCCTCTAGTGTGGGAGAGCGAGAGCAAAACAAACAAAACTAGATGGAAGAGAGGCAAAACAGCAAAATATAACCATCGAGAAGGGACCAACTATTCAAATCTTTAGAAACAAAATATAGAATAAGGATAATATACAAAAAGAATTTGTAGAGAACAGAAAGGAAATTTTGATTTTAAAAAATGTGTTAGAAGAATGAAAATCTCAATACATAAAGTAAAAGGTAAAATTGAATAAACCTTCCAGAAAATAGAAACAATATGCAAGTAATTGCAGATAGATAGGAAGTAAAATTGTATTAAAATATTGGAAAAATATTCCAAGGTATACAAAATCTAAATAATAAGAGATCCAGAAAGAGAGACCCACAGGAATAAAAACAATATAAGCACAGAATGAAAGGATCTTCAAGATGAATGTGTTTCTCTGTACATTTCAGAAGAAGCAGTGTGACTCAGGACACATATCCAACATGTCTGCTGCCTGTGCACTTTCTCTAAGACTAAGGACAGAATACCCAGAAATGCCTAGTATAGATTTCATTATCCTCATCATATACTGATGGATTCCTGTTCTACTCTCCTCCCCTTGTTATCTGGGTCAAATGAAGTTACCCATTGAATACTGCATGTATATATATTCTTCTTTGCTTTACACTTGTGAGCTTGGAGGGAAGTCTTCGTGGGTTAGTCACTGTGTGTATAAGCTCACTGAAACTATTTTGACAGACAGATAGTACCAGGCTCATCATTTAGCTGTATCCAGTGCTTCAACTTGGTGAGTCTTGGTTTACTCAAATCTTACTCATCAACTCACCCACTGATTTACCCAGAAGAAAATTCGGTAAACTCCCAGGGAAGTTTTGAAGCCAGACCTACTGTTCAATTTATCTCCGCTATGAATTTTCCTTTTTGTCTACAGCAATATTGACCTGTCCTTACACAGCGAGGATTATCCTTGCTCTTCAGGTTTACAAACCTAAAAATGTATTACTTGGAGATATATGCTTATGTAGTACAACTTTAATATCAAATAAGCAAGCAAATGAATGATTATTACAAGTGTCAGGATCCTAGTTTTCCCGGGAGAGGAAGGGGATATTAGTTTACAGTGGCTGCTGGGACAAATTTTCAGAAAGTTACTGACTTAGAACATCACAGATGTGCTCTCTGTTGTTTAGAAGTGGTATAAAGCCAACATTTTGGCAGAGTTGAGTTTTTTCTGAAGTCTTCAGGAAAGAATACATTTCCTTTCTCCTTCTAGATTCTGGAGGACTTATGTATCTTTCAGCTTGTGATATCTCATTCCAACCTTTGTTTCTATCATCACAATTTTTCCCTCCTAAACTCCTCATACAGTGTAAGGACCTTTGTGTTTACCTTGAGCCACCTGGATTATCCAGCCCAATTGCCCTATCTCAGGGTCCTTGACTTGATTACATCTGCAGAAGTCCCTTTTGCTTTGTAATATGACATATTTGCAGGTTCTGGGGATTAGCTTGTGAACATTTTTGAGTGCCCACTATTACGTCCATCACAACAAGGGATGCCACCTGGGAGGGTCACACAGAAGGTTTTGGGGGGGAAGTTTTTAAAATAATGTTGAATTTATTAAACTACATGATAGTGACCGGTATTTAAGCTCTACATGTATGTTTTATGTTCTTTTCTGTATATGTCTTTTTTTTTACAAAAGTGGGATATGCATATTTTATATACACATCAGGTCTAGCTTGTGTCTAAGCTTGTATGATCTATGAGAATACTTCAGTCACTAGTCTTCAGCAGTGAGAAGGATGATGCAGAGTATTTCTCATGTTTTCCTCTCTGACTCAGCTGCCTGATTTCTTTTTAGTTATAGTCTAATTTTCTTTGAACTTGAATATATCGATGAGGGGAAATGTCGGAGTCTATTTCTTGGAATGTAGTAGGTCAGCAGCATCAACAACTCTTCTCAATGATCATTTGGGATCTGTTATCAAAATCATAATTGGATCTCACTTTCATTTTGTCTTAGAAGAGACCTTTGGGGGCCTCACTTTAAGAAGTCAATGTCCCAGAACATACTAAATTAACTTTCTTCCTTGGATGTTTCCAGACATCATCAGAATTTATGCAAACAACCAAGGAATGTTTAGTTACAAGGTATATGACTAATTTCTCAGCACATGTGAGACAATAGCATTTTCTTGGCCGGTCTCCTGAAATTTTCAGTTAACAATTTTTCTTTCCTTTCGTCCAAGCCAATCAGTTTTCCACAGATGTTGGGAAGGCTTTGGGCTCAAATACCTTAAAAATTGTGGTGGAAAAAATATTCTAACATTAGAGTCTGCTTTCAAAACAGGCTATCTTGCTAAATGGATGCACATTGAGGGCATACTCTTAAGTGAAATAAACAGGACACACATGTGAAAATACAGAATAGTTTCTCTGGTGTGAAAAACTAAAAGTGTAAATAAGGCTCAAATGGTATAGTTGATAATGTGAAATAGGAAGAAAAGGGCTAAAGGGGTAGGGGAAGTGGGAAGGGTAGGGGCAAGGAAAGAAGGGAAAAGAAAAAATATGAGAAAAGGAAAAAATGGAAACAAAATCTTTGTAAATAGGGAAGGGTAGAGGGGGTGAAGGGAGGGCAGGGAAATGGGGAAAAAATAAGAACTAAGATACATCATGTACAGGTACAAGATCCCAACGAGGAATGTAACTGTATTTTATACCTAAAATGTACCAATAAACTTAATGAAAGAAAAACCAGGCTATTTTGTGAGCAGAAAGATTCCAGGTAAATGTCGAATCAGCTGTATATTGATGAAGCAAGTCCATAACCCGTGACAATTGGGTGATTTCCTCGAGTTGCATCTTTTTAGGTGATTAAGCTTAAAATTTCTCCACAAAATAAATCAGAAATTAAATAACTTAGAAATGATTTTTTCAATACTTGTCATTTTTTTCTAGTCTAAGGCAATAGCACAATATTAAGGAAATTTAGAATGAAATACTTTGGGCTATTTTTTAAATAAAATCATCAATATTTTAAAAATTTTAATCAAGCTGGATGACTATTGTTACCACTTGTCACAAATTACAGATAAGCAAACCTCACCAAATTCTCTTGATAACTTTTCAAATAGAAACAAAGCAAGTATTTTTTATCTAGTAGCTCGAACCATCCAAGAACATGACTTCTTCAGATCAACCTTAAAGCTGTCTTCATTTTAATTGAAAGACTGAAAGTTAAGAGATGACATTATACAGACATAACAACATAGTATTTAAAATGTATAGATTCTTAAAGGAGTGGACAAGAGAAAGATGTGTTTCAATCAACTCAACGTTGATTTCGTTTGGATGTTAGAAAGATGTGTGTGGAATGATGTGCTTGCCAAAGTACACTGGTACCAGTAACCAGGGTTTCTGGCACAGCAGCCACACAAGCATTGGGCTACTTCCCTTTGCTTTCTAGCTATTTCTGTGTGGTCCTGGCTTCTGATACTCTGGTTCTGATTTCATTCTTAGTTTTGCCATTGTGTTTTGGGCTGATATCTGGTGTTCTTGGTTTGAGCCCCAAATCATCTTCAACATATGGGCAGCACCAGCTCTTCTTGTTCTTGGAGAACGTCCTCTGGCCTCCCTGACCCTCAATGTAGACAAAGCTCACTGTTAGCAAAAGAGACAAAGTTATGTGTGCCCTCACTGTGGCCTATAACTTTCTTTTTAAATCTTGATATCTTGCTCTAGGAGCGAAGTCTTCCCAGGGTAATTTGTATCACACTGCTCCTCAGCACAGACTTTATCCCCAAACACTGTGATAAGGTTCCTTTCTTTGGTCAAGCTAAAACTTTGATGCATTCACAAAATTGATGGGATTTTCTTCTTGCTGTTGTTGTTGTTGTCTGTTTTGCTTTTGGTCTTGAATATCACTGAATGTGAGTCATAATCAGCCAACTTCAAGGTGGACTACATGACATTTGGCTTAGCTCTTTTCATTTAATATTTTCTGTGGTTCATACTTAAAAAATCTTAATTTTCCGAAAGATATTCCTTACAATTTACACACAGGTAAGAAAACAGACGGAACAGAAAGAACAAATAGAACAAATATATTTAGATGGTTTGGATTCAATATGGCCTAGAATTTCCTTTATTACTGTATTTTTTAGAATACATTATATGGTTTGTACATTAGAATAACCATATTATGTTAATCTTCTTATAGTTTTCCTACTTGAAACTTTGAGCAGAGAGAGAGATTATAGATTCATATTTTTAATAAAAATTCATGTAAATTTTAGGCCAAGAGCATTGTAAGAATCTTTTACTGCAGTCCCAAAATAACAGTTGATAATTGTTTCAGTGAATTGAGCAAATTATATTTCCATGAAAGATAAAAACTTCAAATTAGTTCTCCTGAAACAGGAACTTTTCTAAGTAACTTTTTCAGAAAGATAGTAACACATCAGTTTTATGTATCTGTCTTTGTGAAGACTTTCCCTCATTTTAATTAGAATACATTAATAAAAATGATAATGATAGTTCCAATGATAGCTGCAATTTACACAGCTCAAACTATGGGTGAGGCTCTGTACTTCACATTGATTCAATTTTAATCAGAAATTCCAGAGCTCAAAAAGAGTTAAGAATATTCCTTGGTATTATACAACTAAAACATAGTGGAATTCACATTTGAAGGCAAGACTGTCTAACTTTAATGTCATCATTCATACAACAAATTTTTGCTGATAGTATATATATGAGATGTGTGACATATTTTTTCCTAGTAAAGCAGCCCATGAAGATAATAAGGCAAGTTAAAATAAAATTATGATGATCATATTATATCTGGCATCACAGAAGGCTGCTCTAAAAAGTGAAGAGGTGGCATTTGAGTTGATGATAAAAAGAAGTGAGTCATTTAAGAAGCTCTGAGAGAGATATTTCGGTAGAGGAATTTCAAAATGAAAAGGCTTGAACACAGAAATTATTTTATAACAACTACAAAAAGACCAGAGGGGAAATTTTACCTTGCTGTGCAGCAGGAAGCTAGTTAGAAGCTAGGTGTTATAGAAACTGGTAAGATATGATGAGATTAAATTTTATTTGAAATGAAATAGGAAGATGTAGGGCCAAGGAAGTGACATAGTCTTACTTAAACTTTTTTTCTTTCTTTCTTCTTTTTTTTTTTTTTTGGTACCAGGCATCGAACTTGGGACCTTGTGCTTGCCAGGCGCCGGAACCACTGAGCTAAATCCCCAGCCCCTGACTTAAACTTTTAAAAAATCTTTCTGGTTTAGGGATTAGATGGTAGGTACTAGGGCCCAGGGAGGGGCAAACTGGACTCGTGATTATTTAGAAGGCTACTACAATGGGTTAGGTCAGTTCTTTTGGTTCATTGTCATGTACAATGCACATTGTATGTATGTTTTAATTGTTTAATAGCTACATTTTAAAATATCAAAAGAAACTGATAAGATTAATTCTATAAATATATTCTATTTAACTCAAACCATCCAAAATATTGTTTCAACATGCAATCATTATGTGAAATAAATTATGTGAGAGTATTAATGATATATTTCAAAGTCTTTCTTGAGTACCAAGTCTTTGAAATCCAGTATACATTTTACATTTAGAGTACTAAATTAAAACTAAATGTATTTCAGGTGCTCAACAGCTACATGTAAGTAGTTGTGACCCTGGACAGCAGAAATCCAGGTGAACATTACTGGTGATGTGAATGGAGTTGTTGCCATGGAAACAGAGAAAAGTAGATTCATTTGACATAAGTTTTACAATAATATCAATGAAAGTTGAAGAAGAATTTAGGATAAAACAACACTTTTACCACAAGCACCTCAAGTAATTGTGTATTACTGAGAAGACAAAAGAGAGAGTTGAAAGAGCAATCAAAATGGCAGTTCCTAAGAACTCAAATTATTGCTTATCATCTGAAGGAAATATGGCCTCTGCGAATCCACCTTCTTGCTAATATTGCTTAACAGGTAATTTGGTTTTCAAATACCATGCATATAAAGATGCACATTCTTAAATCTTAGGAGTTGCACTGAATTAAAATAGGAAAGTTTCTCAAACTTTAATGATAAAACAAATTCATAGTGGTATGGTGGAGCTTGTTCCCTGTGACTTGAACTTGAAACAACCGAGTTAGATTGCCAGGAATTTTGAGAGTGTATTGATGTCAGGTGGGTAGCTTGAAAGTGACCACAGTGGTATTTCCGCCATGGAAATAAGGTACCTGCTACAATTCAGAGCCTTTTCAACCCAAGTGATGAGAATGTTAGGGATCTGGAAAGATACATCCCAAGGGGAGGGATGACAGGACAAAGAGACAATGTGAAGAAAGCCCCCTCCACATACACATTACAAGTCCATGAGTGCTTTATAAAATATAGCAAAAACAAAACAATGACAAGAGTGGAAAATTAAATACTTAGGTTCTGAGAATGAAGAGAAATTTTATACAATACCATGAACTGGACTAGAATTTAGGAACTTAAATTTTAATAAAGAAGGAAATACCCTTGAGATTGCAAGCCCTTTTCATATTAGGGAGCTGGAACTGGAGCCCCTGAATAAAGCCTAGCATTCTAGAGAAGCTGCTAATATTTCTGCTGGTGACAAAGGTACATACATCACATAAATGTAAGCTTTTTCAGAAAAATATAAAATTACACAAACATGTGGAAAAGTAAAGGTAATCACTGAAGAATGAAAAAAATAAAGCATTTCTTTTAATATAGTGGAGGAATTTTTAAAAATTAAGCTGCAAGGGGCTCTCTGCCAGCTGTCTGCCATCCACAAAAGGCTCCTATAGGCCAGGAACGTAGCTCAGTGGTTCCGCCGCCTGCCTGGCAAGCACAAGGTCCTGAGTTCGATCCCCAGTACCAAAACAAACAAACAAAAAAAAATTAAGTTACAAAATTCAAAAGATAGAAAATACAATATAAGATGGTAGAAAACAATCCATGAATCAGAAATAACAATATATTTGAATATACTACACTTGCCTATGAAAAAAATTCATTCAAACTTTTGGATTTCTAAATCCAAAAAAACACATTTTACATAATTACACAAAAATGTTTAAAACAAAAGATGGAAAAGATATAGTAAACAAATATTAACCAAAAGAAAGCTGGTGTGGTAACACACTTATGAAAAAGCAGATTTTAATATGAGAATAGTACATAGGATATAAGGAAATTCTTTTTTATTATTAATACCTATGTAATAATAGCTATATCAAAAAAGCTCTAACAATGGGAATTGGTGTGCACCTACTTATAAAACCTTACAATATGTATATCAAAATGGACAAAATAACAAAAAATGATAAATACATAATGCCATTCAAAGAACTTAAAACACTAATCTATAAAAATTAAATAACAGCAAATATTAATAATAATCACAAATACAGTAGCATCACAGACAAGTCTGATCTGATTATGTGCAACAAAACACACAAAATTACTTGGAAGTATACATAAAACATTACTACAAAAGGATCTGAAGCCTTGAAAAAGAAATCAACAAATTTAAAATACTGCTGAAATCCACATTATTTAACTTTTGTGTAACAGAAATCATTTAAAACTAGCTCCCAAATCCACCTGTGTAGAAACCTAAAAATCAATCTATTTTGTAAATCATGACAACATGAAAGAATATGGCAAAAATTGTGAAGTAATTAAAGCTGAATCACTAAAATATTGCAAAATTGAATCATTAAAATACTGCAAATCAAAACCAGTGGAATGAAATCTCAATTTTATCATAATCATGATAGAGATGAGAATGCTTTCTTCACTTCTTGGAAATTATCCCAAAACATAAATGAGAAGAAAAGAAATGGAATGTAGACATCATCTTCAAGGAAACAAAGAAGCATCTCTGTAACCCCAAGCTATGATAAATGATGAAGAATTGCCAATGGCAGGAGCAGGGAAAGCTCACAGAAAGTACACCTGCACATACCCGATCACTAACAAGTACCAGGACATGGGTTTTCCAGAGGAGTGGGTTCCCTGCCAGGGAAGCTCTGTTGTTTGGAACAATTAAATCAAATAGATCGGCAGTAGGAACTTCTTGGATGCTGTTTGCAAAGACAAAATGACAAGAAAATTGGAACAAGTAGGGAAACAGAGATAGGTATCACATATTTGCAGGAAGCCTCAAAGCAGGGCCAGGAAAGGGACGAAATTATGAACAGTTCTTCTCTTTCTCTCTTTCCTCTTTCTTCCCTCCTATTGTAATGAGTGTTTAAAAAAAAAACTGAGACCAGGTAAATTTAACAAGGTTACTTGAAAAAGAAAAACTTTCTAGATCTGGGAGGCATTACCAAACAAAAATGAGTCTGCATGTCACACTCACACATAGATGCAGGTTATATTTATAGCCACAGAAAAAGAAGTGATGCACAGAAACAATCTGAGTGGCTGCAGTTTGCATTTGCCTTTCAGGTTATCCAGTGTTCAACCTCTGATTGGCTGGAGGTTCAGCCCCTATGATTGGCTGAAACCACTACTAGAATGTGCTTTTAGGATAGGTTACAGTTTGATTATACATCAAACTAGGGTGCAGTTCACCATGTATGGAATTTGCTTCAGGTCAAACTATCACCCAAGGGCAGAGGTAGGTTTAGGCCTAGCTAATCAATTTAGCATAAGAAATTCGCAAAATAAAGTAGGAAGGCTGAATAACCAGTAGGCACACGAGAAAATGCAACATAGCACATAATACTCCACATTTACTAGACTGGGAAAAACAGGTACAATGAAAGGTCTGATAATAGTGGAAAGAGCAGCACTCATGTACTACTGTGAGGAGAAATCAATGCATTCACTGAAAGACAGAATTGCTGGTGTCCCATGGGCAAACTTCTGTCTCCCTAAGTTGAACTCATGTCTCCAGACTTATTCAGGGGTCACCTTCTGAGACTCACTCATCCCCTAGATGATGTCTGCATTTTAAAACCAACCTGCAACTTATATGCAATTTAGACCCCACCTCCAGCCAGGCTGGGTATCAAAATTCTTCAAACATTATGATGGACCAACACATTTCATGAAAGATTTCCATTTCCTCATATTCTTCTGCTTCATGGACTGTGATTTTTGTGGAACCCTATTTCAGATTTAAACACACATCCAAAGATAAGTTACTACTACCTATCACGTACAGACCACCTTGGTGGCAAACTCACTTTGGCTGGTGACAAAAACGACTTTGCAGAATGCCAATTTGTCCACAGGAAGAAGGGAATGAGCAGGAATCCCCCAAATCCTGTGCACACTTAAGGTTCAGTTGTTGTGGCTCCTAACTTCTACTTTATAACTGACCCTTGGAAAGATTTTTTCCACACTGAAATCAAAATGGGCGGGATTGGTTTTGTTTTATTTTAACTAGTTTTCCTTCATATGTGAGATTTCTGGCATATAGCCTGAGAAGTCTGGGGTAATGAAATGCATGTAGTGTGGAGAAGGGGAATAAAAATTTCTTTTTAAAATTTTTTTCCATGCCTGTAAACACTCAATTTCACCTGGCAGAAAAGTTGTTCATGACCAAAAGCTCATAGGCAAAACAGGTTTGGACCCAAAGGAAATAAAGAGAGCTCTTGTCTTTCCTGTTATGCAGAGTGATTTCATAGGCATTAAACCCTTGACTGAAAGGAGGAAGAGTCTGTCCCCAACAGCCTTCCCCAAGGTGGCCTGTCCCAGCTGGAGCAGGTATGATTTGGAGGGAAAATACTAGAGGACACCCTCAGTGGCCTTTCTTCTCAGTAGACACTGCTCTTGTAATCCATTCTGATCTGTAAATCCTTGCCAGAGAAATAATCACAGTCTATAGCTTCCTGTGCTATTTGCCGCTTGGTCCCTGTGGACAAGTGTCCTGTGTGCAATGTGAGCTGATTTTATCAGGATGTATTTCTAGGCTGGTGGTTAATGCTGCATCAAGGTGTTATGGGGTGGAGGACGCAGTAATCACTCTCCCAGGCATAACACTGAGGAACACAGGTGTGTCTGATCTCCCCAGGGGGTTGATTATCTCTCAATAACCACATCCTCTGTAGTTTCCTTACTGCTATTTTTTCCCCAGGTTCAGATACAAAGAGGCGATTTAAATGATGGGGTTGACTGACAAAAAACTGTCGGCCAATCTCACCCTGACATGCTAAAAGAGAATATCCATTTTCTGCAGGCTACACCACCAGTGGGCCAGTGTCAGCAAATTAAAGGCTTCCTGGAAGAAAGAAGCTCCTGAAGTAGCGTTTGTGTTTACATTTCCAGTGCCCTTTTCACAGGCAGCTCAAAACCTGAAACCAAAAGCTTTCACTGCTCGTAAGAAAGATAAAAGGTAGGGAGTTTGCATCACTGCCTCAGAAATATACAATGGTTTGCCAGTCGCCGATGAGGGATTTGGGAGTTTGGCTGTTTTATCCAGATTAACCCAGTGGATCAAATGTAGCAAGTTTCTCTCTTGCGTCTGGCTCAGACAGGAAAAGCCTCAGGCCAGAGGTTTGTAAGCAGTAGGTGAGTGAGTTATAGCACAGTCTCATATCTGACTCTCAGAAACAGTGATTGTCGATCTTTCCAACTAATTTTATTCCAAGTGACAGGGTATGACAATGTTTCTATCTCCAGCTTGAGAGTGAGCATTTTTTGAATCTGCTCGCTATTACAATGCTCAGTGGTAGTTTAGAGACCAAAGAAAAACCACAAGAGAGCCTTATAGAGACACGAATACTGATTTAGCTGAAGGTGGTTTTCTCTCCAGAGTAAGGGGACAATGTGAATGAATTTCTAATTACAGTCATCTTTACATGTGGAATGGTGAGGTTCCATAACTCTTCCAGGTTCCCCCGGGTCAATATAAAATACCTTAAATAAACTCTTTTTCTTGAAAGTACATGATCTAAATTTTTGTGTTAAATTAATAGCCCTAACCATTAGTTCTTGTTTTTACATTTAGAAAGTAACAGCCCGTGACTGCTCGGAACACACACTAACTATACCTATGCACTAAGCTGGAACCTAGGAGTAGAGGGTGCATTGGTGAAATGGTTTCTGCTGCACCCATTTAGCATCCTATTCTAATTATTAAAGTACTAGCACTGGGATTAGGATTAGGTTGCTGTCGAAATGGTGGGAACCAGGACTCTTCTGCTGCCTTTTTTTTTTTTTTTACAGCAGCAAAATGTTCTGGCTGCACATTCATTTCCTGGTCATTTTCACAGAACTATATGTAATTACACAGTATATTGGCACACTGAAGCAAAGCTCTGCAAAAGCCCAATCAAACATGAGTGAAATCAACTATAAGCAATTGGAATGATGTAACAGAGGTGGTAGATGATTTGGCAGAAATTAGAGTTGTTGGAGACATTTTATGGTACATTTACTAAAATATTAGATATTTCTAATGGCTTCATACTAAAGTTTTCCTTTCTCTGAGGAAATCCTTGCATTTTTGGTTTTTCTCATATCTACATAGAAGTCTACACATAATTAGGACTCTGTAAATGCTTGTTCATGGGCAATTCCATTTTCTTTTTCCTCAAAATTAAGAGTTTTGTATTTCCTGCTGAGGAAAAACATAACAATAGCAACAGCAACAAATCTTTGAAAGATTTACTTCCATAGGCCATGTGAATTTAGAGATGGATTATCATGTTGAGAATGCAGTCTCTCTTGTAATTGAAAGAAAATTCGGCTAGAAAAAATTCATCACGAGAAAGCAATCTAACTAGGAAACAGTATGATTTACTACAAGACAAAATAGATCCTTGTAGGTGACAATCAAGGGACCACCAGACAAATTTTTCTTTGTATTCACGGGTAAAAAGATACAACTGAACTAGGGGAGATATTTAAGTTAAACTAACTGTTGTGTGTCTAAACTTGATGGGTAGGATTCAGGACTGTTTATGGTCGAAGAAACAGAAAGGTATACATTCATTTTACTGCATGTACAAGACTGCTAAATATGGAGAACATATTTTTGTAATGAATATAAACAATTTTACAGTTTATCTTTCTAATTTTCCAGTAAGTCCAGGTTATTGATGGTAAAATGACTTGATGCAAATACATATTAAGTTTTCATTTATTTTTCCTGCAATATTCCTGAACACCTGAATGAAACATTTCATGAATGGAAAGTTAATCTACCCAGGTCCTGGATGCCTAAAGCATTATAAGAAATTGGACACTTTTTGTATTTAGTAGACCACATTAGGAGCATTGTGCAAAAAGGTTAAGATAGAGACTTGATCTCAAAACCCAGAGCTTGATCCGCAGTTGAAATAATCAAGGCATTTTGCTTTTTTTCTTTTTGGATGGATTCAAATCATTGGCTCACTCAATTTTCACGAGGGCTTAATACACTAAATGACAGTAACAGTAAAATGATTATTTCTGGTAACAGATATTCTTGATGACATGTGAATTGTGGCATCCTGTAAGATATGGTCTGCAAAATGGATTTGGGTGTGGCTGGACTGAACAGAGCAGCATTCACTTTGCTGTTATTTTTCACTAAATATTTTGTCTGAGCCTACAAACACGAAGCTAAACTTAAGAAATTAATTTAAAACTTTTAAATCCTTTTGTATTTGTGAGTAGCTCCATTCCAAAGTAGTTTGTTTTTAAGCTATAGACAAGTTGGTAGATATTTATCAAAGATAAAGGAAGCAGGCAAATTTAGCCTTCATAGTTTAATTCTGATTTCATTTATGTTGGTCTTTCTCACACCTTGCTCAGCATATGTACACCTCTAAGATGACACCTCATTGACTGGTTTCATTCTTGCCTCTGGCAAAAAAAGTTGCGTATGGTAAATTTAAAAATTAAAGAGTATGAAGAAAGAACAAAGTAACTGCAAATTGAGAAACAGAGTTACATACATTCACATATTTCTCTTAATTTGGTTTATGTTTTGTATTAAATAATAGGTAGAGTGCTTACCAAATAATATTTATAAAATATACATAAGTTATTTTAAAAATCAATACAGTAATGGCTAGTACACTTACAATATCACATAAGAAATAGTACTTTGTAATTATTGCTAAACAATGACTTTTATGTGAAGAAAGCTTAAAAAACAAATACAAAACTAATTTTATTTGCCTAAAAGATGTAACTAAGGAGGGCTATTGAGTTGTACTTCTGCTGATACTTTTACTTGTAAAACTGAAAATAAGACAATGATTATAAATTTTGCTTTCAATTTATCCTATCACTATGTGTTTCTACAAGCATATGGTATCCAAGAAACAAACCCAGCAAAGTGACAATTTTGTTCTTACACTAATGCTCACAATCACATCAGTATTTTTTGTTATGAATTTGCAAACAGAAATGCATAGTATGTTTGTGTTAATTATTTTTTTTTTGTGAATAATAACTGCCAATATTGAAAGGGCAATCAGCTTTCATCTTTGCTTTATGAACTTTTTATAGTTACTTTGGATTTTTCACACTGGAAAGTTTCTATAATCTATATTCTCTGTTTAAGCATTGTCCTGGAATCTGTTCTAAGTGACACTTCTATATTATTCCATAGGTGAAGAGCCAGCATATGAACATATGCAGCTTTATTTTAACTCTTTCTCCTTTTAGATTCTGTACTAATCTCAAGGAGGAGAAACTGTTCTCTCTTGGTATTACCACCTGGGTGTGATCCATTTGAACTTGCCTTAGGCTATGAGGGAGGAGACAGTATGGCATGCCTTAAATGAAGAAAAATAGGGAAAATCAAGCAAAGCATCCTGTTTACTTTCAGTTGGAAAGCTGAGTAGAACAACCTGCTAAACCACAGCCTTGTTTTTGGACAGATTATGCATTTCGTTAGCAAAAAGGTGGTTTTTAAAAGAACCTCTTCAAAAAATAATCACTGAACATAGTGAAAAAAATGTCATTTTAGGGCTCATTCCTGGAATAGGCATACTGTGAATTTATTTTAACTTACTTGAGTAGAAATATTTCAAAGACATAGTCTCTGGGTACCTTGGCACCAACATTAGGCAAAAAGTATATCCTTGGGAAATGACAGCCACGTGCTACTTCTGCAACCATTATTTCACTAGTTCCCAGTATGAGTAACTGCAGGTCACTGAGTCTCCATAAACGGCTTGGAGTTATTACAAATGGGGACAAAACAGTTCGAGGGTTTATGTGGAAATTTACAGTGGAAATCTTGTAAAAAAAAAAAAAATGCAATCTCGGGCCCGGGGATTTAGCTCAGTGGTTCCGCTGCCTGCCTCACAAGCGCAAGGTCCGAGTTCGATCCCTGGTACCAATCAATCAATCAATCAATAAATAAATAAGAATGCAATCTCTATGTGTAATGATGAGTCTTGACTTGAAAAGTCAAACACACAACATTTGCCTTTCCCTTTGGCAACTGAAATAGCTTAATCTCAAAAGATACTGAAGAACTTTGTGGGAAAAAATAATACCAAAAAAATAGAGTTGAAGGCCACAAAGTTTGGATGAAGGTCATTTTAGAGTCAAAGGGAAAGAGGAATTTCACAGATAATAATGACGTCATGGATTAATATTTGGTAAGAGAAATTTTCAGTAAAGCAGTGGTAAAACACAGAAATACTAGTTTTATAAAATACCTATAAGATTTTGAGAGTCCAAAACCTTATAGCTTTGCAGTTTTAACACGGAATGTTTGATTATTGGCCAAAAGGTGAATGATTCCATCCTATTTTAGTTCACAAAATACTCATGGCAGCTTAAACTTAAGGTCACACTAACAACATCTGAACTAGAAATAGTTCAAGGGAAATAAGCTCCTAAGAAGAAACACTAGGACAAGTCATGAAAAGGACTGGTAGCAGGAATACCCAAGATGCTCCTTGGGGATTTCCTAAAAGCAATACATGGAATAGTTAGGAACAGAGCAAGAAAAGTCCTTTGTTACTGCTGAACATTCCCTAACTTAACATCACTGCATTACTGGGGCCTTTGGAAACAGATTAAATATGCAACTGTAAGAATATCTCGCTTGGTGTGTCTGTGAAAGATTTGTTGGAAAGTTAAGAGATCAACCCATCAGCTTTCTGCTAAAACGTCAAGCATTTTAATTTCATTGATAAGTCTTTGAGAGATTTGAAAAATTGGAGCTGTTAGTTTGGTCTCAGGTGGCCAGTCTTGCTTGAATTTTCATCTTTCTAAATCCACTTTTAATAAATAAAATCTAACCTTGGGTTGTTTTGCTATCCTTACATCACTGATCCCAAAAGCTTTGTGAATGGCCTTGGAGTAGGGTGACATGCATGAGAAGAAACTGTTAATAGCCTGTCCTGGGCCCTCATGCCTGGACTGTAGAGCTAGAATAGATAACCTGTAACGATTTTTTCAACCTCAAGATCCCATAAATATGATACAAATTCTTCAAACTTCATGCAGCTCTAGATTTGGACTAATTCATGTTCTTCAATTCCCAGGTCAGTTAACGTAATCAGTGCTCAACCAGAAATCACAAAATTTAGATCCTAATCTTGGCGTTCATGTAACTCTCACTAGGTGATCTTGGGCAACAAACTCACATTCCCTTTGTTTTGAACTACATAAATATGAAGTACAAGTGTTAGAAATTCAAATGAAGAGATGAGCATAATTCCTTTTAGAAAAAGTTGAATATTATTATGGTAGCCTTAAAATATATTTTAAATTAGAAATTTAAATCAGAGCACTTATGCATGAAGTGATAATTAACCTCAATCGTCATCAGGCTTGGTGGTACATGCCTATAATCTCAGCATTCTGGGCAACAGAGGCAGGAGGATTGCAAGTTCAAGACCAGCCTAAGAAATTTAGCAACTTATCTAGAGCCTGCCTCAAAAAAAAAAAAAAAATTTACAAAGAGTTGAGGCTTAGCTTAGTGTGAAGGGCCTGGGGTCAATCCTTAGTACTGCAAAATAAAGAAACAAAACCCCCACAATGTTACAATCTTAGAACGGGAAGAAACCCTAAATTTCACAGAAAACGATGTTCTAATTGTACACTTCGATCCCATCTAGAAGAATAATCTTTACAACCAGTCTGAGAGGAGGTGCTGTAACGTCAGTAGGAGTCAGCAGAGTATCACTTCTCATAAATTAATTTTCAAAAATCTGTTTGTTCTCATCCTAGATACCCCCACCATGTCATCTCCATCCTATGTGTATGATGGATGAGTCCTGCATGCCTATTCTTCTTTTACAGATAAAAGAAGGTTGAAATTGCTTTTCATTTCAAAAATACATGTGGACACGTAAATTGCTCAGGAAATTACCCAGTTAACAGACAACAGTGTGGACACTAGAACCCAAGCCGGCTGTCACCCTCAGAGATCTGCCCTCTTCTCTGCTTCTCCGTAGCTTTGCTCTGCAACTCTGGGGAGGCATAGACATAGAAGAAAACTATATTCTTCAGTTGGTGGTGGGATGCAAGATGACTGAACATACAGGCTGTACTCTTTCACCTTCAGACAAATAAGATCTTGTGTTATCTATAATTATCTTTGACCACAGTTGGCCATCCACTTACTCCAATTATGGGAGTACTCGACTCTTCTGACAGGTCCTGATTCACTAAGGGATTTCAGGTCTCCAAACACCTTCCCTGATAGGGAAGGTTTGGGTTTGGGACTTCATAAAGGTTTGGGACTTAAAAAAATTGAGAAAAAGAAGAAATACTTTCCTTTTCAAAAATAAAAGCAGATATGTGCTCTTTAAGTTTTTTTTTTTAATCTCCAAAATAAGACATGATGAAAACAATTGTGGGCTCTGTCTTCTGTGCAGATGACCATTATTAATGGACATATGTGAGAGGGTTAGTGGAAGAACTCTCGCTGATACACACCGTGAACACAAAAGAAGATTTCAGTGGTTTTAATACCTACCACACGCCTGGTTAAAAATCTAACCAGAAATGAGCCAGACCCAATAAACAGGGGGACAGAGCTTGTCTTTGGCTCTTATTTCTCCCTGGAAGCATTACCCAGGAGAATGTGTGACTTTGTTTCTAAGTGGCAAGAAGCAGTCTTTAGAAGTTACAGAATCCATCAGGAGGAGTAGCATAAAACAAAAGCAAAGCAAAATAAATAGTCTTTAATCTCTGCGGCCTAGGAATCCAGCACAATCGTGCTTTTACATTTTCTTTCCTAACTCATGTTTTCTGTTTTCAAGGACTTTCCAGACGGAGTGATGTAATCCTAGCATTTTAAAGGTCCTTTTATAAGCACCTATAAAATAATTACTGCTTATTGTAAGAAAACTAATAAAGTAGAATTTTAAAGAAGAAAAAGATCATTGAGCCACTGAATGCAGTTTTTGGCGAAAATAATATGTATATTGTACAAACCTGAAATTCGGGTATTTCTAATGATGATGGAAAGGTGAGTGTCATGGCAGAAAGAGTTCTGGACTGAGAATTAGAAGTTCTGTGATCAAGACACCATTGCCTGGTCATTATCTAGATGAAGGCCCAAGTATCTCACTGTGTCTTGAATGTTAGTTTCTCTTCTTCAAAAAAATAAATTTAGGCTGGGGATTCAGCTCAGTGGTTCTGGCACCTGCCTTGCAAGGGCAAGGTCCTGAGTTAGATCCCAGGTACAAAAAAAATTAAAAATAAATAAATAAATAAATTTAAACTAAACACACAAAGAGCTCTCTCAACAACCAAAATCCTTTGAGGGTGATCATTTTATCATCGCTATTGTTACTATTATTAAAATGATTGATATCATATGGCATAATATATAGGATGCAAGGGTAAATTAAGTTGATATAAATTATTTTCTTAGGTACAGTAACATCTCTGTGTCTCTAACATGGAGACCTCAGACTTAGGTAAGAAAAGACTTTAAGGCTGAAGAAACAGAAACTCCCAGAGGTGTTACATGTTCCAGAGGCCAACCAGAACAAAGTATTACTTCAGATTTTCAGTTTAGATGACTGCAGTGCAAAATCATTCCTTTTGCCACAAGGATTACAATCAAGTTTAGGGCCAAGGTGAGAGCCATACATTCACCCGTAACTCTGCCTGCAGATTCAAGATACTGCTCCAATAACACAGAAAAACCTGTATGAAGTCAACAGCTGCTACAAGCTCAAGCGACAACAAGAGGAGAATGTGGCCATTGCCATTCAAGAGTGGTTCAGCATGTCGTCTGCTTATAAAAAAGACGTGTGAGCATTTATATATTTGCACATTTTTTCCAGGATGTTTACCTAATTTTATATTGATGAATCATCCTCACAGGCATGAAATGACTAAAAAGTCCACAGAGGCTTGGGTGTCTTTTATTTTGGGAAATGTATCCAAACCCTGCAGCAAAAGAGCCATGCTCACTGGAGGTGCAGGTGGTATTTTGGGAAAATGAGCGTGGGTGGGAGCCTTAGGGTGCTTGCCTGCCCCTCCTGCATGCTTCAGCATGGTCTTTTTCATGAAGGTCCGGCGGATAATTGGAAATCCCCGTATGCCTAACACTCAGAAATATTCTGCAGGCATGTCAGGTAAGAGTGAAGTCATATTTACGAGTATCTTACTGGGACAGTCTGTGCTATCTCTCTTGTATCAAACTCCGTGAAAGGATAGCTCCAACTCCAGACATTAGCCAATTCTCAGCAGTATCGTTGCACACCTACATATACACACAGCTGTACACATGTGCACTTGCACACTGTCCCTTCTGTTGTGACTCAGGCATAAAGTAAAGAGGATCGGGTGCCCTCTCAGGCGTTGTAGCTGTGTCAATGTCAGTAACCATTCCCTACTCACTTCCAGAATTTTCCCTGAATTTCGAGTTTCTGACAGATTTGTCCTTTTTTTGGTTTTGCATCTGAAAGATGCCACTCTTAGTCTGAGGGTGCAGTAATCCACTTCAGGACTACTAGATGTGAGACAAACGTCCTTCTGGCAAAGAATTATGAACTATTCTCCAGTGAGGTAAAGGAATCCTTCTAGGAATTTAAAAAGAATTTAGCTTCCAAACAGAATAATGACAGACAGTTATATCCCATGGCTTGCCATGTTCTCCTAAACTTTTGGGTTTACTTGATATCTTTTATAAACGTCTCTTAGAAGCATTATTTTACTGTAATGTGCATTTGTATTATCAAGAAAAAAGGGGGTTTATAGAACCTCATAATCCAAAGACGGTAAAACATTAAATTTCTAGAAATAAGATAAAACACGAAAATTATTTTGCATATTTTATTATTTAAAATATGATGTTTTTGTCCTTTTTGGTACCGGGGATCAAACTCGGGACCTTGTGCTTTGCGAGACAGGTGGTAGAACCACTGAGCTAAATTCCCGGCCTAAAACATTATGTTGCTAGTGCAGTTTTATATGGTTTAAAATATAATATACATTATATATATATATATATGTCTCACTCTTACTCTATCCAATTTTTGATAGTTCTTAACATTCTCCACTATAGATAGTCATATTTGTTACTTTTTCATGCATCCATATTCTTCTTTTTGGACAAGTAGAAACTCATCCAAAGGTATATTTTTGTGCTCTCTTTTATACAAATGATATTGTATAACATATTTTGCACTAAACCCCTTTGTTCTTCACCTAGTAATATATCCTGGATGTTTTTCCAAATTGGGACAGCGTTACTTCAGCCCTTCTCACCTCAAAAAGGTTGTTTGTGAAATATGATTATCCACTCAGCCAGTTCCCAATATGTGCATCCCTCTGTGCTTTGTAGTTATTTGCAGTTAAGATGTTCATATATTCAGGTAAATACTTTTAAATCTCCTATAAGTGATTTTGCTGAATCTGAGAAGCATACTAATTTGAAATTTAGGTAAATAATGCTAATTGGTTCTATTTAAAAAAACAGTCTTAGTGCCTGCCATGCCTGCCTTGCAAGTGCAAGGTCCTGAGTTCAATCCCTGGTACCAGGGGGAAAAAAAGATAGCTTTATAAATTTTGGATACAAATATCTTTGTGCTAGCCAGGTGTGGTCATGTATTCCCATAATCCCAATACTTGGGAGGCTGAGGCAGAGGATCACTGCAAGTTCGAGGTTAGCCTGGGCTTCACAGTAAATTCAAGGCCAGCTTGAACTACATAGTAACACCAACTCAAAAAAAAAAAGATAAACAAGCAACCTCCCCCCCCAACACACACACACACATTTTGATAAACCCTGAACAGAGAGACTAGCAAAAAATTGAGTTGCATCCATACAATATGGTTTATAAAGAGCTATCAGAATACTTTTGAGGACATTGTAAAATACAGTTTTCTGGCTTAGACCCTGAAGAATCTGAATCTTTGAGTCTGGAAAGGGCCCATGAGCCTGTGTTTAAAACTCTCCCAGGTGATTTTGATCAGCGTGGTTTTAAGATTTTCTTAGATCCCAGGTATTCAGACTTTTGAGATTCCAACCCATATAGAGTGAAACAAAATAAAATGATGACCTTAAGCTATGTTATGGCAACAGAATAATTTCCATAATTTGGCTTTTGACTTATTAGTAATTTTAATTTAGTGATTTTCATGTTTAGAATCCTCCCAATTTTTCCTACTATTTAATAGCATAAAAAAAATCTGAAAATTCATGGGTCAAGCACTCAGCATGAAGTATTTGAGATTTGTACAGGCCATTCAGTGTCCTACTATCATCCATACATACTAGATTCATGGCTCCAATATGTCTTACTCTTACTTAGCATGTATTTAGCAAACATAATATGCAGAATTTCAGATTCATAATTTTATTAATTCTACTGTTTTTAGGAATAGCAGAATGCTCAGCAACTGGCCGTACACCATCCCGGGGTAGATGGCTGTGCAACATGGTTCCCAAGGGAGAGAGGTCGATCTAAAGGAAGCCAAATTTTAACTCAGACATTAAGAAAAATCACTTTTGCGAATCTTAACACACACAACTGAAAGTCTGAAATTTGGTAGCTAAGTATTTTTACTTTATAAATAATGTAACTCAATAGCAATATTTGACAAATTTATGGAAAAAATATTTGCAAGGTATTTTTATTGTTATTGGCTGGGGTCGGGCTGGTACGCTGGAGAGAAAGTGACTGCTATGTCTGAATGAATATAGGCTTTATTTCTACACAGGGCGGCTAGGTTTCCTCAGAAAATTTGCCATGGATTTCATCTCCAGGCTTAGATAATTTCAGCATGGAGAAAGGATCGGGTATAATAGAGAGAGTGGATGGATTTACATGCCTGTGTCACTGGGCTGGGGGTGATCACCTAATAGTAATTTGATGTGTCTGTGGATGAACATAACCTCTTTATGTGGCTTTTCTCCTATTTTCCCAGATTCTCATTTAATTTTACAATTTAGGGCTGGGGATTTAGCTCAGTGGTTCCCCCGCCTGCTGTGCAAGTTCAAGGACCCAAGTTCAATCCCTGGTAACAAATAAATAAATAAATAAAAATTAATTTTACAATTTAATGTAATAACGACTAGAACATGTTGCCTTGATGTAGTTATTAATTCCAATTAGTGATATCCAATCATTGAAAAAAAGTCCATGAGCTGAATATTTAGTCTGATTCCTTTTATGTCTTTCTCTATGTAGTTTCTCTGAAAAGAGAAATCAACTGTATAAGCTTACTTTTGGCTCCTCATAGGTCCTAAAATTATTTAGTAATGGGAAATCCAAAAGTCACGGGAGAGAAATGTGATCCTAATGATCACGAATCATTGGTTCTTGTTAAAGGAATCTCACAAAACATCTATTTCTTGAAGTTATGATAGCAAATGATAGCTTAGGCTTTGGATCATTTACATTTTACCCAAGAAAGAAACTGATTTCTATGAGGAATTTTCTAAATAGGCAGTATATTTATTTTCATAAAACAAATAGCTGGCTCAGAGGTTATTGTAAATATACCTGAGTGTGTGGTTACTTCACGGTACACACTTTTATAAAGTATTCTTGGACCGAAGAACCATTGTTTCTATACCAGAAATTCCTGCATCTGGAAAGTTTACAAATACCTGAGAATCCATAAAATCCTGTTATTTTTTACTGAGAATCATTCCCGTTTCAAATATCAACAAATGGTAGATATTGTTAGAGAATCTATCATGTGTAAAGGCACTTGGACATTGAAATACAGTTTTCAGAAAGAATCAAATGACTGTACTTCCTTCATCATATTTTCACTCAAGTATAACATTGCATAATGAGGGAGTTGGGGCTGAACGTAGAAATGCAGGCACACTTTCAAGGTAGGCATATGGGGATCCACTAGGTGGAAATTTTAAGACTTCCATACAGTTTGTTCAGGCAGAACCAATGATGTTAAAACGAACAGTGACAGATCAATTTTTAATGGTAACTCTATTATTTTTCTCTATTATGAATACTTCTTTTTACTAGACCATGAAAATTGTGTTGACATTTGAAAAGCATGTGATTAATTGCAGCAGAACAAACATTCTGAGTGCAGCCTTTGATTAGGAAGGTGATACCAAGCAGGACCCCTGACTATAACATTGTTGGCAAACTGTGACACTTGCCTTTTTAAAAAATTCAGTAAATGCTAAAACTCCTAGGTGTGCCAGTGATGGAATTAATATACATTTGAGGCAAGAATGGCTGTGGAGCTTCATTCTGACAACAGAAATTGATTCACCTAAACTCTGAGTACATTTCAGAAATGAATCCAAGCAGCCAGGTACCTCTGAGTTGTAATATGGGCGAAGATGACCAATGATGATTATAGTTGTATAATTTTCAATATTCTCTCAACTTCACTGAAAGACCTGTGGTCATATGTTACAAAGCAGTCACTGTGCATGAAAGGTCACATGAGAATTTCATTTTAATGCAGCGAAAGCATTCCATTAAACCCTTTTCTGTTAAATAGGTATGTAAAACTGGTCAGAAGCCATGAGACATGTTTTTATATTGTTCAATTGACCAGATTAGAGAGTTGAGAGGTATCAACTATGTAAAGACCTCTTTGATCCCAGATTGCTCATCTGATTGCTCCACTTTATTTGTTATTCTCAAAATATTTTCAATTTTAAATATTTTTATTAGTACATGTTTGCAGTACATATTGATTCCATTCACCATGGGGGGTAGGTACATGTATATAACACATCTTAATTCTTTAACCATGAAGCAGAGCACATTGAACCAACCCATGCAGGAATCAAATTTAAAATTATGCATTTATTATTGCCATGCTTAAATTATGTAAGATAAATGATGTGGAATACACCAAGTTTGTAAACCCTACATTTTACTCAATTATTCCACAAGACAGAGAGAAAGAGTAGGAAGGCTATTTGGTAGAAAAGGAAAACTCTGAGAGAAAAATCAAGTCAGAATTTGGATCAGAACTTATTCATCACACTACCTCGCTCTCTTGGAAGTATTGCAATTCAATTGTCCTTTTACAAAAACTTAATGTATATTTATGATGACATCTTGTCCCATATTGGGCAGTATGAAAGTGTTGGAAAGAGAGAAGGATTGAGATAGTATTCAAAGTAGAAGAGAAGACAAACTTGTGATACAATTTTATGTGAGGAAGACAAAATAAATGAAGTCTTTAATGTTTGCTAATGGTATGAGAATGGTTAGAACTTAATTTACAGGTCTATAAAAGTAAACATTTTCCACAAGATAATGAATCATGCATTAAAAAAATATTGCTGTGTAATGTAGGATTTGGCCTTGTGCAATGACTTCAATATTTGCTAAATCTAGACAGACATTTAAAGAATTATTTCCTTGCTTGTTAATTCACATTTACCTTTAATTTTTCAATCCTTCTATATAGATCAAGAAAGGAAAGGAAGGAAGAATAGTCTGAAATAAACTCATTTTGATAGAAAATAACACTATAAGAATAACAGGGTTCCCAAGAAAAAATGAGAAATGTTTCTCTTTCCATGTCTTATTACAAACCTATGCTTTATGATTATGAATTATTGTTTATATTTTTGGCACCTACTTTGGACTCAAACTATTTCCTTGTTATACAAGTGGGGATTTACATATTTTTTCTTATCTTTTTGCATGAATAGATGCAAAATGGTGCAAATTATTGCAGCTCTGGGATTTAGGTAATAAAGTTATTAGTAAGATTTTGTATGTAGAGTGATTGTATATGCTATAAATATTTATATATCATTAAAATTTTTGTTTTAAGCAACTGAGGCAGCTGAAATCTTGAGAGATTAAACAAATATCCACTTTTGAAATTTGTCCTCATGTTATGCAACTTTTAATGTGTTTTCTTTTCACTCTCCTTTCTTTGAAGATACATAAGCAAGTTTTTCTGTAAGATTTTTGGTTTCAGAATTCCTGAAATATGAAAATCATATAAATTTTAACTTAAATTTGTGAAATTCTTATACTTTCTGATGTGGCTTGTTCAGAGACACTTTTTTTTTTTCTAGCTAGGAACCTGGCTAGTAGAGATAACTGTCTTTGTATATAAATTTTTTTTCTCTCCCCTTTTCTCAGTCCCAGCATTATGTTAGAGTTCTAATTGCAAGCATTGTACTGCTCCTGAATGAGTATTATAACCCAGGGCCTTGATCATTGGTTCAGAGACTCACTTCTCCAGGATTCTGAAGCATTGTGTGATTATTATACTGGGATTTTTTTTTCAGTTTCTGTTTTCATGTCTTTTTTGCAAGTTCCATAAAAAAAAATCACTTTGTCCCATTTGTCCAAAATTTATAGATGATTTGATAGAAGATATTTACCATTTTGCCCACAGTATGTGTGATTTTGTTTTCAAATCAACATCTTTGCCTTTAACTGTAGTAACAAATAAAAAATCTTATGGATTAAAAACTCTCTGAACCCATTGAGAGGAGCAATGAATATTCTCCAAGATCATTTGGTAATGTGTCTGTTACAGAATCCTATAGTCTCTGCAGCTGAATGTCAGCAACTTTTGGTGGGTTTACTACTGTAGTGCCCAGAAGTAAGGGACTGTACCTGCTTTTTTCCTGTTTGACTTTCAGAGTGTTGTATTTTTCTCTTCCTGTAGGGCTAGGCTGGCATGTTCTGCTATTTCCCTCAATGCCTTCCACACATCCTCTCCCTGGAGAAATATGAGAGGCAGTCTGGAAAACCATCAGCAATCTTCATGTCAGAGCCTGCTTACACAGAATGCCAACAGATGGCAATATTTTATCATTGTTACATAATCCAGAGACCCTTCATCTGTGGCTGTAGGAAACATGCAGAATCGACTCTTTCGTGTGACACATGTCACCGAAGCTTCACCCCTCCATTAACTGTGCTGTTGTTTGTGATTGTTAAGCTGCATGTCTCGCTGTGTGTCACATTCTTGACTTGTACGAGGGTCCATTAGTAAGCAGCCTCTGAGTCCTGTGAGTCATAGAAGGCACCACACTTGGAAAAATAAACACTGCATTCAGTGGAGATTAGACCCACTGGCTGGTAGTAACTGGGAGGAGTTTCATGGCAAAGGCCATTTCTGTGATTCATCAAGGCCTTCTCCTCTATCAATACTTGTTGGTAAAGCACCTCATACACACACAAGCTGAGTGTCCCATTGTCCCAGGTGCTAAGGAGAGCTTGGTCAATGATAATGAAGGGAGGGACAATGAGGAGAAATATGAGCCAGGTATTTCAAAGCTTTCATGGAACCTTAGGAAATCAACTCCATAAGGCGTTTTTGATTTTTCAATATATTTTCTACAGACTTGCTCCTTATTTGTCTCCCAATCCTTTCTTTCTTCCCCTCATTCTTTCTAGTTCGCAAATCACTTTCTCTTTCTTATTCTTCCATCTTTCACAACTTCTCTTTCTCTCCCCCCTTTAACCTTCTTTGACTTCATTTTTAGTCTTTCCACATCATCCTTTCTTTAGATTTACTTTTTCTTCCCAGCTTGTGTCTCCAATCCCTGCTACGCAAGACTCCAGTCCAGAAATGGCATGTTGAGTCTCCTCAGTTGGCAATGAGGGCACAATAGAACTCTTGCCAATACCACCTACCCAAGAAACTGAATTTAAAAGGAGAATTCCCTCTAGCCACCATCAATCGTAGCCACCGCCAACTCTGTAACTGTAAGTCATCTAATGGTTAAAACTGGCCTGAGACTAAAGGAAGTCAGGCGGATTGATGTTCCAGGTTGGGTTTAGGGAACGTTTTGGGGTTTCTCAAAATACATGCAACTTTTGAGGCTGTATTTCAATCCTTGATCCCCCTTAGCAATTTGGCTAGTTTTCTGCTTGTGTTTCTCTTTTATAACTTTTTTTAAGGAGTAAAGTCTGGCTTTCCTTCCAGGAAGGAAGGAACAGGCGGGTTACAGGCGCGGCTGGGAGGCCTAAAGGCAAAACTGCAAGGACATCTTCCCAGGCCATCTACCCCACTCAGTATAGGGTCATGACCATGTAGTCAAACAACCCAGGGTCAGAGGGGAGAAAACAGATGGGGACCATCAGCTTACAGATTCCACACTTTCAGAACCTGTTTCAAAAACCAGATTTCTGTGCAAGCCAATTTCCAAAGGTGGCACTTTTGCAAATATCCACTCATGACTTTGGCCTCTGAGAAGTGTATTGTGTGGGAGCATTCACCATCCAACAAGATTTTATTGAATATCCCCCTTGTTGTTGTTATAATAATCCATGCTGATATAAACCATGCTCCATAAAATGCCACAATACACATCCACTGGCAACACCACAGGGTAGGCTCAAGCTGAAGCGCCTTGGGCAATAAAACCAAGACTGCCAGAAACACGACTGCCATTTATTTCTCTGTAATGTGCTTTCTCTCCTTCTCTCTCTAGGCAGATTTTCCTCGTGTTGAAAGGGAACCTCTGGTCAAAAGTCAGCAAGCAGAGTTGTAGAAAGCTTTGATAGTCAGTGAAGTGAATCATGGCTACACATGGCAGGGGCATGCACCAATGGAGCTTCTTGCTGGGCGGACCTCCCTCTAAGAGCAACTTCTGGTCATCAGTCAAAGGGGCCCCCAACGAGCTGTGTGCAGCCAATGGTTTCACCAGCTCCATGGTGCCGGGGTCCCAAGTTGCTCTTTTCCACAGGTATTGCTAAAGCAAATAGCAGACAGTATTTACTGGGTGTGATGCTTTCAATCACATTAATCTAGCCAGTAAAAAAATTTATGAGCAATAAAAATTCCACCATGACATGGCTGATTGGAGGAGAGGCTGCGTGATGGAAATCCAAGCCACGCCTCTGCCCCTAGCTAGACTGTCACAAACTTTGGAAGGAAGTAGGAGTCAGGGAAGAGAAAGACAGAAAAATCTCTGGGGTTGTTAAAACCAACTCATGGGTAGGTGGATAAAAATCTTAAATTGTTTAATAAGCCCAAACTTGGGAAGGTGATTGACTGAACCCCTACTTTGAAAAGCTCTTTGGGGAAAATATACATGTTGTCTTGCCTCCACTAGAAAATGACTCTGGGTTCCTTCTGGTCCTATGACTAGTGCTTATTTACTCGAAATAAAGCAGATATTTTAAAATCCAATCAACTTATATGGGGGCTAGAAGTATGCCTAGGTGGGATTCATTCCTCTCTCTCTGGTTTGATGCCAGTGAGGAACGTAGCGGCATGCAGCTCTCTGTTCTCTGGTTGACTTGTACATGGCCTATGTGGATTCAGGAGGGCAATGACTAAGATCTGTGAGCACTTGTGAGTCACTCTTTCTTTTCCCAGTTCATGGCGACAGTCCTCTGACTGGCTGGTTCGCAAGCACATACTCTCCAAATCCAACTGCTCCATGGTTTCTCCTCTGAGTGGGCAGCTGAACCAATTATTTGTTAATGATCGCAGACCACACACAGCAATGAGGATGTTATTTTAATGAATTTATATTGGAAGTCCTGCCACTGAGGGTGAGTACTTGATTAGCTAATTGCAGTTAATACTTCAAGTAGCTTATACAATATCCATTACCCCATTCTTTCTTAATAATAGAAACCCAAATTTAATCCACATGGCAATGTGCCCAGCCAAAATATTGTATTTGCAAACTGCCTTACGTCTAAGGGTGGCCAAGAAGGTATAATTTGAAATTTATGTGTGAGACTTTTGAGAAAACTCCCAAAGAGGGAACAATAGAGTTGGGGTATTTGACTTTTCTTCCTTGTCAATCTTCCTTCGCTTTCATGAAGAGAGTGGAGACCCAACAACAAGAACTCCAATAGTTATCTTGTAGTAGAACAGGAACTTAAGGATGGAATCCTCATGCCTCAAAGGATGGAGAAGCAAAGAGATAAAAGGAGAGGAGCCTGCATTTCTGCTGTCTTGAGCACCCAATATGATCCCTAGACTACCTACCTCCAGATTGCTTTCACTCAAGAGAAAATAAACAATTCCATTGCTTAAGCCACACTTTTTCGGATCTCAGTAGTAGATTTCTAACCAGAACCAAAGCCCCAGAAATAGAAAAGATCTCGAAGTAAGCTATTTTTACAGCCCCTTGTGCTTTATAAATGAGCAGTCAAAATCTACCAAGGAGAAAGACAATCTTGCTTTAGATTTTTTCCCCAATGATAAACAATTTCTTCCCAGATCAGCACTCTACGCATAATGTCTTACATAGAAGGCACACTTTAAAATATTTGCTGAAGCATGAGTGGTGGCCTGGAGTACTAAAATGATCATGGGTTTCATAGTCAGAAATATCGTACATTTCAATTTATTTTTTACTTAACAACTAAATGGCACTAAACCAAGTTACTTAAAATTGACCCTCAATGTTTGTTCTTATAAAATGAGTAAAGCAATATCAATCTGGTGAAAGTATTGATGGCAGAGTATTTATTTAAAATAGACATAATAAAACAATTGCTTCAGGAATTCTACTCTCCTCTGTTTCCCAGTTTTCAATCCAAAATTCTATACTTTTAGTTTATTGGTTCTTCATCTCTTAATTCATCCTTGGAGATAAGTACAAAAATTATGCTGCCAAAAAAATTTCACCAATCACTTCAGGTTTTTCTTCCTGAATCCACAATTATATACCACCACTCTCTCCACAGTGTCTTCCTCTCTGCCTCACTATTAATTGGAGACAGCAGCACACAAAAATTGAAACAGCCAAACAAACAAGCAAAACAAAAATATACCCAGCATCCCTTCAGTAGCAATATACTTTTCTTTTAAAAATATGGTTTAACAAAGGCCAAAGGAGAGTCTGAAATGATTCACTTTATTTTAAGTCTAACCCTTGGTTTTCTTTCAACTCCTTTTCTTAGGCACCAGATCCCGAAGGTCAAGGCAGTGATGGATCATCTGTGCTGCTGATCACACTACACAAAAATGAACAAATATTCATGGAGGTCTTTCTGAAATAACTCACAGTTTCTAAATGAAGCAGTGCTTCATTATTAGTACATATATGGAGAGACAACAGCATAACACTTGGTGGCAAGGAGCAGACATGGATTCAGATGGACCCATGAATCTGCGTGCCTATGAAAAGATAAATTGACCTAATGGTTAGTATCTCATGGAGCTATTGTGAGGATTAAATGAGACAATAGATATACAGACTATAACAAGTTCCCTTATGTGTAACGATCATGCCAACACTGGTCATCATCATTATCATCATCATAATCATCATCATTATTATCCTTAGTATAGGAAACATGGCTTGATGTTCTCATGAACCATGGAATTTGCATTCATCTCAGTCTACACACTGCTGTCTCCATTTCCAAAGGTCTTTATCTTCAGGACACACACACAAGATACGTGATCTAAGTCCTTTGCTTCAAGTATCTCTGGCAACTTCAAAATTACTTCCTTTACTACAATGAGGCAATAAATAAGGGTTCATAAAAATGTACATGGGTGTCTTTAAATTATAATTTGTGAAATGCCATTCATTTAGGTATGATTTTTAGAAAGGTACATTATTTAACTAAACAGGCTTGGATTTGAAACCCAACCCTACCAATCACTATGTGACCTCTATTTAGTAGACTTTTAAATTCAGCTAAAATGTCAGCCTCTCATGCTTTTAGGGAAACTGTCTAAACTTATGTATGCAGAGTTTCAAGAAGAGGACCCTATAACATAGCAGTCACACGAGACAGTAATTCTTTTTACAGCTATGAGAGTTGTTTTTTTTCCATTTCTCTGCCCATCAATAAGATGCCAGTTCCTACTAGAAAAAGTTAAAGGGTCTTTCTGACAGAAAAATCAGCAATCAGGTGATTTGAGGAGGAAGAGAAGGAGAGGGAGAAGGAAAGTAGCCAAGAGGCACTTAAAACACAAACATTGAAATATGTGGCTTTGTTTATCCTACCTTGCCAGTCCTAATGCTAGTTTCAGCCTGGCACCTTGTTGCTGTCTGGCATTAGTACTTGAAAAGCCACACCCAGCCCTGGGATCCCATCACAAACCACCACCTCTTACAATAATAGTCCGCTCAGTCTTTGTATTTCTTAAAACTCTGACACAAGAAGTAATCTGGGACTAGACCCCAAATTAAGCAAAATACTGTATAATAAACCTTTTCAACCCTATCATTTGGGACATTTAGAATCTCACCTCTATAACAACCAAGGTAATTTTGCAAATATGTCTACATTGTGTTTCATAGCAAGAAACTGACAAAAAGAGAGCACTGTGTATTTTCTTTGTCCTAGGAGTAGAGTATAAAAGGATGTTAGCTCAGTCTTTGTGGAAGGAAATTTCTATTTAAGAAGAGTAAATATTAACAAAAAAAGAAGAGTAAATAGTGTGTATATTTATTGCTGAGTCTTCACAACTTCACTCTGAGAAGTCACGCGGATAGAATGGTCTTGCTGCTACTTCCAATCACTCCTCTGATTATTCTGATCTAGAAGTCCTAAAGGCATTTCTGAGCTTGATATTAAGCCTTTACTTTGGGACCCAGACATCACTTATTTGATATTGCTGAGAACTGAGTGGCCCATTGAGCAAGTGGGGGAGTTGCCTAAATCCATCTCTGGATAGAAACTGCAGATACCAGTGCTCATTAAATTTATAACAATTGGTTTAATATCACCCTCCAAGAACGTGAAATAAACTCTGGAAACTGAGTGATGACAGAGGTGGGCTGTTTAATTCTCACCAACTCAGAACAACAGTGGAGTTACTTATTTTTTTCTCCAGCATGACTTGTGCCAGTATCTTATTCTCTCTGTGCTCAGTGCAGCTAGAAACACCAAAAAAACCCCCCCCAAAAAAACCCACTCTGGTTGTTGCTAAGTCAGCATGATATTTTCTTGGAAATTGCCATTTGTCAAAGCCAAGTATGTGCTCTTCAAGAGACAAGTGACTGATTTCAAGGCAGGAAGGTTGCTCTTAGAAAATCTAAAATACACACGATCACACAAACAGAAAGCATTGGACAGCCACCATTTTGGTCAGAGAAGTTTGCTAAGCCCTTCCGGGTTTGCAACTCACCTGAGGCTCTCCATTCTCCTGTGTAGCAGCTCATCCTCTGCTCCAAGTGTAGGCTAAATGTCAGCCTCATTGCCAAGCTTTGCATGATTTGGAGGTACAAATGCCCATATATCACATGATTTCCATCTGAAATCATAGCTTGGTTTCCGTGCAGCAAGAGGTTTGCAAACTTCAGCGAAACTCTAGACTGTCCTGGCCTCAGTATTGGGCTGGCAACAAGGTTTCCCACGGTTATTCTCGTAATGTCCAAGCGAATATTTTTGCTTTCTAAGTGGGTCCCCTCTGGCTAGCACTTTCAGTAGCACTTACAGGAAACAACAAAGGTACAGGAGTGAGAAAGAGAAAGAAATCATCATGAGATAATAAAAATTATATTTTTCTCTAAATATCTTTTACCATTACGAAAACAGACACTTCTGAAAATTTGGATTAAGACTAACTCATTGCCACAAACTAGCACCATTATAAAGAGCTCTGGGATTTTCTGTAAAAAATAGTGGTTGCTTGTACTGCAGTCTGGGATTGTAACCATGCATGGGCCACAGTGCCAAGGAGTTGAGCAGAAGCGTATTTGCCATGAAAAATTGGACACAAGGGAAAAGATCTTGGCACTTTCTTTACTATCGGATACCAATTAATCCCTTAAATGCTGACTTCTGTGTAGGCAACATGGAAGCATGTGCCAGGGAGTGGATTTGGGAGCTCAATTGCTCCCTCAAAGGCTGTGCTAGGACAGTACGTATCTAAAATCGCTCTTTAGCCTCATTAGCATTAAAGCAAAGATCTCTGCAGTAAAGAAAAAGAATCAGGTCAAAAGGGAAGGAAATGGAGGGCAAGAAGGGTAAATATTCCTCATATTGCTGATCTCTGACATTAAAAGTACTGAAGAAATTCCCTCTATAACTCCAATTCTGTGACTTTGTAATAATACTTTTTATTATTTTAATTAGTATTATATTAGTTATACTATTATATTAGCATTATAATAATACTTTATTTTTTCATGGTATCAGGTTGTTTCCTTATATTTTCTGGTAGTCTCTTCTAGAGCACACAGAGCACCATGGAAAGTGTTGATCACAAGGAATACATGGATGGTTTGGTTGCCAGATAAATACAGGTGCCTCATACTTGTATTTTCTGAATCTGGTAAGTAGTCACTAAGTTAGGAGATGTTTGGAGAAGCAATTACAAAGAGAAAGGTTGATCTCAAAAATGTCAGATTGACATGCTGAGATTTTTGTTCATTTTAAAATGTATATAATCCTTGCCTTTCTAATATTTCTCATCACCCTCTTGGGCCCGTAGTAGGTTCCCTAAAAATGTTAATTGATTGACTCATTCCTAGATAGAAGAGAAAGACCCAGATTAAGGCAAAGTCAATAAAGCTGGTTTGAATGGTTTATTTCATGGACCAGATCTGGACATACATTTTACCATTTGGAACACATGCTTTTAAAATTGCAAAATATAATGCATTTTAAAACTCAAATACCTTTTAAAGTCCCACACGGCTAACTAACAAGTTATTACTCATACTTATATCTTAATGGATTCCACAAATCAATTTTTTTGTTTTTCTTGGTGAATATTGCTGATACTTAACAAATGAGTGTCATTTACCACCACCATGCCTCTGCCTGCCACCTCCACAACCTCTTATGGAGCCAAAGACCGAAGCTATAAATAGAGAACGCCACTGTTAGGAGCCCCCTTCCCCCTTTTCCATACCCCCCACCAGCAGGTAATGGATTTCTCTTTTCACAGTGTTAAAAGGATCAGTAAATCATTGGGTCACCTATTGATATGAAAGTCTTTCATTTGAAATCATTAGCAAAAAGAAATTGCAAAAGAAAAATACAAAAGAGCAAATAAATCAGGAAAAATTAGAACAGTTTTTATGAAGTATGGGTGGAGTGGATAAAAATGATCTTGGCTTAATTACCCACACTTAGTCATAAGATGCAGGAAGCAGAGATTTTAAAAAGTCCAATTGGTGCTGTGTTTTATACACAAACATGCACACACACACACACACACACATATTTTAAGGTGTTAATTTCCATCACATCATTCTGTGCTGGGTTACCATGCAAAATGCCACTGAATCTTGACCTTCATGTGCAATGTTAAAACCACACTTTCTCTCTTGGAAGACCCAACTGTCATGAAATACTTTTTCTGCATAGTCATGGAGGAGAATCTCTGTACAGGTAGCAGAAGCTTTCAGTCTAGGTGTATATTGGTTGAGGAAAGAAGGGCGTGACTACCTGGTAAATCTGTATTTCCTTCATATCACCAACATCTCCTTTTCACCTCTGTGAGCTGACTCACATGATTACTTGATCTTTGAATATCCTAATCCATTCAGGCTTTCTAAACCACAGCCACTGCTTCTGTTGCTCAAGTCAATCCTTCTATCCCTGTGCCACTGTTTTTCCTTCTCAGAGTAGAAGTGCAGAATTTATATACACATGGTGGTTGTGCACTATCAGCATTTACTTACCCAATTACTTGTATTATTTTACTTTTTACATACATGCACCTCTTTTTCCAAATTACTGACTATATCTTAAGGACTTGATATTTTCCTGGAGTGTTTAGGGAAAAGTAACTTAACCATGTTCTGTGTGTGAGTATGTGGTCTATTTTGGAGAATGACCCATGTGCAGCTGAGCAGAATGTGTATTCTGATTTTGTGGGGTGGAAGACTCTGTAAACATCTGTTAAGTTCATTTGTTCAAGAGTTCGATTGAGTTCTAGTATTT